>CAWUFW010008022.1:600000-935000 GCA_963921515.1 Calotriton arnoldi
ATCTCTGCACTTTACTACTGCTAACCAGTGCTGAAGTGCTTGTGCTCTCTCCTCTAAACATGTTAAAATCGTGTACACACAATTTGCACATTTAATTTACTTATACATCCCTAAAAAATGGTACTAGAGGTATCCTGTTTCCCGAGTAAATGGATACTGTGTTGCTTTTGCCGACTTGGTTTCCATAAACTTACTTGTTTGTTTTTTTCAACGGCTGACCTCTCCGAAATCTCTTGGAGTGCAAGCTTGCTGCCTGTTCGTTTCTTCTTTTCTTCCGTTCCGCTTGCACGGACAGGGATTTGAAATGCGTCGGCACTTTTATTCTACTTTACTCCATGAGGGAAGAATTATTAAATCGAGCTCAGACCCTGTAGAGGGATAGTGAACATTGATTTACCCTCACAGATACTAAGCCTAATCCCCATGGCAAGCGACTCCCGAAAAAGGAAACTAAATTAGGTGTTATGAGAGTGCTTTTTGTTTAGATATTTTGACAAATTATAGACTGGTGTAATGTTTAAATTGTTACAGTTAATCTCACTTGTTTTGATCTTATGCACAATTGTTTAATTTGACAAATGCACAATTTATGAATGACATTTTCAGTTTTTGAATGTCCGTAATGTGGATCATCTGTTTGAACTAAATAGTGTATTATTCATTTCTAGACTTGAAAAAACTATACAAATGTTACAACAAAATGTTGAAATAATGGTGAAATAGCTAAACCAGGACCAAGGATTATATATATTGGCCCTTAGTCTGCTTAAATAAACAGCAGCATGGTAAAAATGGTAGCAAGATTCTCTTTTTCTGTAAAACTTTAATTTACGCCCCATCTGGCTATCAATATAGGGCGTAACCCCTTTATTTGGATCACGTTTATAAAGTTGGCATTTTCTCTTCCTTACCATTTGGTGCCTGCAGCTTGTTCCTAGGTCACATGACTAGGTGTAGTTGGCCTTTGTGTATTCCTCCCAGACAGTATCACAATAGAGGGTTTGGGTATTGGCAGAACTGGCCATTCTGGCTTGCTGGTGAGGGTGGAGCTGTTACCTACCACACTTGCACTTCAAAGGCACTGTCCCAGCTCATACACAAAGGACTTTACACTAGCTTACTGTGCCCCCAGACAGACAGGGACCAGGGCATGGACGCAGGAAATTCCTGCAACAACCATCCGTGATCCTCTCACTGCTCATCGTGGCTTCCTCCACCACAAACTGGACTCTGCGCTGGACTTTGCAAGGTATCTTTTTCAGTGGACTAACCTGGTCTCTGTATCTGGGCCACGCTCCATCAGCTACCTGAACTTGGCCTGAGCTTGTGACCATCACCCTGCCTAGCACGACCAGTTAACTGCAACAGGTGCTTTGTACTTTTAGGTGCTATACTTACCTTACAAATTTGAAATTTGCATATCCCTGGTTCTACTGATTGAATTTTTGATGTTTTATTGTCAAATAATTTATTACATATTACTCTATTTTTCTAAATTGGTGCAGGAGTTTTCTTGTGTTGTGTTTTCACTTTGTTACTGTTTAAGCGCTGCATAAATACTTTACATATTGCCTCTAAATTAAGGCTGTCTGCTTTTGTGCTATGCTACCAGAGGGTTTAGCACAGGTTAATTTCGTGACTTTTTGTGGTTCACCAACACAGGGATTGTGACTGTTGATTGAGAAGAGCTCACATGCCCCCTCAACCAACAACCCAATTTCTCACATTCGTGGCAGCTGTAGTATCAAGTACTTGAGTTTATGCAGTACCATACTGTGAGAAACAAAGCTAGATTTGCACTTCACGCTACACCATCGACAGCCTGCTGTTACCACCAAAGTGAATCTCCAGCAACAACTGTCCATGATGCCCGACCGGACATTTACACTATAGAGACAACAGTCTGTGATGCCAGGCCTGCTCTTTCCACCACAGCGTTGCCCATCTGAAATGCTCTCTCTGCTCCTTGTGGCCTCCTCCACCGTAAACTGGACTTTTGACGTTGGAATTTGAGATGATAACTTTTTCAGCTGGTCTAACCTAGACACTCTATCTGTCTCGCGCTCCTTCGTGGTTGGCCTGAACTTGTGACATTCACCTGGTCTCACACGACCAGATGACTGCGAGAGGTGCTTTGTGCTTTTAGGTGCTTTACTTACCTTAAATCTTTGAAATTGCATGTCTCCCAGTTCTACTGATTGGATTTTTGACATTTTGGTGTCAAATTATTTAATACATTTTACTTTATTTTCCTAAATTGGTCTGGGATTTTTCTTGTGTTGTGTTTTCACTTTTTTTTACTGTTTGAGTGGTGCATAAATACTTTACACATTGCTTCTAAGTTAATCCTGAATCTAACAGTCAATGTGCTGTTCCTGACAGAATTCTCTTATCCACATGCACCAAGCATTCCCTTTTTTGTTGAATTTACCCTCTAGTTGATCATTCAGCCATGAATTGGATAGCTACTTTTTTGAGCACATATTGTGAAGTAAATATTGCTATCATCTTTAAATTTGTTTCCCATCGGTACTAATTTTCACACTGTAAGTTACAAATCTCATCTACAAACTGCAATATCCTTTGATTCTCCAAATTTATATCTATTTAAAACACATACATTAATTATCTGCTAATCTGCAGTACTGTTGCTTTACTCATTTAGAAACTAACTGACTTCTTTAGAGATTGGATGACAGGATAGTCCTTCAAACTTGGTGGATAACCCGTCTGCCATATTACAAATGCCATGGGCTAAAACGCACTTGCAGTGTCGGCCTGTCCGGCTCGGCGATGCGGCGAGCACAAGGTAGGTGGTTTTATTTATTATTATTTTTCACCACTATCCCGTCGTATGATGACTTCCACCCCCCACCCCCGCTCAGCCTCACCGCGCTTCCTTGGACATGCTGCCACTGCGCACTGGCAGTCTACAAGTGTTAATATTCGAAGGAAGAATAGCTAAAGTCACTTAATGGATATGCAAATTCCTCAACGAAATAGACAAAGCTGCAAGTGGCAAGCAAAGCCTAAATGCTGCTGTTTTAAAAGCTCATGATGAGATAGAAGTAGCCAAAAAGGCTTTTCATTAATTCAAAATGACCAATGGTAGTGTAATAATGGCACTGAAAAAGAAGCAAAAAGTTGAAGCTAATCACCTGAAGAGTCGGACATAATATGCGTTGTGATCCTGAAGTACATTCTTGTCTTTAAAAACAATTGTCATAGAAAACAAAACAAATAGTTGCAAGGCACCTTCAACTGCTCCAGGGTTCAACACGCCATACATTCTTTTCAACACATTATTTAAACATCTGGGGGCATATTAGCAAGACCGGCGATAGAATTATCGCCGTTTTAGCGGCAGGAAACTGCCGCTAAAACGGCGATAATGGGCTTGCTAATATGCGTTATAAAATTCAATAGAAGCCCAGGTTAGATGTGCAGTACATCTAACCTGGGCTTCTATTGGAATTCTATAACGCATATTAGCAAGCCCATTATCGCCGTTTTAGCGGCAGTTTCCTGCCGCTAAAACGGCAATAATTCTATCGCCGGTCTTGCTAATAGGCCCCCAGATCTTTAAAAGAATGTCTGTAAACCTCCTCTGGGAATTCATAAAAATCTGAGTTGCGTACATCTGTTTTGTACCTTGTAAGAGGACAGCCTGCGTGGTAACCTGATATGGGAAAGTGTTAGGATTAACTAACCTTAAGAGAAATTTTGAATTGCACTCACTCCATAACAGACTAATACAATATAAGCAGAACTACTGAGGTCAAATCACATGCTGCACATTTGACCATATTCAAGACAATAATTAAAGACAGGCACATTGGCTTGGCCTTATTGCCATACGTCCTCGAATGAAACTGTGGATGAAATGCAGAAGATTCTTAGTAGTTTTTTTTGGTAAATTTTATTTTTATATTTAACACAAGCAGGCAGAGGTTTTAAATATGACAGGAACACTCTTTCAAAGCACAATTTCTCTGATCACGTTCACCTCATCAGTTTAATCCTTCAGTCTATAAAAACGTATTCCACCTCTTTTCGGGAAAGATATCTTTGCTACTACTCAGCATAAATCTTGAGAGGAGAAGCATTCATTGGTAAAAAAATTCAATTTTGAATTTTTGTATTCTACACCAGTAGAGCAGTGTCTGGCAGGTATTTTTCCTAGGTTTTACATACTTATAAATTCGAATGGGGTGGGGGGCCTTGGTATGGCAATAACCTCACCAATAACGGCTTCTACAGTCTTTCTATCCCTCCGGGGAAGCATATTGGGGGAGTAACCCATATTCTCCCCCTTTCTGGTGGGGGGAAGGGTCAGAAAGCCCATTAGGCTCTGGAGTTTTAATGGTTATTAAAAAGAATCTGGTGGGGTAGCCCACACTGGCATCAGCTGTACCCCAACCAAAAAGCCCAAACAGTCTTTTTGCCCCCCTCGGGATGGAGGGATTTACCTCAATCTACCCTCTGGGTGGAGCTGAAAGCCCATTGGATCCCAGTGATAGATTATTTTGAAAGTAGAATGGGGCCATCCCATTCTGAGATCAGGCCATACCTCCTCAACAGTTTTTTTGCCCCAATGGAAAGATTGGGGAATTTAGCACCAATCTACCATCAAGGGGGCAGAAAGCCCACTGGATGCCAGGGATAGACCTTTTTTTTTTAAAAAGGGAGAGGGCTAGCCTGTCGTGTCCTTGGACCATACCAAAACCACTCCTGAAGCCCCAACTGTGTTTCTTCCCCTGCCCCAGGAGGCAAATTGGGCGATTTACTGCAAAATTACCCTCCGAGGGGCAGAAAGCTCACTGGATGCCTGGGATAGTATCTTTTTAACAAATGGGGTGGTGGCTGGCTCATCCTTGCATCGGACATATCCCTACCACTAAAGACCCAACAGTTTATTTAACCCCTGAGGCCTAGAGCATCATCATCTCCACAGCAAGCAACAGGAACTTGCATTCTTTTTAGCATAGGTTTGTCATAAAGGGTTGCAGAGTGGCATTAACCCCCCCCCCCATGCAGCTTACCCGGAAGCAGAAGGGCAGTTCGGTGCCTGGGGGTGGGCGATGCTTTACAGTGTGAGAATGGAAAACCCCCATACACTACTCTGTCTATACCTTTTTTTACTGATGGTCTTTTGGTCTTTCTAACTCTCCGGAACGGGTAAGTAGGCGATAAATACCACAATCTGCACACCCACGGTACTGAATGCTCACCAGACTACCAGGTTATAAAGGTGAGAAAAGAAATGGAAGAAATTGAGTCTTTTGGTATTGAAGTCACATTTTATGCGGACGACACACATCTGAACTTGTCATTGGATAAAGATTCTATTAGCTCTGAGATCAACTTCAGAAATTGTCTAACTGAAGTCATCCAATGGATGCAAGCAAATCACCTTAAGTGCAATACCGACAAAGCAGAGATTATGCTTCTTCGGAAGTCCAATTTCTTTGATCTGGCCTTATGGTGGTCCAACTCCCACCGCCCCCACACCAGCTACGGCTGAGGTTGTAAAAAAACTCAGAGTCAGATTTGACGGCTCTCTGTCATTTCGCCCACAAGCGATAACAGTGGCAGGAATGTGTTTTAGTCTCATAAAATCATTGAAAAAGGTCTTTGAGCACCTCCCACTAGTGGCAAGAAAGACAGTAGCCTTGGCCTTGATATAATCTAGATTGGACTACTATTATAGTTTGTATGCAGGTTCATCTAAACAAACTATTCAGAAACTACAGATGGTACAACACTCTGCAGCCAGAGAGGTACTGAAACTCCCCAGATGTTTTTCTCCATCAGCAGCCCTCGAAGTTCTACACTGGCTACCAGTGCACAAAAAGGTCCTTTATAGAATTATTTTATTCACCTTCAGAGCTTATAGAGTAATGGAGCCAAAATACTTAACTTCCAGAATTACTCACCACACAGCTCTACGGACACTTAAGCCCTCACAAGCCAACCTCCTTAAACCTCATACGTTCAGACTTAAAACACGAGGAGAAAAATCATTTACAGGCTTGGGTACAAAGACTTCGAATCATCTTCCCAGTCATTTGAGATTCACAGAATTGGAAGCCTTCTTTAAAAGGCAGCTCAAGACATGACTTTTTGGTATTTCTGATGTGCTGTGTTATTCGCTCATCTTCTGATGCACACTCCTCTCAGGTCACTCTGTACTATGTAGCCCCACTCATTGCCGCTTAGCGCCAGGATGCTCCTTTGAGAGTGGCAGTGTTCTCTATAAGTATACCATTCATTCAGAGGGGTGCTGGAACATCTTGACATCAAGCCCCACCCTCAAGACAGACGGTATTTTTGCCCCTGGTAGAGACAGAATGAGGAGTTTACACCCTCTCTGCCAGCCCATATATCAAAACTACACCCAAAGAAATCCCAATTTTCTTTCGCTTGCCTGGGTGAAGGGCTGCACTATTCATGCTCTGTGTGAGCTGGAAGCAAGGAACACTACGAACCTAGGCATTGATGAGGCCTGAAGGCTGAGGAAAATCCAGCTTGTTGTGACTTCAGTGAATCCCAGCACTTCCATCCAATGGCCAAATGTCTACTGCCCTGCACTTCCACACTCCTCCCAATTGAAAGCTGCCTCCCAGGTGTGGGTGAATCTAACTCCATGTTAAGACCTCATTTGCACCTCATTCGGTTCATGGTCTAGGGAAATATGGGATAAAGTGTGGACCAAAATACATAAGGCGCCTAGAGAAGTTAACATCACTCATAGTTTATTTTTTTATATATTTTTACTCGCATACTCCAGGCGGATTCATTTCTGGTCATGTCTTTCTGTGACGGGTTATTTTACTCATCTGTGAAATGTTGATACTTTCTGAAATTTAGTTTGGCAAAAGAATTTTAAAGTTGAATTTTAAATTTATGTTCTAGGGTTCTCTTTTTCCATGGACATTACTTGTAATGTTAATAATTATAAACTGTTAGATGTATGAATTTCTGCTGCTTTTCAGAAAATTACCTGCTGTTGGAAATATATGTCTAAATTATCTTATCTTTCTTGGTAGAATTTTATTTGTGCAAATCACAGAATTGCTAGAGCTTATGCTTCCTGTAATTTATTTGTTATCACTTAATTGCGCTAAAATTCAGTCTAATAATTTGCTAGATGAGGTTTTTAAGCCTAAGGCATTTCTTTTTTTTATAACAGTTAATTACCATAATTGCTGGTTGCATTATTTATCAATTTTATTTTATCAAATGTGATCTTATGAAAATAATCTGCTTTACTGTTCTCCTACTTAATTTTTATTCCTTCAAACCTTTTTCTAATCATCCTACTTATCTTTTTTCTGCTTCAGTCACCATGCATGGTATCATGCTTTCTTTGGTAAGCATAGTTTTAATGTCCTAATTATAGGTTTTTACCTTTTTTAATATATATTTAACTTATTCATAGAATGTACATTTTGATTATTAATAATGCATAAACATATACTGTTAGGTAAGGCATTTATTATTCAAAACCTGCAAAAAATGTCATTTTTGTTTGGTCAACCCCTTAGTTTTTGCTTGATATTATTGCTGGTGTATGGACTCTGGACACTGGGGCTCTGCAGTCCAGCACCCAAAGTATGTGCTTTGACCCCTAAAAAGATGTAAAGTTGGCTAATCACTAATTGGCATATTTGACCTACTGTTAGATTTGGGGGTCTCTAGTTGGCAGAGGTATGTACCTTTGTCCAAATAGGGACCCTTGAGTCTAGTCAGGGAAAGTAGGTACACTCCTGAAATAACCCCTGCTCACCCTCTTGGTAGCTTGGCACGAGCAGACAGGCTTAGTTCAGAGGCAGTGTGTAAAGCATTTGTGAACACATACAGTAATCAAGTGACAACACTACAAATGGACACCACACAGGTTATATATTTATAAAAATAGGTATACTTTATATAGATTTATCACAAGACCATAAACGACAAAAATAATCCACAATACTGTTAAGAATGCTTAGTTCTGATCAAAAAGGCTTAATTCAAGGTTCTGTGCGAGTCGGTAGCCTCCTCCGGCTACGGCGATGTTGAGAACAAACAGAGTCTAACAAATCCAGCTGACCGCGTCGAGACGGGCCAACACAGCGTAGACAGACTCGGTCACAGTACCTTTACTTGAAGCGGCAGGCACGGGCGTGCGAGCCGGATGGCTGTTCGTCGCGGTCGCGATGCAAAAATGTAAGCGTTGCAGGACGCGTTGTCCCTCGATGCGGTGCAGGCAGCGGCTCGTTGACGTCGTCGAGACGGAGTCGGTAAGACCAGGGCCGTGCGTTGCAGGGCGAGACGGTGCTTCGATGCGGTGCTGGCAGGTTGCGGTGCGGCGACAGAGCCGGATTCAGGAGCTGGCGTCGATCAGTCCGGACAGCGGTGCGAGTCGGGCGGTGCGTCGCAAAGCGTGCGAGCGGTGCCCAACTCCGGTGCGGTCACAGGACTCGAACTCAGCAGCAGTGACCGTGTCGGTCGGACCAGTTCAATTCGGCGTAGCGAAGCGTTGCAGGACGCGTTGTCCCTCGATGCGGTGCAGGCAGCGGCTCGTTGATGGAGTCGGTGAGACCAGGGCCGTGCGTTGCAGGGCGAGACGGTGCTTCGATGCGGTGCTTACAGGACACCGAGTCGGTCGTGAGAGTCGGTCACAGCTCCCTACCTCTGTAGCCACTGAAACAGAGTTTCCAGCAGCAATTCACAAAGGGGTGAAGTCCAATGGTCCTGGGACTTCGGTCAGGGGGCAAGCTCTCTTCCAAGCCCTTGGAGATCCTTCACAAGTTGATGAAAGTCACAGCAAAGCAAAAGTTCCTTTCTCCTTTCTTTGGCAGTCAGGCAAACCACTGCAGGCCAATCCCCAAGCAGCCCTTCGGGCTTAGGGATAGTCTCTCCTCAGTTTCTTCTTGGTTCCGCTCCTCAGCAAAGGTTTCTTCTTGTTCCCAAAAGTGATCTAATTTTCCTGGGGTCTGGGTGCCCCTCTTATACCCTGATTCTCTTTGTTCTCTGGAGGCAGAGAGGCCTCTGCCTAGTCCAAAACCAGTTCTGGTCAGTCCTGGAGCACTTTGTTTTTCTGACTCCTTCTTTCCTTTCAGAATGTGGGGCAGAGTGCTCAGCCGCCCGGCAGGAGGTGGAGCCAGCATTGTGGAAGGCAGGCACAGCCCTATTCAGACCCAGGTGCAACTCCTCCCTCCACTCTGGATGCAGATCTTTCTATCCAGCCCTGTGCTGACTCACCCTGTCTCCTGTAGCCACCCCCAGCCCCTGTCACTCAATCTCCAGACAAGGAATACACAACCTAGCAGAGGCAGGCTTGGATAGTTAGGCAAGAAAATACCCACTTTCTAAAAGTGGTATTTTCAAACACAGAATGTTAAAACCAACTTTACTAAAAGATGTATTTTATCACCCTGAGTTCAGGCATACTAAATTCGTTTTTCTACCATGTTCCCTGGGACAGTTCTGACTATAAGGTGTAATAGTCAGTCTGCCCATTCTGGCCTATGGGGAGCAGGTAGCCTTGCAATAGTGAAAAGCGAAAATGGCTGTAATTCACTATTAGGACATGCCACACACACCAGGGCATGTCCTACCTTATACTTACAATGCACCCTGCCCTAGGGCCTACTTTAGGGGTGACCAACATGCAGTAAAGGGAAGGTTTAGGGACTGGTAAGTGGGTGCACTCACTCAGTCGACATGGCAGCCCTAGGCTGCACACAGGCTCTGCAATGGCAGGCCTGAGACACACTTTACAAGCTGCTTCTGTGGGTGGCACAACCCGTGCTGCAAGCCCACCAGCAGCATTGGATTTACAAGCCCTGGGCACACTCAGTGCACGGTACTAGGGACTGACAAGTAAACCAATCATCCAATCATGGAGTCACTAATACTTACATCAATTCAAGATAGGGAGCACTTGCACTTTGGCACTGATTAGCAGCGGCAAAGTGCCCATGAGCATCTAGTCCAGCAAAAACATATCGGCAACAGTGGAGGCATTACGAAAAAATGGAAGGGAGACCCACGCCAAGGATGCCAGGTCTAACACGTGTCCCCTCCAGCTGAAATGTGGGGAGAACTATCCTACCCCTAGGGAGTTCTCATCGCTAAGGCGGAAAAATCTGGACAGACCATCAGCATTGGCGTGTTCTGTACCAGGGCGGTGTTCCACCGTAAAGTCCATCCCCTGTAGGGAAATGGACCACCTCAACAGCTTTGGATTCTCACCCCTCATCTGCATCAACCATCTGAGGGGCCTGTGGTCTGTCTGAACCCGGAAGTGAGTCCCAAACAGGTATGGTCTCAGCTTCTTCAGTGCCCAGACCACAGCAAATGCCTCCCGCTCAATAGCACTCCATCTCTGTTCCCGGGAAGTAACCTCCTACTGAGGAAGGCTACAGGTTGGTCTAGGCCCTCCTCATTGATCTGTGATAGAACAGCCCCTACACCATGCTCTGAAGCGTCCGTCTGAACAATGAACTCATTGGAGAAGTTGGGTGCCTGGAGCACAGGCGCCGTGCACATGGCAGCCTTCAAGGTGTCAAAAGCTTTTTGACAGGCGTCAGTCCAAATCACTTTCCTGGGCTGCTTCTTGGAAGTCAGCTCTGTCAAGGGGGCAACAATGCTGCCATACCCCTTGACGAATCTCCGGTAATACCCGGTGAGTCCTAGGAAGGCTCTCACCTCTGTCTGGGTCTTGGGGGCTCCCAAGCCAGAATGGTATCAATTTTCGGTTGGAGGGGCGCCACCTGGCCGCTCCCAACCTGGTGTCCCAAGTACACCACAGAACCCTGCCCAATCTGGCACTTACTCGCCTTGATTGTGAGGCCTGCTCTCCGCAGCGCCATCAACACTTCCCAGAGGTGACGCAGATGTTCTTCCCAACTGGAACTGAATACTGCGATGTCATCCAGGTAGGCGGCACTGAAATCCTCCAGTCCAACCAACACCTGGTTGACCAACCTCTGAAAGGTGGTAGGGGCATTCTTCATCCCAAAGGGCATCACCCGGAACTGGTAGTGCCCATCTGGTGTGGAGAATGCTGACCTCTCTTTTGCCCCATCAGTCAAGGCGATCTGCCAGTATCCAGACGTTAAGTCAAACGTGCTGAGGTACAGCGCAGCCCCTAACCGATCTATGAGCTTATCAGCTCGGGGGATGCGGTGGGCGTCAGTCCTGGTGACGGAATTGAGTCCCCTGTAGTCCACACAGAACCGGAGTTCTGGGGTGGCACCAGGCGCGGCAGCCTTTGGAACCAAGACCACTGGGCTGGCCCAAGGGCTGTTAGAGGACTCAATCACCCCTAGCGCAAACATCTTGGAGACCTCCTCCGTGATGCAGGCTCTGACCCTGTCAGTCACCCTGTAAGCCTTGTGCTTCACAGGAAGACTGTCCCCAGTGTCCACATCATGGACGCACCAATGAGTGACACTGGGAACCAGGGAGAACAGGTCAGGGAACTGTCCCAACAGTTGGCGACAGCCACCCTGCTGCTCAGGTGTCAGGGAGGTAGAGAGGTTTACTCCCTCCACTGATCCATCTTGCTCTCGGGCTGACAGGAGGTCAGGAAGAGGCTCGGTCTCCTCCTCCATTCCATCATCTGTAGCTAAGAGCATGCCCACTTGGGACCTCTCCAAGTGGGGCTTCAGGCGGTTCACATGCAGGACCCGCAAGGGGTTCCTGGGAGACTGCAAGTCCACCAAATAGGTAACTGGACTCTTGCGCTCCACCACCGTAAAGGGGCCGGTCCACCTGTCCTGGAGCGCACAAGGCTCCACAGGGGCCATGACCCACACTTTCTGACCAGGCTGAAGCTCTACCAGAGTGGCATTCTGGTCGTACCACCGCTTCATCTCCTCCTGGCTGGCTTCCAGATTTGCCTCAGCAAGTTCTCTGAAACGCCTAGTCTGGTTCCTGAAGGCCAGCATGTAACTGTATACATCCTGGGGAGGTTTCCTGGGAGATTGCTCCCAGCCTTCCTTGACCAAACTCAGAGGTCCTCGCACCGGGTGTCCATAGAGGAGCTCAAAGGGACTGAACCCTAGAGACTTCTGTGGCACCTCCCGGTATGCAAACAACAGGCATGGTAAGAGGACGTCCCATTTATGCCTCATGGGTTCTTCCAGACCCATAATCATGCCCTTGAGGGTCCGGTTGAATCTCTCAACCAGCCCATTTCCTTGAGGGTGGTAAGGAGTGGTGAACTTGTAAGTTACACCGCACTCCTGCCACAGGGACTTCATGTACTTGGACACGAAGTTGGTACCTCTGTCAGACACCACCTCTTGAGGGAATCCCACACGTGAGAAAATTCCCATCAGTGCCCGTCCCACCACGGGGGCCGTCACTGTCCTCAGAGGGATGGCTTCAGGGTACCGGGTGGCATGGTCCACCAAGACCAGGATAAACCTGTTGCCCATGGCTGTCTTGGGGTCCAGTGGCCCCACAATATCAATACCCACCCGTTCAAAGGGGGTGCTGACCACAGGGAATGGCTGGAGAGGAGCCTTGTGCTTCCTCCCACTCTTTCCACTTGCCTGGCAAGTCTGGCATGTCCTGCAGTGAGTGGCGGCACTCCTGCGCATCTGGGGCCAATAGAAATGGGTAACAAGCCTGTCAAAGGTCTTGTCCTGCCCCAGATGTCCTGCTAACGGTACATCATGAGCCAACCCCAGTAGGAAGGCTCTGAAGCACTGGGGTACCACCAGCACACGGGCTGACCCAGGCTCAGCAACCTTAGGCTCTGAATACAGGAGACCATTCTCCCAGTAAACCCAATGTGATCCAGACTGATCACCTGCTGCCTGGTCTGTGGCCTGTTGCCTCAGACCCACGAGAGAAGGGCATGTGTTCTGCTCCTTGCAGAACTCTTCCCTGGAGGGTCCTCCTTCTTGCTGCCAATGGGTCAGCTCAGGTAGGTCCCCCAGTTCAGCTACCTGTTCCCCTGTAGGCTCCAGGGCAGCCCCTCAGGGTCTGCCTCCTCCTGGACCGTGGGAACCTCGGGGGCCGGTTTCCCGCGCCCCTGCCTCCTCTCTCTCCGGCAGGCACCTGGGCCTCCCTCTCAGGCTCCAGGTCCTCTTGAACACCTTTAGCTGCCATTGACCGGGTGGTCACACATGCCCAATCAGGCAAGCCCAACATTTCTAAATGCGCACTCCGCTCCACCTTAGCCCAAGGTGAGCTCTCCAAATCGTTCCCCAACAAACAGTCAACAGGCATGGCTGGCCTCACAGCTACTTGAAGAGTACCCGAGACCCCCCCACTCAAAGGGAACCTGAGCCACCTTGCAGTGACTCTCTGTGTTGTCAGCGGCAACAACCGGATAGAATGCATCAGGGATAACCTGCTCTTTAGACACCAGGTGACACTTGACAGCTGTCACACTGGCTCCTGTGTCTCTCAGAGCCTCCACCCTATTGCCATTGATGGTCACCCACTGCCTGTATTTCTTAGTGTTCTCAGGCAGCGGGGTCCTAGGGACCATCTCAGAGTCTCCTAATGAGACAAGGGAAAACACTGTGGGATCCCCCCCACCTTGGGCACCCAACTCCTCCCCCAGGGCTACACTAGCCAACTGCCGGGGGACTGCACTGGTGGTTGCTGGTTTTCCATGCAAAGGGCAACGAGGATCGTTTGCCTTGTGGCCAGGGGCGCCACACTTGTAACATACCAGTGGTCCTTGGTGAACAGGGGGCCTGTCAGGGCCACTGGCTTCTTCTCAGGGGGAGGCTGGGAACCTTTCCCTTGGTTCCCTTGGGGTCTACTTTGGGGCCCTTTATGGAACTCCTTCTATTTACCCTTGTCCCCCCACTCTTCTGCTGGGGACCCTGCCCACCCTTGACGGAGTCTCCCACGTGACCCTTGTGGACCCGGGTACTCACCCAGCGGTCCGCCTCCTCAGCAAGCTGCCTAGGGTTAGTCAGCTTACTATCAATCAGGTGCTGGCGTAGCTCAGGAAAACAATTACCGGACAAGTGCTCCCAGGCAATCAAATCAAAGAGCGCCTGAAAATCAGTCGCTTTGCTACCCTTTACCCAACCATCCAAGGCTCTGCAAAAGAAGGTCACATATTCAACCCAGGTACTGCTTTCAATCTTACTACAGTTCCTGAACCTTTGCCTATAAAGCTCAGGGGTCAAACCATACCTAGTCATTAAGGCATCCTTCATGTGGCTGTACGAATTATAGACTTCAGAGGGCAAATCCAACAAGGTATCCCGCCCTTCACTGAGGAACCGTCCCCACAACCCCGCTCCCCAATCCTTCTCAGGGACCCGGTGGGAAGACATGGCTACCTCATAGGCTTTGAACCACTGCCCTATGTCATCATTTTAAAAAAATTCCTTAACCACATCTTTTGGAATATACACCCTAGCTTCAACAGGCACAGGCGGTACACTGCCACCAGAGGGAGTAATCTCTAAGCTCTTGGCCTTCAATTCCAACTCCCTCAAAACTTTCTCATGTTCAAACTGCATTTTCTTTTCCTCTAGGGCCAATTTCCTAGTTTGCATTTCGAATTCTAACTGCCCATTCAGCTTGAGCTTGGTCAGCTCCATTTCGTGCATCCTACTCTCTTTCCTGTCCTCCAACTCCTCTGGAGACAGTCCTCTGGCAGAAACACTGCTACCTACTGGGGAAGGTGGTCTTCTAGCCCCTAGACCCAATAGCCCCTCCAGCTGCCCTTCTGCATTCTCAGCTCCCTCCACAGGGGCACTCCTTGATTCGACCCAGGCCCTAAGCGCCTTCTGGAGGTCCTCCTTCCTGGAGAGCCCGGTCATGGACACTTTAAACTTTTTGCAGAATTGCCTGAGCTGCTTAAGGGTGTAGCATTCTAGCCTCTCTTCTTCCCAATCACACTCAACAGAGGCTACTGATGCTGGTTTCTCCATAGTGACTGAACTTGGCATTTGCAAAAATAGGAAATCCCAGAAAAAATGCTATAAAAGTATGTGGTTGCGTTTTGGTCTGCACTCACTAAGTAGTGTTCACCAATCACTGTACATGAGTCACAAATGCAAGTCCAGAATCCTCACCGCTGACCACCAATGTTAGATTTGGGGGTCTCTAGTTGGCAGAGGTATGTACCTTTGTCCAAATAGGGACCCTTGAGTCTAGTCAGGGAAAGTAGGTACACTCCTGAAATAACCCCTGCTCACCCTCTTGGTAGCTTGGCACGAGCAGACAGGCTTAGTTCAGAGGCAGTGTGTAAAGCATTTGTGAACACATACAGTAATCAAGTAACAACACTACAAATGGACACCACACAGGTTATATATTTATAAAAATAGGTATACTTTATATAGATTTATCACAAGACCATAAACGACAAAAATAATCCACAATACTGTTAAGAATGCTTAGTTCTGATCAAAAAGGCTTAATTCAAGGTTCTGTGCGAGTCGGTAGCCTCCTCCGGCTACGGCGATGTTGAGAACAAACAGAGTCTAACAAATCCAGCTGACCGCGTCGAGACGGGCCAACACAGCGTAGACAGACTCGGTCACAATACCTTTTACTTGAAGCGGCAGGCACGGGCGTGCGAGCCGGATGGCTGTTCGTCGCGGTCGCGATGCAAAAATGGAAGCGTTGCAGGACGCGTTGTCCCTCGATGTGGTGCAGGCAGCGGCTCGTTGACGTCGTCGAGACGGAGTCAGTGAGACCAGGACCGTGCGTTGCAGGGCGAGACGGTGCTTCGATGCGGTGCTGGCAGGTTGCGGTGCGGCGACGGAGCCGGATTCAGGAGCTGGCGTCAATCAGTCCGGACAGCGGTGCGAGTCGGGCGGTGCGTCGCAAAGCGTGCGAGCGGTGCCCAACTCCGGTGCGGTCACAGGACTCGAACTCAGCAGCAGTGACCGTGTCGGTCGGACCAGTTCGATTCGGGCGTAGCGAAGCGTTGCAGGACGCGTTGTCCCTCGATGCGGTGCAGGCAGCGGCTCGTTGACGGAGTCGGTGAGACCAGGGCCGTGCGTTGCAGGGCGAGACGGTGCTTGGATGCGGTGCTTACAGGACACCGAGTCGGTCGTGAGAGTCGGTCACAGCTCCCTACCTCTGTAGCCACTGAAACAGAGTTTCCAGCAGCAATTCACAAAGGGGGTGAAGTCCAATGGTCCTGGGACTTCGGTCAGGGGGCAAGCTCTCTTCCAAGCCCTTGGAGATCCTTCACAAGTTGATGAAAGTCACAGCAAAGCAAAAGTTCCTTTCTCCTTTCTTTGGCAGTCAGGCAAACCACTGCAGGCCAATCCCCCAAGCAGCACTTCGGGCTTAGGGATAGTCTCTCCTCAGTTTCTTCTTGGTTCCGCTCCTCAGCAAAGGTTTCTTCTTGTTCCCAAAAGTGATCTAATTTTCCTGGGGTCTGGGTGCCCCTCTTATACCCTGATTCTCTTTGTTCTCTGGAGGCAGAGAGGCCTCTGCCTAGTCCAAAACCAGTTCTGGTCAGTCCTGGAGCACTTTGTTTTTCTGACTCCTTCTTTCCTTTCAGAATGTGGGGCAGAGTGCTCAGCCGCCCGGCAGGAGGTGGAGCCAGCATTGTGGAAGGCAGGCACAGCCCTATTCAGACCCAGGTGCAACTCCTCCCTCCACTCTGGATGCAGATCTTTCTATTCAGCCCTGTGCTGACTCACCCTGTCTCCTGTAGCCACCCCCAGCCCCTGTCACTCAATCTCCAGACAAGGAATACACAACCTAGCAGAGGCAGGCTTGGATAGTTAGGCAAGAAAATACCCACTTTCTAAAAGTGGTATTTTCAAACACAGAATGTTAAAACCAACTTTACTAAAAGATGTATTTTATCACCCTGAGTTCAGGCATACTAAATTCGTTTTTCTACCATGTTCCCTGGGACAGTTCTGACTATAAGGTGTAATAGTCAGTCTGCCCATTCTGGCCTATGGGGAGCAGGTAGCCTTGCAATAGTGAAAAACGAAAATGGCTGTAATTCACTATTAGGACATGCCACACACACCAGGGCATGTCCTACCTTATACTTACAATGCACCCTGCCCTAGGGCCTACTTTAGGGGTGACCAACATGCAGTAAAGGGAAGGTTTAGGGCCTGGTAAGTGGGTGCACTCACTCAGTCGACATGGCAGCCCTAGGCTGCACACAGGCTCTGCAATGGCAGGCCTGAGACACACTTTACAAGCTGCTTCTGTGGGTGGCACAACCCGTGCTGCAAGCCCACCAGCAGCATTGGATTTACAAGCCCTGGGCACACTCAGTGCACGGTACTAGGGACTGACAAGTAAACCAATCATCCAATCATGGAGTCACTAATACTTACATCAATTCAAGATAGGGAGCACTTGCACTTTGGCACTGATTAGCAGCGGCAAAGTGCCCATGAGCATCTAGTCCAGCAAAAACATATCAGCAACAGTGGAGGCATTACGAAAAAATGGAAGGGAGACCCACGCCAAGGATGCCAGGTCTAACACCTACCTATAAGTCCCTTGTATATGGTGTTCTGTGTACCCAGGGCCTGTAAGTTAAACGTCATTAGCAGACTGCAGCACCTTTTGTGTCACAATTAAAGTTACAAGGCGAAGCATGTCTTCAGGCCTGCCCCTGGAGCCTGCATGTTCAGTTTGAAAACTGCGAATTCAACCTGGCAAAATTAACCTTTAGCCAGGCCTTAACCTTCCTTTCAATACTGATGTGCACACCTAAGGTAAGCTTTAAATGCCCATATGGCAGGGTCCATGGTATTTAAAATGTAGGAAATATGTACTTTTTACATGTTCTCGCACTGAAAAATCTCTAAAGTTATTTTAACTGTGGCAAGGCTGGCTCTCCCATAGCAAAGCATTGGGTTACATTATGATACATAACTTACATTTGGGAATAGCTAAAACCATGATTCAAGGACTCAAATTATTAGTATTTTAAAATTCAATCTAATGGTCAAGTCGGATTTTAAATTTCTATTTGGAAAATGTTACTTTTAGCAAGTTGTCATTTTCCTCCCTGAAGCCTCTAGCAGCCTTTTCAGAGTTGGTTTTTAACTGTCACCTGGTAGCCTGCTGCCCCCTTGCAAGGAGGTGTGAATGCTCCTAGGAAAGGGAACAAAAGGGCCTTGACTAGGAGGAGGTATAACCTTTCCCTGATATGATGGCCTGGTGGATTTGCCCATCAACTACATAAGCTTCAGAGAGGCATAGCATGTCACAGGCTGATTTAACTCACATCTAGGCCTGCCCCTCCCATTGTCCAAGTAGTCAGAGTGGCACCAGTCGTAAGTTTCTCAGAGCTCTGCCCAGTGGAAGAAATGGTCTGCCATGTTAGATTTTGGCAGAACAGTGCGCTGTGGGATTGTTTAGGGTCAAACCCCCAGGAAGTTATGTCAAAGTGTGTAGGGTAGCCCCTGGAAACTTTTTAAGTATTGGTCCGGGAGTCTCCCCCACCCACAAGCTAGTGCAAGGCATGAAAGTGACCCCCTTGGGTACTTCTTGAGAACACCTTTTGGACCTGTTTAAGACAGAAGAAGGACTTCCCCTACTGTTGAACTCCTGGAGAGAAATCCTAAAGACTGGGTCGGCTCCCCACATGTGCCCAGGATAGAAAAGTGGACTCCAAGGGCTAGTTGGCTTGCCTCCTGTTCAACCCCAGGAACACAAAAGCTTCAAGAAGTCCAAATCTCTGCTGAGCCCAGCTGACCAGTTCGAATTGGATTTGCCTTGGACCCTGTTGGCGGCCTTTGAGAGATTGAGTCCTAACCTCCAAGTGGTGCCCAAAAGGTCCTGGACCCTTAGCTGGTGTTAGAGTGTAGTCTTCCCCCCCTTCGAAATTGGAAAACTGGACACTTAGAAACTTTTTCGGAACTTTTTGCAAAAAGAACCAGAGACCATCACCAGACTGTCACCGAGCCTCAGTCGTCAAAGCCGAACTGCTGGTCGAACTCAACTTGCTGGTTTACCATTGGACTGCCATACTCGTTTTGGCGGTCCAACCACCCCCACACTGCGGGCCCACCCGCAGTATTACAAGTGTGGCGGTCGGACCGCCACAAGACCGCCAGCTCTGCAGGGATCAAGGATCTCGCTGGGTCGGCGGTCTGCAACTGGTACAAATATGCTGGTGGTGCTGCTGCCAGCACCTCCAAGCATATTCTGAGTTGCCTTTTCACCGCCCCTTTCATGGCGGTGAGGCCACCTTGAAAACGGTGGCAGAAAGGCAACTCCTGCCGGATTTGGGCCTGGGAGTGTATGCGTGGGGGAACATGTTGTGTCACCCTGTGATTGCACCCCAGTTTCTGCATGGTGTGACATGCATGCCACTCTGTGAAGGAACGTGCTGCAGGTGCTGTCACGGCAGCGGGCTGCATGTTAGGCTCTCAATGGTGGTGTGAGGGACCTCCAGGTGAACGAGGATGAGGAGGAGTGGGCGTGGCAAGCCGTAGTTGGCGTCCGCGGGAGAGCGCACCTGGCCTCCTGCGGAAGCGGCCCGGTTAGAACCGGGTGCAGCTTGCGGAAGTGCTAGGGAGGCGCCACTCGCTGGGCTTCTGGAGCAAACAGCGCTTGTGAGGTCAAGAGCACTGCTTCCCCCGGCCCCATAGACTTTCAAGGCGTCCTTTCTAACCCCTTAGGCGATCCTGAGGTGATCCTGACGTGGTCCTGACCTGAACACAACCTTGATGAAGTGGCGATCTTCTATCATCGCACCAAACGGTGCCTGTTGTCAGAGTTGACTAAGGAGAAAGGACAACACCAACGAAGGTGAGCCATTGCAGCCACTGCAGCCAATGTACCATTGAGTTAAACAGTCCCATCCTGGGGGAAATGCCCGGCTAAACCGTATTTTTAGTGCTCCAAGGCTAAAAATCCCCCCAAAAGCGCTGGCCCTTGACTGATACTCCCGGAATAGCGCAATCCTTTTGGAGGGAGGGCATAGGCGCTTAGGGGGAAGAGTTGTGCGGGGCCAGATTCTGCTTCCCTCCTGGATGGTGGCTTGCCCATTAATAGAAAAATCCATAGGAAAATGTCCATAACTTTAGGCAAAGGTTAGGAGGCTAGGGAGGGTTCTTACTTGAGAATTTTGAAATCTGGGCAGTAAAGCCCCATGCGAGGAAAGAAATAAGAAGCAAAATACACTAAAATGTTAATCAAGTTAATACGAATATGAGCACACGCAACTCCACACAGGTGCAACTCCAAGCTCACCACCGTCCGCATAAGACGACAAAACGAAAGAAAGACAAGATGCTGTATCCTCGCGGAGGAGTTCGAGGGAAACAGCAAATGTGGCCAAACAACGGAAAGTGCATGGAGGAACCAATAATAATAATAATATCGCCCCCAATATAAGGCACACAGGACATTAGAGATTATATGACTCCAATAAGTATGAAGTCACGAGATCCGAGGTCCTCAGACCAGGTGCCCGGAAGAAATGACCTCAATGGTTGTAAACAAGGTGGCGAGAATCAAATAAGAACATCTCCACCACCAATTCCAATAACACCGGAAATAATTATGGCAGAAAAAGGGTCAACAATAGGAATTCTGAACCGAGAAATATCAGTGAGAACAAAAGGGAAGAACAATAAACCAGTGGAAACCCCAGTTGGGATGGAACTAGAAAATTGGTCTCAAGACTGCGGTTGTAAAGAAAATAACAAAGAGAGCCTGTAGCAGGACCGGAGGATTCTGGAGCCCCATACAAATCATGTGTCCCCAATACTTGCCTCCTCAATCAGTATAATAAACAAGACGGGCAGTCTCAAAGAGAAGAGAACAAAAAACAGTCAGAGGCCAACACTAACTTCACTTTCACCAGATAACCTTAATCAACATATAATTGAAAAGGAAGGTGAACCAAGCCAGGCCCAAACGCAAGATAATACAACCAATCGCCTAACTGAGGACCGTAAACCACGATCTCCCAAAACCAACAAAGGAGAAAGTTGTTCCTTGGCAAGGTGGTCCCCAAATTTTTCAAAATTCTCAACCTTAAGCCTCATCAGTCAAGATGATGAAGCCCTCAATGTTGGAACAGCTAGGTTGGAAGATGGTAGTAATCCGTCCACCGATGCCATTAAGAATCTCTTAACAGTCACTAATAACGCTCTGAGTACAATGGCCAATGCAGCCTGCCTGCACGCAGTGGCTATCCTAATTTTGGGAATAGATAGTAATCTAGATCAATTGAATTCCCTGATACATAGAGCACAGAACTCAACAGAGCTGATGCAAAAACAGGAATCATGCCACCGTAGGCCTATTCTTGAAGAGATTAGAAACACTACCAGATGTAATGAATTCCCTAATTGAAGACCTAAGGAAGGAGGCAAGGGATCAGATACTTAGAAGTGTGATACCACCTAAACAACAGTAAATACAGAATGACAATATGTTAAACCTACAAAAGGAGCCCCCACAGTTAAGGAAAGAAGATTGTGCAGAACAAACAGAGAGACAAAGAGCTATAACTACTGAGGAGAATATACAGGCACGCTGTCAAAAAGTTAAAGACATAATAGGAGACGTGGAGGAGGTAATAGAACAAGCCCTTGAGCAAGAATGGGGGACAGTAATAAAAACAAAACGGCTGCCAAACAGGGTACAACACCTAAGTGTAAAAGGGCAGCCCCAAATCCATTGTGCAGTTCTGAATCCTTTGAAGCAATTAACAGCCAAAAAGGACCCACCTTAGGAAGCGTGCCCCTATAGAGGAAAAATAAGAAGAAACTCAAAAATCTGAACAATGGCAAGAAAGGTAGAGAAGGAGCTCTGCTATTTTGGCTCCAACATGGAAAAAGGATTATATGGGAAAAATGGAGCAACACCCAATACGAGTAAGGATCCCAACTGCCACAACCCGAAGGGGAAGCAAGGTAAAACAAGTTGGCGGGAGACATGAAAGTACAAGGGAAAAATGATATAAAGGCTTACACAAAGAATGGGAACCAAATAAGCTACCGGAAGAGCCACCCCGCAGCAAAATAGCAACGATGAAGAACAGGTAAGAGTAATGACGGCAGCGAGGGATTGCAAAAAAAAACCTAACTAACGTCGGGACACAAACAATAGTAGGTCAAGCAAAGCAAGGTGGTAAAAATTTAACAAACCAAAAGTATAAGGTACCGAACAGCTCCAAGAAAAAAATGTTGTACAACTTCGAACCTTCATAGAAGCTGCCCCTCAATCATCTCTTGAGAAGCTATCACAGGAAGAAGGGATCATCTTGAAGGAACGTAGCACGAACCAAGACCTATCAATAGGATTTAATAAAGGAAAGCGAGAGACTCAAGTGGTAGCAGTCCAAGTACATTCTAGTGATACAACAACAGTAACTTCAAATGCTAGGGCTAGTAATTCCTCTTGGGAAACCAAGGAAAGCACATCTCAAACGCGGAATCACACAGAGGAGGTGAATCGATCACCACTATCTCTATCACAGGAACAACCGCGGGAGGAAGTGCCCAACGGAAGAACTCAAGTCTACGATCTGGGCGAGGGAGACAGGGGCTCTTCATCCAGACAATTAGCGCAGGTTAGAGCGAAGCTGAATGAGAAGACTAAAATGAGCCCACAAGACCTAGAGGTGAAATTATACCCTGAGTACATCTCACAAGGAAAATGGGACACTCTCAATATAGGAAACATCTTAAAGTTGTGCTCACATATACCAGGTCTAGATAACTACCAATGATATTGATGGGGTGTGGGGTGGCCTTCCTCCCCCCCGAAACTGGCAATACAAATGAGACAACGGAAGTTACCTTCTCCAACTCAGAAATGGCAAGTGCCCTGAAAAGGAATAAAAAACAACTGGGAAATTGGGGAATTCAAGTTAGAGAAGCAGAAAAATTAAAGTATCCAGCAGTCTTGAGAAAAAGGATAGTTGCGATCCACAAGAATAAACACCAAAAGGTGGGTCATATCAATATGACAAGTGCACCAGCCAGTTCCATTATACGAGGAATAAGAGAGGAATCAAGAATTATGCCACCAAGAGAAGGAAGTCTGCAAATAACGATAGCAAAAAGAGGGGGCAATCGTCAGTGCGCTATCAAACAACAGAACTCTCTCGACTGGACATGGCTTCCACATGCCCTCAGTTTGAGTTCCTAGTAAACAGTCACTAAACAATGCAAAAGAAGTCTCAACCCCAACCCCAACCCTAAAGATCTGCTCCTGGAACATACGTGGAATAAATAACAATGAAGATAAAATATCAACGATAAGTAAACTAAGGAGTTTTGATCTTATTGCATTACAAGAAAACGGGGCCCTTGAATCATACTTATGGATCCCACATTTGTTTCCTTTTAGCAGAACCATTAGAGCAGTCCAGCCTACCGATGTACTTAGCGTGGCCCACCCATTCGGGGATAGAGGGTGGTATGGGAGAGACCGACTTTATGTATATTCCCCTTTGTGCAATCATTATCAAAGTAAAAAGCAATTGGGCCCGAACTTTCCCCAGTTTATGATAGTTCCCATCACCAACTAGAATCCCAAAGATAACCAATTCAAGGCTTACCTCTATCCTTCCCCCAAAGAGTCTTGACAAAAATTTACCCACATCTTGCCAGAAGAGTTGGATTGCTGGACACTGCCATAGTAGATGAACATCGTCTGCGTTTTCAAGCCCGCACTTAGGACAAAGCATCTTCTTGCTTCCTCCAATCTTTGAAAGCTTCTTAGGGGAACAGTACGCCCTGTATAGAGTAAAGAGATGGTGACTCCTCAGGGGTGCAGATCTCACCGTAACCCAAAGTGTAGACATAGATACTTGCCATAAATGTAGAATGTCATGCCCCAGCAGGTCCATCTTCCAAATCTCCTCAGGCAGCGTTGAAGGGCCGTCCTCCTCTCATACAACATGCAATACCACTTGGACACTTCTCTTATATAACCCTGGTCCCTCATTATCTCTTCCTCCAATTCAATTTTGAGGCCGATATTACATTGTTTACGGGACCAACTTGCCAGTTGGTAATATTTGAACCTAGATAAAGTGAAGTGCTGATTGCTAAGGAATCCCATGATTCCAAGGAACCTTGTTCAAATAACTGACCTCATCTTGTCAAGCCTGCTGTTAGTAATGGAAAAGGTAATATGTCTTGAAGACACTGAGGGGTCCCAGGCAATTTCCATATCGGGGCATTACAACTATAATAAGAAATTCCAAGAATCTGTTTAACATGGGTCCACAGTTTAGAAGCTCCAGATAGAACCTTGAAGTTAATCTTCTTAAAGTACTTAGGGTGACCGAATTTAAAAAGAAAATAGTTGCCTTCGTCTGGAAGGTTTTTTGTTAGAACCTTAAGTCGAGAAGGAATACTTTGTTTGTTATCCATTAGCAGCTCTCTTTTATTTTTCAGAGGGAAAGCCCAATAATATAGCTGGAAGTACGGAAGTGCTATCCCTCCATCTATTTTCTTTTTACAAAGTTCTTTACAGGCTATTCGTACACTTTTATTCTTCCAAATGAAACTACTCAAATCACCTCGTAACTTTCTAAACCACTCAGTTTAAAAAAATATAGGATACATAAATATGAAGGTGAATTTAGGGATGATCATCATTTTGACTTTGTTTGTTCTCCCTCAAATAGATAGAGGTAAATGCACCCATGAGTGTAGCAACTTCTTAGTTTCCAACCTAATTCTATTAAAATTAATGAGTGCCATCTTATCTAAGTCTTTGACTACTCTTACCCCTAGATATCTAATTTCTGGCCTTTCTAATAAGGAGTCAGATGGACCGTTCCAAGTCATAGTCTCAGTCTTATCCTCATTAACTAGATATCCAGAGACTCTCCCAAAGGAATCCATTAGTTCCATTATGACTGGTAGTGATGCTTCCCGATTACATGTATATATTGTAAGATCCTCTGCATATAGTGCTTCTTTTTTAATCCAGTTCAAATATTGAAAAGGCAGAATTTTCTGTTCTGCCCTTGTTCTTCTTGCCAAGGGTTCTATGTATGAGTTGAAAAGAAGGGGCGATAATGTACATCCATGTTGGGTACCCCGACCAATAACAATTTTTGATGTAAGGGACCCATTTATCACTATCCTTGCTGTGGGGGCATTGTATATTAATCTTATAGCACTGAGGATGTTGTTACCTAATCCATTCTGTTCAATATCTTCATATAAGTAGGGCCAGCTAACTCTGTCAAAGGCTTTGGCATCGTCAACCATTATAACAGTTAAGGGGGTCTTTATTGTAGTAGCAATATGGATTGCACTCACCAAATCATGAGTTAAGTCGTGAAGCTGCCTCTGTTTCATAAAACCCTTTTGATTATCATGCACAATATTTGTTAGCACACTATGTAGCCTTATGGCGACTATTTGTGTGAATATTTTATAATCGCTATTAAGCAAAAGAATTTGTCTATATGACTCACATTTCTTTGGATCCTTACTAGGTTTTAGAATTAACGTTATAACTGCCTCATTCCAAGGGGTTGGGGAAGATAAATGATTGATATAGATGCTATTCAGTAATTTAGTAAAGTACGGCACAAGTACTTCCTTTAGGACCTTATATAACTCATTCGGAATGGCATCTGGGCCTGCTGCTTACCCTCTCTTTAAATGTCTGATTGATTTTTCTACCTCTAAAGCAATGATTTCCTGATTGAGAAATATTTGTTGCCTAGTTTCTATTCTGGGGAGACTGTTCTGTTGTAACCACTCCTTTACTTCTATCTGAGTAGATTTTGTATCATCAGTATATAAGTCTTGAAAGAAGTCCCTAAATGCCCTCCCAATACTGTGATTTCCAAGCAACTTTCTTGAGTAGAACCAATCTGCACCTCTTTAATCTCGTTTCGGATTCGGTCTTGAAATGTCTTCCAAGCTAATAATTTTCCACATCCTTCCACATACTCATTATGAACCAGTACCGCAGGGTGTTCTTGTTGCCAAACTGCACTGTCCATGCACAAATTCGAATGGAATTTAAATTGACATCAAAGAGATGGATACAAAAAGCCAGGTTTGTGACCTATTGCTTGAAGGCTAAACAGATGCAGGTGAATACTCTAAAAAATGCACATCTGGACACTAGTAAACAACTCAGAGACAAAGTGGCACAAGTACCCTGTGCCCTCTTTAGAGACACTCGAGGTACAAGAAATCTGGTCAAGTAGTTTGCAGTTGCAGTGTCGGTGAGGCTGCTAACAAAACAAGCAAAAGTACTATTGGCTGAACAAGATGTGTTAGTAGTGAAAAGCCTACGACATGGCAGCTGGGCTATACAACTGTATGCTCCTGGGGTTCTGCCGCAGTATCTTTTGGCCCCCCTTAAATATAACAATGAAGCGACAGCTAATGGGTCTGGCTTTGCTTATGTGTTAGTTGTGGTATTTCCTTGCTTTACATTAAGTGCCTAGTTGTCCTTGTGGATAGATCCACAGTATATAGTTATCAAGACCAAAATATTAATACATAAAGTCAAAGATTGGCTGCAAAATGTGGACATCAACATTTAAATAAAAAAAAAAATATGCAATAATACATTGAACAGAAAATGCAGAATATAAAAATCTTCTTTGGATAAATGAGAACTGCAACATTTTTTTAAAGTCTGGCACTCCATTTAAATTATTATTATTATTATTATTATTAATAATAATAATATGATTATTATTATTATTATTATTATTATTATTATTATTATTATTATTATTATTTTTCTACCAAGAACTGATTCTCCAGGATTGTGTGCTTCTCAGGAAAATCGGTGACAAATCATTGTATTTTTGAGAAAAAGAGGAACGAATTAAGAACAGATTTGCAACGTAAGCTGAAAATAGCGTGGTACTGTTGAGTTCAGTTACATCATAGTTGATTCTTAAATCATTGTATGAATAATAATTTAGGTAAAACATTAAAATATTAATTAAATCTTGATTCACTTAGTAATTTGTATTCAATCTGGTGTTTAATTTATTTAATAAATAGCATTCAAAATGTAACACCATAAATGTGTAATCAAATATAAATAAGTAGTAAATCTTAAACCAATTAGTTTTTAATGTACATTACAACTGGAACAAAGTAATCAGATACACCTTTATCACCACTGATTCTGGTTTCCATTTTGTACTTTCTTTTCGTAAAGCCTTTTTGGGTTTTTAGTAGATTACTTTTCAGACAGCCATATTTGTAATATAAATAATTCCAAGTTGTTAAATACTTGCAATTTTTATTAACAAATATAAGTTTAATAATTGTTCTGAATTTAAAACTATTATATATTTTAATGTAGAACAAATGATTACTTTTGACATCTTACTTAGTTCAATACGCGCCATCATCACATCAAAAAACCTTAGAGTGACAGACATTCACATTGACAAAACCATTACTGACTTTGTCTCCACTATGATTGTCTTACCGTCTCTCTTTCTCCAATATTTCTATGGCTGGGGTTAATACTGTAAATATGGCAGATCGAGGTCATGCCAGGGCAATACAATGACTATGTTGAAGTAAACTTCTTGCCAATCTCAAGTAATTTCAAGGTAAAGGTTGTCGATATAATTGCATTGATCTATAAAAAGTATTTACAAGTATCTATAAAATAGCGAAAAGGCAATAGTGTCTGCTCTCAAACCATTCAATTTCGTTATTTTTTATACCATGATACTTTGGAGTCATCATCATCATCATCATCATCATCATCAGCATGATGATCAAGATCATCATGATGAGCATCACTTGGGAGACTTTCATCATAGGGCCCTATTTTGATGTTGTTCGGAAAGCCTCCGACCTGCGGTTGGAGACTTTCCGACTGACATCTTCGGTTTCACTTTCGACCCCCATGTTACAATGACGGTGGTCGAAAGTAGAACCGTCCGGTCATTCTGACTGGCCGTCGGCCAGTTGGAACCGGCACGTAATCCCTTAAAGACGGTGTTTCCGCCGTCGGGATTACGATGTTGGTTTCCCACAGGCTTTTCATGTCGGGCTTTCCGACATGAAAAGCCTGTTGGAAAGCTACTTTGGGGACCCCTAGCAGGGCCCCTTGCAAAGGTCGCCTCTGGTTGGGGGAGGGGGGGCACATATGGTGCCCCCTGTCAATCCCTGCACCGAGTGGCAGGCACCGTGTGGTGCCTGCCACGCAGTGCAGGGTTTAACAAAAACTCCCATTTCTCTATGGGAGCTTGTGCTGCGGACGGTTTACGGCCACAGCACAAGCTCCCATAGAGAAATGGGAGTATGCGACCGCACCATGTGCGGTCGCATTGTAATAGCGGTGTCGGGACCGCCGACTGGAGGTCGGTCGGTCCCGAGACCGCAATGGTGTCCGCCTGACATCGTAATGAGGCCCTTAATATTGTAATAGACTTTCTTTCGACAATAAAGATTCATAATACAATCTTCAAATAATTTCTTTAAACAATAGCCAACACGTGTTTCATGACAAAGGGCCTGATTTAGAGTTCGGGGGATAGGTTTGCTCAGTCACAAACATGATGGATATCCTGTCCACTCTATTACATTCTATTACATCCTATGGTACTTGTACTGAAGCAGAGGAATAGCCGTCACATTTGTGATGGAGTAACCTATCCACTAGTCTCTAAATCAGGCCCAGAATGCACTTGTAAGGCACCAGACGTGATATGCATCACATTTGTGACAGAGTAACCCGTCCCGCAACTCTAAATCACAGTCAAAGTCCCTTCGCCAGGGTTTACATAAAAAATACATTTATTGTACATTAATACATTAATACTCCTATTGATTAATATTTACAAACATTTCAATTACATTGAGGTTCAAGATTCGATTTCTTAATTAAACATGGAGTATTTTTTTTTTTATTTGAGGGATGAACTTGTCTCCAAATTCTAGTGAAGCAATTTCATTAGTCGTCAAGTAGTAACCAGATTCATGCACTGGCCTTTACTATATTATCCCAAAGGCAAAGCAGTCTCCCCCTTCTATACTTCAATTCATATACTGAATAGGACCCTTGCTAGAGCTCCTCTCTCGTTCTAGTCTAAGCCGCTTTATTCTTATTTCACCATAGTATGGTTAGGAAATTGATTATGACTGACTCTAAAGAGACAATTCATGTATAAAATAAACAAAACTAATGTTTTCGAGTAGATACTGATGCCTCTTCGTGTTTTTTTTCTGGATGCATGAGAAATACCGGGTGGTTAGCGGGGTGTTTTTGGTGTACACTGTGTAGTGTTTGGCTAGTTCTCTTCTCATCTGTGATCTCTTTTGAAATATATTTACATGTGTCCATGTTTGCATATTTATAAACGCACCCGCATGCTTCTTCCTATGTGCCCTATTGCTGACAATTGTAATAACTGTAGTGAATTAAAAAAATAAGCCAACTTTCATTGTTAAATGCTGTATTAAAGTATTATTTTGCTGTGATTGCTGTGATTGCAACTTGCCAAAATGCTGCAAATGGCATAGTGTCCCGAGCCTAGGATCTCATTTGGTCATCACAGAAGCATATGCACATGCCTGTGCACACAAACATGCCAAAATGTAATGCCTAAAAGGTACCTAACAACATTCAACATGGGCATAGAAAACAAAATATGTGTTTCTGGAGTACAGCATCATGTTTTTGTGTTAATTACCCGGCTAATTTTCTTTGAAAGTTGGCTACCCTAGATGAGATGCCATAGTGTATGGGGCCTCAGTATAGACATTGGAGGGCAGGATCAGTGCCAAAGGTTCTGGGTATCCAAACAAGACAAATATACATACCATGGGATATAGAAGAAAAAAGACTTTTGAACAAATCAGAAACTACGACTGCTTGAAAATCTAGGATTGATCCTGAATTTCGGTGCTTATGTCGGGCACCCCTACTCTAGCGCCTTAGATTTACTTTAACTTGGTGAGTATTTTTTCTAATGTTCACGGTTATTGAAGGTTCTTAAACTGCACTAGAAGGTGAAGCAGTTATTACACCTCTAAATTAGTTTGCATGAAAAGACAGAGACAGTGATTCTCTAGGGTAAAAACGAGGACTCCGTCTCCTCCGCAAAAAATTGCTTGACCTCTATTTAATTGGCTAGCCAATGCTCAACTTATGTGCAACGAAGAGAAGTCTGACATACTCCTCTACGGAAATTTCCCCCCTAACTTCAGAGAATCGCTCTGGCCATCCGAGTTCTCCATGCCTTCATCGACAGGGAAACACGCTAAGAACCTCGGGGTTTGGTTTGAGGAGAACCTTTTGTTTTCCACTCAGGTCAAGAAGCTTGCCGGTAACTGCTTTGGCCTACTTAAAACCCTTAGGAAATGTCTGCCTCTTCTTCCTAGGGCTGCCAAAGAAACGGTTATCCATGCTCTCATTTTATCCCGGCTAGATTATGCTAACGCTCTGTACGTTGGCATCCCTGGCTATCTGCTGAATAAGTTACAGGTGGTCCAAAATGCGGCAGCCAGGCTTCTTCTTGACATCCCTATTAGAAGCAGCGTGTGACAACACCTGCGCTCACTGCACTGGCTTCCCGTGGCAGAACGGGTTAAATTTAAATCAATAGTCATTGCTCATCGCGCCCTCCATGGCCTAGGCCTTACATACCTACAGAAGCAGTTCTCCTTCTATGCCCCTATGAGACAACTGCGCTCCACGTCTCAACTCCTAGCCCAGGTCCCCCACTTTAAACGACAAATGTTGGGTGGCAGCTCTCTTGCCCTGAAAGCTGCCTTGGCCTGGAACGCATTGCCATTTGCGCTACGCAACACCCAAGACCCCACGGCTTTCAAGAAAAACCTGAAAACATTTCTCTTTGCTTAGTGCAACCTTCCTACCCCTCTTGGATCGCGCCGGTACACTCCATGGAATAACTGTGCGTGCTATAAAATAAAATAACATAAGTTAACATAGCCAAGTGGGTTAGGGTTAAAAAAATATAACTATGCAAATAAATTTACTTTTAGACTGCTGTATGCAAACTGAAAATAAGGTAGGATTTGCATTCAAAGGTGTGCAAGTATTGTTCCTGTGCAGTCTCTTATACTAGCAGCTGTGCATTTTTTTGTCAGGCTTGGTGATCTGGTTTTCCTTGTCTTGTTTGTGGTTTCTTGTCGATAGTTATTTATTCTGCTTTTCATTTTTTTTCAATTGCACCCCTCTTAAAGTCAGAGGTGATGTACTGCCTCTCGCACGGCTCGATAAGAACAGCGGCTACATACATCACCCTTAATAGGCTAACATTGGAGGTGTATGAATTTTTAATTTCTCCTGAAATGTTTTTCAATGATGACAAAGTTTTCTACGTATCAAGGTTTAAAAAGCTGTTACCTTTGAAAACTCCATGCTATTGGCAAAGTTTCCAGCAAACAAAAAATGTAGTTGTTGAATCACCCAGTATGTTGTAGTCGATTTGTCAGCAACATGTATTATTCCCCCCAAAAATGTAGGTTTGCCTGATGTGTTTTATCACAGAACCAAAATCTGGGAAACTTCTCTGCCTGTGGTTTTTCCAAAATGTGATAATCCTCATCAGGTTGACTGAGTTCGCAATGTTCTACATTTATTTTCGTGAAGTGGGCAAAAGAAAATGCTGGAAAGTTCTGAACGTAAGGCAACACCAACATCATTATATATCTCACAAATGGGTCAGTGCTCGCCCCCTTCCCTTCAAGCATTCTTTTGTCTCTCCACCTTGTACCCTTACTATTACCTCTCTGTCTCCACTCTTCCCCTCTCTTTGACGTTCACATTTCACTCACAACTTAGGGGCATATTCACAAGGAGCTATTGCCGAATTAACGGCACTTTATCGCAGCCAAAGTCGTGATAAATTTACCCCCCCATTCACAAGCCGGTGTTAACAGCCCACAGCACCAGTTTACCCGCGACAGCAGCCGCAAAAAACATCGCCACAGAGGAACCCCGCAAATATCGCTAATGAGATGCAGAGTAGGCGTTCCCGTGACAAAAGCCGAGACAACAGCACACCTCAACATTCACAACAACCAGCCACATCCGCGATAAAAACACAAAACAGGCGATAAGGCGTGTTAGCACCAGGAAATCTACACCTGCTCTGACCTGGTGTAAAGTTGGACGGCAGCCAGCACCACAAAAGGGAGCACAGCCCAGGGCCACATCCGAAGGGCAACAGATGCCATGGAGCCACCCATCATGTGGCCCGGACACCCAAGAGGGCCACAACACCCACCTCCACCACCCCAGGACCCCAACCCACACCTGGAACACCCCCCCCGGACCACCACAGACGCAGCGCAGACAAAGACAGCGGAACCCCAGGAAACGTACCAGCCGCACAGACACAACATCTGACAATGTCACCGTCCACTACAGGCTGAAAGGGACAACCAACCTACGCATCCTGACCATCATCGCCTAACAGGCCTACGGCAACAACACAGCGGACAACCAACATCCCACCCCACACAAAGCTGATGGCGTGGCTGCACCTGTTGGCCCCTGGAACCCCCCATCCAACACCCGCCAGAGTCGGAGGAGCCTCACAGCCAGCCACATCCAAGTCCCCCACACCTGTCCTGGACATCACCATCACCCTGGTACCCCAGTCCCCATACGTACAACACAATGCGCAGGATCCACTGGAGACCAAGCAAGGACCATACGCCATAGCAGGATGCGCGCACGTGTTGGGGGCAATACACAGCACACATGTACTACCTGTGCCCCCTGGCGACACAGTACACAATCACCACAACAGGAAGCTCACGTCTCACATCAATGTGCAGGCAACAACAGAACACCGTGGAACACCCAACAATGTTGCCTTCAAATACTCAGCCAGTGTGCATGATACCTTCATCCTCCGACAGCCCATCATCAACCAGCGTTCCCAGGATGGCAACAAGGGAAATGCACAGCCCCTTGGCAAAATACAAATGAACACCCCACACACCTCAACTCCACAACCATGCAACTCACAACGCTGGCAATGCACACGTCACAAAATCACATACAACAGGCACAACAACATGCCCACCCACTACACACGACAGAACAACTAACAATGTCCACATGGGCAAGCCCTGAACATGAGCCAGCAACGGCATGGCACCTCATCCACATAATAGCCGAATGTGGGGAGAGGTGTTAACCAGGCATGTGTGAAGGATGCAGTAGAACCATGATTGGGAAAGTACACAATGCCAAGAGTGCCGGAGATGTACTGGACACCTCGCAGTATGCAGAACACACCCATAACCATGGCGACATACACCGCTTGCGTATGGAGTGTAGTGGACAGTGGACGCCACCATGTCACCCCAGCCAGTGGGGGACCTCGCGGAAATGTTGCCTGTTACGCCCCCCCCTAAGCGTCAGCGGAGTGGGATGGCCTGGCGTACGCCACGCCAGCGTAGGGGTGTGAATAAAAAGGACGTAGGCCTGGGCGTGGTCCTCTTGTGGAAATACCCACGTCTCTGCCAGGGCGGCGCCTCCCACCTCACCACGAGGCCGACGCCATCCTCGTGAGCGGAGTTGCCTGCGATGCCGTGCGCCTGCTGGACCCCGGCACGCTGGACCACAAACCCGTCAGGCCAGCCCCTGCGCAGCCAGGCCACACTGATCACCTTCCGACACCGGCGTGTGTCAAGGAGGGCCCACCACGTGCCGGCGCAAGCCCCAAGCCCTAGGCCCGAGACCTTGGCAGCCACCTCAGACCATCACGGCCTCCACTACACAGGCCCGCTTTATTCCTTTTTCGCTGACGTACTCCACTGTCGCCCCCGGCCTACTCTTCAGACCAGTAGGTCCCATATGTGAAACTGTGCCCTGAGTCATGAATGGCAGTGACCCCAAATCCGGGCCAGCGGCCACAGCACCGGACCCCCCCCCCGATCAGTGAGGCATAGTTCCATATGGGCATCTTGCGACACGTGGTGCCACTAACCCTGTGCAACGCCAGCCGGTGACACGTGGTGCCAATAACCCTGTTCAACGGCAGCCTGCTACACGTGGTGCCACTAACCCTGTTCAACGCCATCCTGCTACAGGTGGTGCCACTAACCCTGTTCAACGCCAGCCTGCTACACGTGGTGCCACTAACCCTGTTCAATGCCAGCCGGCTACACGTAGTGCCACTGAACCTGAACAACGCAGGCCGGTGGGGCCATCCAACCTATGCCGGAGACACTCGGTGAATGGGCCGTGCTGACCGCTGCCTCAGGCCTACACCACGGTCAGGTAGGTCACACATTTGGAACTGAGTCTTGATTACACCATGGCAGTGAACATCAGTAATGGCAGAGAACAATTCACTATACACCCTCCGATGTGGTGGCAACAAGTCTGTGCATGGCATCACAACCACACGTGTCTGTGGGCCTACGCGGACCACTGCCCTCGGCCTACGCTGCGCACGAGTGGGATCACAGATTTGGAACTGAACATCGGTAATTCAAAAGGCAGAATACATTTCTTCGCACGCACGGAGGGGCGTAAGAGGATGACACGTTGCAGTCCGGAGGGAACAGGATCAGCATCACGGATGTGATTGAACACTACCGACAACTGCCACTGTGTCACTAACTCTGTGCCTCGCGAGCCAACGACCCGTGGCTGCGGGCCACTGCTGACCGCTGCCTCCGGCCTACACTGCGGTCCAGTAGGTCACAGAGCCTTGATTTGGCATTCTTGGAGTTCACATTTGTGTACCGGCATCATCGCAGACTGCATCCCCTCACAGCACCTGTGCCACTACGTTTGTTCCCCGACATTCATGAACACTCACTGGTCGTACATTGGTGGCGTTTGAGTCTATGGACTAGGGGCTAGTTTTCATCCTCATGTAGCTGATCCCGAATTGTTGGTGCAAACGAGGGTTGCGCTTTCCACTCCTCCATTTGCTGCTTCCAAATGACATCAGACCTTCCGCATCATGCCCTAGAGGACACCTTCCACTGTCCCCCGAAACCCACCGCAACATACACCTCGGACATTGATGGGGACCTGCTCAGGTCGCATGGCCCATCTGACTGCACCGCAAGTCACCGTCCCATGGCTGGGTGCCTGTGCCGGCCGCAGTGCATCCGGGGCCACTAACTCTGTGCTGCTCAGGCCTGGGGCCCCTTCTTCTGAGACATTGAATGGCCTCTGTAGTGATGGTCTTGGGGTCATCAACGCCATGTGTCTGTGGCCCTGCGCTGTCCGGATCCTCCGGCCCCAACTGCGGGCCACCAGGGCCCACACATGGCATCGAGTCTTGACCAGCCCGGACGTCACATCACCGCAGGAGGCACACGCCACCACCGCAAGGACCACCTTCAACCGCCATCTGCCAGAGTCGAAAGGGTGGTCCTGACAGACCTACGGAGTTGCTCAGACCTGTCGTGGATGCCATCATCGGCCTGATACCCTGCTCAGCACTCCAGGTGCCAGTGACTCAGTGCACCGCAAGCCATTGTCCGTTACTGATTGAGTTTTGTGCTGTTGTGAGGTTGCGCAGCAATGTCACCTCATGCAGTGGGGAAGACCTGGGACCATGAGGAGGAGGATGTGTCAAGTGTGCAGACGGGAGAAGGCACAGACAATGGTGGCAACAGCCCCAAGGCAGGAATGCAGACTGGTGGCGGTAGTCAAGCTACACACCCGGATCTAATACTGAGTATTGCGCTGTGGACTGCGGACGCAACTGTCACCTCAGGCAGTGTGGGAGACCTGGGACGTTGATGAGGAAGTTGATGCAGGTGTAACACACCCCACTGCATCTGCATCAGGACTAACCCGAAGGGACATAATCCTAGCAATTTCTTCACATGAGCGCGCTCTTCTCTAGTGCCCCTACCTCAGTGCACTGCAACTCACGGAACGTCCAGACTGAATATTGGGTGACCTCTGTCCTTACTCCGGATCCCTCCATGTTGCTCTGCATTTGACTCTGTTATGCTGGTGTTTTCTGTTTCCATGACACTGGTGTCCACTTTTCAGGTTGTTGGCAGCACCAAGCACTCCGTGCGGGCTGGCTTATACTCACCCCACACACATCCAGCACAGGCATCACTATACATGTGGCCCTGCCAATAAAGGGGCCAGGCGCACGTGCCCGTAGCCAGTTCAACATGATATGTGCATGTGTCTCTGTGGGGGTGGGGGTCTCCTTTGTGGGGTGTAGGTGGTCCCTGAAGGGTATTGGAAACCCACGTATGTGTTCTAGTTCACATTCCATGGTTTTGGAAACACCCTCACCTGTTAGGCCACCTCCTTTTGGCGTTCTGCCACCTGGCATTGGGGTGCCATGTGTGGGTGGATGAAGTGTTGTGAGGCAGCTGTGATTGTGGGTGCTACATGCTGTGTGGTCTGTTGCAGGGGCTGGGTTCTCCTCTGAGTAGCTTGTCTGCCCTGGTCCTGGTGGTGGGTTGTGTGGGATGTCCATGGGCTGTTGTAGGGCGTCGGTGTTGGGGGTGTGGTGTTCGTCTCGGGCATCACTGATGGGTAGTCTGTTCTGACCTGCTGGAGGTGTTGTTTGTCCCTCTGCATTGTGAAGGGGAGGTGCATGTTGGCATTGTGTTGTCGCCTTGTTCTTGTCGACATGCAGACTGTGTGACAATGTACATTGTGACTGTTTGGGCGGTGGTGGCTATTTGAGTTGGGACAGTGTACATTTGGCCTACATGGCTGATGTGGGGTTGTAGGGGTAGATGTGCATCACACAGTTCCCTGTCTGTCCAATGTGATTGATCTGTTTCTGTGCCTGGGTGGACCCAGTTGTGTCCCCTGCTCTGCAGTGTGGGTGTTGCACTTTGTGCCACATTGTCATGGTATGTGCTGTGATTGCTATTTGTGTGTGCTGCAGTGTGCCACAGGGATGGGGGACATGTCCCTGGGTAATTGTGGGTGTGCAGTGTGTTACACCTCGTTGTGCATGTGTGGCATTGTGCCCATCACCCCCCGTCCCCCCAGTCCCTGTTGGATCCTCACCCTGTTGTTGTTGTGTCGGGTCCTCTCTAGCTGTGTCCGTCAGGCGCGGCCCGTGGTAGGAGTGCCGGTCGGGCGGTGACGTGGGGCGGGGGAGGGGCAGGGTGGGGGTAGTAAACTACGGATTAAGGCCGAATACAGGTAAGTGAACATTTAAATAAATAAAACGAATTTCGTTGCGCGCACTGCATCGCATTTGGCGATGCAGCGCATCATACTTCGAGCACCCCAAAATGATTTATTGCCATCATCATGATTTTCCTTATTGCAAACTGTAAAAAACTGAGGGCCTTATTTAGAATGATTTGGCATAGGGCAGCGCCACAAGTGTTTTTGCTGCACTGCCTTACACCAAATCGAAAGGGCAGGAGTGCACCATATTTGTGAGATACGGCGCATTCCTGTCCTTTCAGCCAGCTATGGCGCACAATAAGGTGCCTAGCGCCGATGTAGGCACACTTCCACCATGGTGCAAGGGTGACTGCGTTGTTGGCAGGATTGTTTTTGTGCAGGAAGGGACAACTTCCTGAACAAAACAATCCATGGAGGTCTTTTCCTCTTTGTATGTGTGCTGCAAACACCCACTGCAATGCCCATGGAGCACCTCCCTGACACAGTGTAAGGCAACGAAGCAACTTGCACTGCGTTCGCTTATGCCATATCTACGCAGCCATGAAAACAGTGGTGTAGCTAGGCACTCTGCGCGCTACAGAGCAGAGGGGGGGTGCTGGCGATGATTTTAGCCGCCGCCCCCCCCTTGCTACGCCAATGCATGAAAAGCCATGCAAAGTGACTTTGCAAGGCCCCGTAGATATGGGTCTGCACTCTGCGCCGCCGGAGCATCATAAAAAGTGATGCATCGGCGGCGCAAGGGGCTTGTAAATAAGCCCCTGGGTTATTAGTTGAGAGGAGTGGAAGCCCCACTCAAATAATAAGCACAACCCTTGTCAAGGAGAACCACAAAAGTCATTAAATTAACCTGTGCTCAACCCTCTGGCAGCTAGGCACAAAACCAGTCAGGCTTAGCTTAGAGGCAATGTGTAAAGTATTTATGCAGCACACAAACAGTAAAACAATAAAAGACACCAAAATGACAAAACTCCAATCAGTAGATCCAGAGATATCATTTTTTCAAGTTTTAGGTGAAAATAACACAAATGAGCACAAAGAACCACACGTGGTTAGCTGGTTGCGTTAGAGCCGTGGAAAGTCACAAGTTCAGGTTCACCGTTATGAAGCATGGTTAGATACAGGGCCCAGGTCACTTCCACTGAAAAGTCACCATCTCAGGTCCAAGCGAAGAGTTCCATTCACACCAGCCCTGGGTATTGGCCACTCGCTACCTGGCCTGGGGGATTTTGGATCACTCGCTTTTGAGCGCAGAATTGGGTTTCCGCAGACGAGGAGACTATAGAGGGTGGAGGTTGGATCCCTGGTTACTGAAACAGAGGGGGATGGCAGATGAACTATGTCAAACTATGGAACACTATTTTAGTGAAAATGAGCATACAGTGCAATAAAAGGTGGTACTATGGGAGGCGTACTGGGCAATTCATTAGCAGCAGCTAAGCATAGTGAGAGATGGCAGCATATGCAGTATGTCGAAAACCGCCTCCTCCAACTAGAAAGCTATAATATACTTCAGCCAAATGCAGATGTGTGCCACCGTAAAGACCTTGCTTGTAAGGGGTATTAGGATCTATCCATGGAGGCTGCACGTAAACATTCTATAGCTGTGCTGAGCACAATTTACAAGTTGGGCAATAAGGCAGGGAAATTACTGGCATGGCTGGCTAGGCAAGAGGGAAGAGGTGCAGCGATGAGTTGGGGAAATCCATAATAAGAGCCAGGGGAAGTCACAGGCAACACTCACATCACAGAAGAGTTCGCCCAATGTTGTGCAAGATTGTATACATCGACTCTGACCGGTGCAGTATAGAAGATAGTGGCCTCTCTTCAAGACATCGCCATCTCTTGCCTTTCGGACTCTGATAGTGCAACACTAGATACACCTATTATGTACAAGGAGATAGAGGATGCAATTCAAGTGCTGAAATCAGCCAAAGCCCCAGCCCTAACGGCATGCCAATAGAACTTTTCAAATGTCTCGCTAACAGGATTTACAATTACCTCCCACAGATGTATAAAGCGGAGCTGGAGGCTGGCTACCTAGTGGGGGAGACTCAAACAGCTATGATTGTAGTCATCCATAAAGCGGTTAAGCCTGCAGAGAGCCGTGCAGCTCCATAGGCCCATCTCACTCTGAAATACTGAAACCAAACTTTTTGTCAAGGTCCTTGCTAACTGCCTGTCCCGGATAATTACCACTTCTGTGCATCCAGACCAGACTGGCTTTGTGCCTTGGAGGAGCACCACATTGAACCTCAGATGCCTGCTTGGATACCTGGCACTGACGACTGATGTCGCGACATCGGCAGTGGTTGTCTCCCTAAACGCATCTATTGCGGTCGGATCACTCGAAGGGTCCTACCTATTTGAAGTCTTGCAAAAAATGAATATTGGACCAAGATATATAAAAAGGGTGAAACTACTCTACTCTGCCCCCCTGACCCATGTGCGAGTTAATAGCGAATACTCCACTACCTTCTCTGCACATAGGGGCACTAGACAGCGATGCCCCCTCTCCCCTCTGTTGTTCACCCTAGCATTATAACAGCTAGCATGTTGGGTGAGAAGGGACCCCTTCATTAGTGGTCTGAGGTGGGACTTGTGTTGAGTGGAAAAGATCTCACAATACGTTGACAATCTCTTACTATACGCCACAGGTCTGTAACTCTCCATAGACAGGATAATGCAAGTTATACAAGTGTTTGCGGATTTCACATTAACTGGTAGAAATCTGTCCTCTACCCTTCATGACATGGAATTCTGCCTGGCCACTCATTGGGGACTTTGTAGTCTCCCAATGTGGATTTAGGTACCTAAGGATCTACGCTAACTGATTCCCGGACAAATTTCTACGGGAAAACCTGTATAGCATTTTGAAGACATTCATGAGGGATGCTGCGCACTGCAAGCACTACCACTATTACTGGGAAGAGCTGCCTTATACAAAATCATCATCCTCCCCAAAGTTATGTATGTTCTACAGAAGACACCATACATCATCCCAGATAGCTTCATCCGAAGCATGGCCCATGAGCTACAACAGCTCGTCTGGAGATCTGGCTCTCCGAGAATTGCTTTGGCCAAACTTACCAGAGGGGTGTACAAGGGAGGGATTGCCCTCCCAGACCATGTTTGTACTATTGGGCCACCCAGCTGGTTGTAATTAACGATAGGGTACACAATGAGCCATCGGTGAGGGGGCAGAGCTCTCATAGGTACAGGAGGTGATGTTAGAGCCTTGTGTGGGCAAAGAAACGTAGCACATTGGCCCACTTATGTCGGAGTGGTTCTTCAAGCGTGGGAATAGACTCTCCGATGGATGCAATGGTTAGGAACTTTAATGTGCGGTCCCCACTGTGGCACTCCTGGAGGTTGCCTGAGGCGTGGATCCTATCCGTCTTCCAGCACTGGTACGTATTCGGAATTAGTTCCTTAAGAGATGTATGGGTGGGCATGTCCATGGAAGAATTCCAAATGCTTCGGGGACGACTACATGGGGGGGGGTATTTAGATACCTGTACCTCTGACATGAATTGCCTAAGGATATTCCAGACTGCACCCAGATACCTGAGGCACATCCACCGGAGGATATAATACTACACAGGACCCTTAGGCATAAGGCAATATCTCTTACCTATAAAAAGAGTATAAACAACCTGCTGAATGCCATGGAGGCATTGGGGGGATATGGGACCAAGATCTGAGTGAGCTCACAGAGGAGGAGTGGACTGAGGCACTCATGGGTCCTAGGGATGTGACGATTAAGACAGGATTCTGCCTCGTTCAGCGAAATATCCAGCATTATACCTACTACACCAAGGTACTGCTGGCTACAATTGGTAGGACTGAAAGTGCTGAGTGCCTCAGGGGCTGGGGGCAGAGGAGTACATTTCTGCAAACATTATGGTAGTGCCCTGCCCTACAGCTGTACTGGGGAACACAAGTGCGGACCCTGGTGACTTTCACAGGTCTGGCGCTGATCCCGGGGGGCAAATTCTGTGTCCTGGGAATATGGAGTAACACTGAAGGCACCAGATACCAGTGCTTGTACCGCAATCTGGGTTCAGCGGTGGCAAGACGCAATGTGGTACAACTGTGGGGAGTTCTGATTAGATCACAATTGGAGAGATGACTCTCAGACTTGGATTGGTGCATGGGTCATGAACAAGTTGTTTATGAAGGGAGGGAATGGCATAATAAAGTTCTTAAAGTATGGAACCAGTGGAAACATACTGTGGACTGCCCTAAACCCCAGACATACAATGCAGCCCCTGTGGATGGTGTCTCACCAGGTTGACCCCCCCCCCTCTCTGGGGGAGGGGGAATTTTGGGATTCATGTATTTTTTTTTTCCTTCTTGGTCATATCACCCTGAAAGTGCCACCAACATCAAAGGTGCTTGAGACAACCCGCTCAAGTTCTACCATGGACCTCTGTCCCCTGGTAACACTCCTCATTAGCTGTGCGGATATTCCCATCTCCCCCAATATCTATTTCCTGGGGGCCAGGTTTTATCATTGGACCATGTTGTCTGGTGCCGTAGTGTATAACCATCTCTCAAAGGGAGCCCACAATCTGTCAGACCTACCAGTCGCCCCCGCCAACTCCAGGGCATACACATGCTTGACCCCTCTGAGTCACTTCTCCATAGTCGGGGTCAGCTTGTAGCCACTTCCTGAAGATTTCTCTCATTGCCAGTAAGATCATAAAGAAAAGCAACCTACTGAGGCGTGCATTGGCCCTGTTCTCCTCCATTTTGTTAACATCAGTGTCAGGGAGGATCCAAAATGGGGTTTGCCTTAATATTCAAGTTTAGCACCTTTGACAGCACCTTACCCAAATCTTGCTAGAAGGACCTCAAAGCAGGACAATCAGGAACAAGTGTGTGTCATTAGTGTCATGTAGGTCCCACCTCTTACACCTGCATGCAGCATTCCTCATAATCATAGCTATCGGTCCATAGCACCGGTAGATAGTAAAAAAGTGATTCCTTTTAAGTGCAGCAGATTTTACTGTATTATACAAACCTTTCAGGGATGCTTTGCTTAATTCCTTGATCGCTGCCCTTGGTAACTTATCACTAAAACACTCTGCAGTCCCAGGTGAATCCCAAACTGGTGCAAACATGCTGCAATATGGAATGCCTAAAATGTTCCTGATCTCAAACCACAGTCTAGCTGCCGCCTTTAAAACTTTTAATCAAACTTTTTTGAAAAATGTGGGCGAGCCAAACTTATACAGAAACACTGATCTGGGGATGTCCTTCATTGCATTGTAACATTCTGGCAATTGCACTAGAAATCAGTGACCCGATTAGCAATCTACAATTTGTTTAACTGAAAAGCACAGCAGAAAAGCTGAATGGCAGGTAGACCTAAACCCACCTTGCCTAGGTTATTTCTTCCAGGCTATTCTAACTCCTCTTGAAGCCCACACGAAAGTGCTTATATCTCCCTGTATGTTTTGTAATGCCTTCTTGTCAAAATTCAGGGGAATATTATTAAATAAAAAGGATAATTTTGGCAAAGTCATCATTTTAATCAAGTTGACCCGACCATATCTCATCAATTATTCCATTAATTAAGAAGTAGTTTGAGGAGACGTCTTTGGAGGATAGGTGCCTACATTGGCTGCTGGTCATTGCCCTCACTCGCATTGGGCCCTGTCAGGCCGACGTCGGTGAGAACTCCCCTCGGAGTGAGTAAGCCCAGTAGTCTGCACCTTCAGCAGTTGAGACTGGGGCCTCCCACTCCCTAGGTGGACCGTGTGGGGTGACGTGAGGGGGGCCCCCAAATCAGCATTACACAGACAGGATCGGAAGACCTAGAACAGAAACAAAAACAGAGGGGCACATAGATGACCACGAGGGATGCCTCCCCGGCGCTCCCAGATAAGGGGGAAGGCAGAGGCATTGTCATGGATGCTTCCATCCATTCCCATCTGGATAAAGTGTTGGCAGCCATCGCGGAGTCAATGGGCCTAGATCTTCCGCAGGAGGAGCACCATAAGCTGGTGGACCGGGTGAAGGGAGTGGAGTGCTCCGTAGCTGAAATTCGACTGGAACAGAATGCTGCATCCACTAAGATAGACGAGCTCACAGTCAGAGTGGCTGCCTTGGAGAGATGCGCTGAAGATGCGGCGGCCTGTAGCCGCCAGAGTAATATTATTGTGGTGTGGGTCCCCAAAGGTGCTGAGGGTACAGACGTGGTAACTTTCCTTGAAAATTGGCTGTGTACTGAAGTAACACCAGACCGTCTTACCCAGTTGTTTGCCCTGGAGAGGGCACATTGGGCCCCTGGGAGGCCCCCCTGCCCCGTGGTGGCAAGACTTCTCCACTACGGAGACCGTGACATACTACTCCAACAAGTCAGCGCACATGGCCCTTACGTGATAGATAATAGCAGGATAATGGTGTTCCTGGACCTCACGGCCAAAGTACCTGCTCAACAAGTGTCTTTTCTGGAGGCAAAGAGAGCCCTCCGTGAGGCAGGTGTCCAATACTCTTTGATGTTCCCTGCTAAACTCTGCATAGTCCTTGATGACAACACCCATTTAAGCGACACCTCTGACGCGGCCTGGTCCTGGCTGGAGGCCTACAAGGCAGGCACCCCCTTGCCGAAACTTCAGGTGGGCCCCCGAAAAGCGAAGCGATCCAACAGGAAAAGGCAGTGGCGTTCGGTGAGGAAAGCCCATTGAAGAAATCTACATCCTCGCAGATGGAGCACAAACGGAAAGCTGCGCTGCAGGCCATGGCACAGATCATGTCCCCACAGGAATCCGAATTGGCCACAGATGTTTCATCATAATAGTCACTTTTTCCTCCCCTGAGGAGTGTTGCTCTGTTCTTAACTGCAATTGGCGGCCCTACTAAAGGACTATTACCTCCTTGCTCTTTAACTGGAAGCGGTTACCCGGGAGTGGTACCTGGTACCATCATGGACACGGAGGGAAGATGTGACACAGCACCTTCAAGGACCTCTCCGGTGGCCCTTGATAATGGAGAGAGGCCTGATCAGGAACTGAGTGTTCGATTCACACCTGGTCTCCCCCGCTAGAGTGCCCCACCTAGTTATCTAGAGGAGACGGTCTACTCATTATGTTTTTGTTTGTTTTCGGATTTGGGCAGATAGCCATTGAGACACTGTCCTTGGGAAGGGGAGTTTGTATCTGGGAGTCTTTATTGTGCATTCAAGGGTGATTATGTTTCTGTTGACGATGTGGTGGCAGACCAGACACTGCAGAAGGTGATTGGGAGAGGGACTAATCATTCTCTGCTTCAATGCATGATATGAGTAAACCACTCAGAGAGATAAAGCTACTGTCCTGGAATGTCCGGGGAATGGGGTTCCCTGCCAAACGCCATAATATCCATAGATATATATATGTGGTAGAGGTGCACAGACTCTACAGGAGACACACCTCACAGCGTAAGAAGGCACCCGTCTTAGGCGTTGATGGCGAGGTCAATTGTATGCAATCTTCTATTTGGCATTTTCCCGGGGAGTTCTGTTATGGGTGAGGGCGAGTACCCCATTTGAGGCTACTCACATAATCATTGACCCTGACAGTCGCTATGTCCTAGTGAAGGGCAGGATACTAGGTAGTGAGGTGACATTAGGGAGTATATAAGCCCTAATTCAAGATCAACTACAGTTCCTTCAGAACCTGTCCGGGCCTCTGTCCACAGTATTAGCAGACAACCTGCTTCTGGGTGGAGATTTTAACTGTGTGGCGGATGTGAACCTAGATAGGTCTACACCCCCGATACGGGGCACGCTAGTGACTAAGACCTCACAGTGTTTCGGAGAATGGTTGTGGCTCTGGGACCTCATAGATGTCTGGAGATTACAACATGAGCAACAGAGGGACTATTCTTACTTTTCCTCTCTCTATTGTTTACACACTCGCTTGGACATGTTTGTCTGCTCAGCGCGACTAAGTTTGACAGGGACCCACACTGAATACCTGGGGCGTACACTATCAGACCACAGCCTGTTGATTTTGGGGATTTGCCCCATAGCTGAATACACAGCTACCACCTACGGTGCACCTTGGCCCCGCCCTCCTAGAGGACACCTGTTTTAGGGACACACTACAGACCTCAATCTCTGGCTATTTCCGGGTGAACCAGGGCACGGCAAGCACCTCATTGATTGAATGGGATGCCTTCAAGTTGGTGGTGAGGGGTCAATGTATGGGACAGACAGCAGGCATGAGGCCTGAACGATGTAGGGAACTCAACACCGAGATCTTGTCAAACGAGGGAGTCACACTGTACTCGCTGAGAGCCATAAATTCTGCTTTCTGCGAGTACTACAACGACCTATATAGGAAACCGGATGAGTAATTGTCTGTGACCATAGAGGTGTACCTAGCGCCTTTACGGCTGCAAAAGCTGTACCCTGCCATGCAAACGGAACTAGGGGGATCAATATCAATACAGGAAATCTGCACCGCTATCAAAGACATGGCTAGGGGTAAAACCTCTGGCCCAGATGTGCTCCCGGCAGAGTTTTTCTCTGCATTTGCGCCACTCCCTGCCCCTCACTTGGATAAGTTAATGCAGACTCACTGCATACTGGTGCGTTGCCAGACTTCACCAGGGAGGCACTGGTAGTCCCTCTCCTGAAAACAAAATCTAAGATGGGCTGTCCGTCTGCGTTCCGCCCTCTTTCCATGTTAAACATGGATTTTAAGATACTTAGTAAAATCCTAGCCGCAAGACTGCTTCCGTTTATGCCAGGTCTGATTCATGCTGACCAAAATGGGTTCATACCCACTAGATCGACATCAGGGAACCTCAGACGGCTGTATCACGTCTTATATCATCATGACATAGCTGAGTATCCAGATGCACTAGTAACGGCGGTTGATCTGGAGAAAACTTTTGATTCTTTGCAGTGGAACTTTCTATTATCCGTTATGAAGCGGATGCGCCTCGGGGAGGGGTGGCTTAAATGGGTACGGTTATTACACACTCGCCCTACGGCAATGGTCAGGACGGGTGGCATCATCTTGGCCTCCTACGGTGTCCACAGAGGGACCAGACAGGGTTGCCCACTGTCCCCGCTCTTATTTGCCCTAGCCATTGAACCCCTGGCAGAGCATTTTAGACAGGAGGGGGCACAATATGGCCTCCTCCTGGAGGGTAAGGAACATATAACATCCCTGTACACTGACAACTTGCTATACTTGAGAGACGGTACCCGGGGGGGGTATCCCAGGCCCTGAACATTCTGGAAGAGTTTGCTGGGCTAACAGGACTCAGAGTTAACAAGTCTAAAACCCATATCTTTTCAATAGCGTCTGTACAACACCGGCCTTTGACCCTGCCGGCCGGTCTCAACTGGGCTCCCTGCTCATTCAAATACTTGGGAATACAGGTGTTTCATGAACTAGACGATCTTTTGGAGGGAAACCTTGGCCCTGTTTCACGCTCCCTCAAAGCTTGTATGCCATTCTGGCGTTCTCTTCAACTGCCAGTTATGGCCTGAGTGGCGTTGTCCAAAATGGTTAAGCTTCCAAGGCTCTTATATTATTTTGTCACAGAGTCTCACGGATGGTTTTGTGGAGGGCCCCAGAGGCAGGTGGACTGGGCGCTCAGACTTTGAATTATATTATTTAGCGGCCCAACTTCAATGGCTGGCTCAGTGGCTGGACGGAAAGGGCTTGGAGACGATGGGCACCGCAGCGCTGGTGAGCACACAAGAGCTGCTGATTGCCAAAATCCTGCATCCGAAAGTAAAAATTCCTGCACCTGGGGTTCTCCTGCAGGTAGCTTTGAAATGCTGGCACAGGTGTCTCTGACGCACAGTGGGGACTCCCCTTTATGCACCGGGCCTCCCATTGGTGGGGCTTCCACATGGCAATAACCTCCTCCCATTCACGGCAGTCAGCTGCGGGACTAGTCGGCGGCAGGCATTCTGACAGTGAGGGACTGTTTCCAAAATGGGGAGTTTATCCCGTTGGATGACTTCCTCGCACTCTATGATCTCCCTCCTGGTCAGTTTTTGCATTACCATGCCCTGGTGGGGACCTTCGGAGCTCTGTGGCGTGGGGGCGGACAAGAACCGGAAACACATGTGGTCCTTCAAGCGACAGTGACGCTAGAGCCAGCACGTCACCTAGTAAAATGGCTATACAGGGTTCTAATGGAGATGACTATAAAGCCCCTGGACCACACCCGGAAGAAGTGGGGATCCCTACTGGGCAGGGAACTGACTGAGGTGGACTGGGGTAGGGCCTTGGGTAACCAGAAAAGGGTCTCTAGGAATACTAACTTTAAATGTACACAATTTAATTTCCTGAATATGACCTATCTCACCCCACACAGGCTCAGCATTATGCATGGGAATGTAGAGCAGCAGTGTCTGAGATGTTGCGCACTGGATGCTCGGTTTGCTCATATGGTGTGGGATTGCTCAAAAGTACGAGACTTTTGGCTCACAATTATATTGATGCTAAACGAGGTGCTGGCGCATTCACTGCCCTGTACAGCGGGGGTCTGTCTTCTCAGACTCTTCCCCAGACCTAGAGCTAGGAAGGTGGGCACTAGATTTGTGGACCTGGCTTTGGTCCTTGCGCGAAGACGTATTGCCCTTAGATGGAGGGCGAGCGTGGGGTCCATGGTGATAGCCTGGGAACGGGACGTGGAAATGTGGGTCAGGGCAGAGGAAAGAGCTTTGATGAGGGAAGATGCTCAAGGGATGCAGCGACGCTCGATAGCAGGGTTGTCGTCAGAGGTATTGCGAGCATGGGACGGCAGGAGAATAGATGGCATGAAGAACCCTTCTATCGAAAGCCAGAATGGGGAGCAGATAGGGGAGACCCCTAGAAGTACTCCTTCGGGTACTGAAATAGGATGAGTTGGAGAAGCCAATTTAGTAACAGCGTGACTGCCCCTCAATCCCTTAGTAGTCCTGGACACCCCCACACGACTGAGAGACACCGCTATCAGATGACTACAGAACCTGAATCTCTACTTCACATATAGAAACCCTGGATGCCATGTTAGCTGTTTTGTTAGCTACTTAGCATGTTGCGTAGCTGTTTTTGGAACTTTGCTATGATGTCTCTAATTTGGCGATTAATGCAACTCCCCCAAGCATAATGAGGAACAAGTGTACCAAGCTGCGTTATGATGTACTAATTATTGTAAACTACTGTCTACCTAGTTGGTAATGTCCTGGAAGATTCAGCGTGTTTAGACAGTTGAATAAGACGTGATCAGTTTGTTTCCTTGATGCCCTTACCCCTTACACTCATGTAAATGTCAATGTGCAAAAATGTCAATAAAGAGATATTTAAAAAACAAATTAAGAAGTAGTTTAATTAATTAAACTCACCATCCTGTTTAGAGTCATCTCTGCTCTTTCCCCTACGTCATTAACCACCATTATCCCTCAATACCTAATGGCTACTTTCCTTTCTCCATCTTTCCAATCACAGTTCCAGGAAGTTATGTCTGTCTTGTCACGATTCACTTGGGGGCATATTATCAAGGGCCGGCGATAAATATCGCAAAGCGCGCTTAGCGCTTGCATATTTATCGCCGGCTATCTCTGTAATTTATCGCCCGGTTAGCGCGTTATTAACAACGCGCATCGCCGAGGCGATAAAAATTTCAGAGATAGCGTGGATATCGCCGTTTTCCATGTGGAAAACGGCGATATCCTAGATGATAGGGCCTGTGGTCTTAGCCACAGAATCCACCCCCATGTTAAGTATGCCTTAGTCAGGAATTTAACAGACGTTAAATTCCTGCGTTAAAGCATACTTAACGCGATTAAAATAATCGCTTCCCGCATTGTAAATATCGCGAAGCTGCCTTCGCGATATTTACCCATGTTGTTTCCACAGACACGCCTACTTTGCATCTCATTATCGATGCGAAGTCAGGCGTGCTGGAAACGGGAGCAAAATCAGCAAAACACGCGATAGCGTGTCTTTGCTGATAAGGCGATATAATTATCGCCGCTTTTCGGACGAAAACGGCCGCAAAAGCGGCAATAATTGTTTATCGCCGCCTTGTTGATATGCCCCTTGATACCCCAAATTTAGACCAACGTTTTAGTTTTTTGCTCTAGATGTAATAGTGCCTGCAGTATAAATAACCAGATCTTCGAAGGGCCAGCTAGTTCCCTTACATTGAAAAAGAACGTTCATATCATTTAACTTGAGACTCTTTGCAAACAAAGGGCTTCATGTACAAATCAACATTGCAAGGACCCAGTTAGAATATAGTGTAGCTCTTGAGAGCCGTGCTCAAACAAGCACAAAATTAATAGCAAAAATAAAACAGGCTGGGCCTGGTAGAAAAAGGATAAGAGAGGCCAAAGTCGAACAATCTGGGCGTTGGCCCAATAGTAGTAAAAAAACACAAGGGACTCCCTGATAGTAAGAAAAAAACCTGCAAGGGACAGCCAGGTTGGCTGCAACATCAACGTTTATTCCAACAAGGGTTGCATGTCCAGCAGGCAATAAGATAGGCAATAATGGAGGTATGTTACAGAAGGGAAATGTAAAAGCAATGAGTAAGGGGGTAAAAAAAAGTGTAAATTTATGGCGCCTAACCAAAAAGGAAAGCAGGGTAAAAGGTAAGGTAATTAAATCCTTTACATATGTCTACTCTACATCACTTCAGATATTTTTAAGATGCCCATGTCTCCTCCTAATTACATTTAATGATATAAAGCAAGTGCGCTTTGTCCAAAATAAATCAGGGAGTGAGGTGACAAGGATCTCATTGTTCTCAGGGCTGGTAAGAGACGCCCTATTAAAAGTTGAAAGCAAATTGCTTAACCAAAGAATAAGGTTTATACAAGAAAGAGAGCTGCCAAATAGTATGCCCCCTGGAAAGTGCTTTCTATAACATCATGCTGTTCTCAGTACAAATCAAGTAAAATGGTTCCCCCCAAGATGATCAACAGGGTACACGGTATAAAATAAAAGGAAGGGAAGGCATACTGAGGAACACTTTATCCCGTGAAGGTTGTAACAATGAGGAATGGAAGTCTCTTGGTCCAAATGAATATGCTTTCCTGAATATGGAGCAAGGAGATAAGAGGGCCCAGATTTACTAAGTGATGTGGATTAGGGAAGAGAGTGTGTGCACAGAATTATCATACTTTCCTGGAATACCCATGGTATAAAAAATGTAATGAAACAAGAAATTTTTAAACATATAACTAATTCATATGAGATCCAGTATTTCCAGGAGACATTGCTGTGCAAAGATCCTCCTCAGAAAATGGCTTCCTGCAAGTCTCTCAGAGAGCTGTAAAAAATATTTCAGGATGCCCATCTGGTGGCATCCAAACACTAATATTAACTATAGTGACTTCAAAGGTATGGAAAATTAGTAGAAAGAATAACTGGATATTAGAATGTGGTATACAACTATGTAATGTGAGGATTACTTTTAATGGTATAATTGTGATTAATATTTATCTACAAGTTGGGGATTATGCTGATTTTGATGCTCGGATGGAGACTTTTAAGGATGATTTGACTGGAATCTCCTCAAGGTATCTGTAGTGCTTTGTAATAAAAGAACGCTGGAACTCTTTTGGTTCCCACTGTATACCGTGGGCCTGTGACATAAGCATTGGAAGGATGAGTTGAAGGCAGGCTTAGAATATAGCATTCTGTCTTACATGCAGGGTAATAAAGACGTGTAAAACTGCTCTCCGTGTGTGGCGTAAGTTATTGGCAAGTGCCTAGGCTGGCTGGACGGACGCTACAACTGGCGACGAGATAGGGGATCCGAAGCCCATACACTGAAAGCATTCTTCCAGAGAGTTTGCTGTGATCCAGCAAACTGCTTGTGCATGCCATGTGTGGTGCAGTCGAAGTGTTCAATTGACGCTGGCAAAGATGGAGTCTCAGTGGAACGCCAGCCTGTATAAAATGCTTGAAGATAAAGAAAACGACATTAAAAGTCTACATGTCGGTTGCCAGTAACTGAATGAAACAGTTGCAAATAGAAGGTACTGTGCCATTATGCAAATTAATGCCATATGCTATACGGAGTAAGAATGCTAAAGGCGGATGCAACCAGTTTACTAAAGCAGCGCACAACAATACTTCAGTACAAGTCAAATTGAAATTCATGTGCTACAAAGCGGAGATTAACCAGGTGGTTATGAAGAAACATTTAAGCACAAGGCCGATCAAAAATCATAATGTTATCTGAATCATGAACTAGTAGAATATAAGGTTTATCTACTTACCAAAACCATTAACAAATCGTCATGCCACATAGTGCTGTGGTGTGACTCCAGAACGAGGGTCGAGGTGGTACTTGGGGAGCTGCTACATTGAGGGAACGGCCCACCACCAAAGCTGCCGCACAGGGGCCCAGAACATTCCCCCCGGACAGCCATCTAGTAAAATGGAGAGCAAGGGCAAGATCCAAACAGCAAAAGTCGGTAAGACTGACCCCGCAGTCAGCATGTCACAAGACGCTATAGAAGCTATGCCTTATCAAGTTCCGCACAAAGCGCCTGAGAGACCATTACTGTCCACCAATGCATAAAGGGCTGCTACATTCTTAAAACTGCCAACTGCATTTGATACTGCCAAAAAACACAATATTTGCAATAGATGGACTGCATGGATAGAGACTTTTGAAGATTTCATTGGTGCAATAGATGAAAAAGATTATAAAAAGATTATAAAATATCGAAGGAACATTGCTGTTGAAGGAGTGAAAGAAGTCATGAAAAAGATACCACAAGAAGGTGAAGTGACGCGCGAACAAATCAAAACAGTCTTGAATGTAAATTTTAATCCAGTGCCAAATATAGATTATGAAAGATACCTATTCAGTCAAGAACGCCAAAGACCAGGTGAAACCATTGATGAATTTGTTAAGAGACTGGACGTTCTAGTGAAGCACTGTAGATTCAATAAGTTTAACTTTGAGGAAGCAACTCGGCTCAGAGTAATAGATGGATGTCTCTCAGATTCCTTTCGACAACGAATGCTGAAGGAAACTCCGAGCTGAGAACAAGTCCTCAAGGCTGCTCACGCTGAAAAGCGTGCTGATCATCAAGCGACTGACGTGGAGGCCGGAGGCGCCCAAAGTGCGTTAGTCATGAGCATGAAAAGGAAGACAAGGTATAAGGGTGACGGACACAAAGTGATGTCACCACAGAAAAAGAGAACCTGTTACTGATGTGATTGTCATTTCCACACGAAGTTAAATGTCCCGCCATTGGACAAACATGCCTCGGCTGTGGTAAAGCAAACCATTTCATTATGACTTGCAGGGCAAAGAGAAAAGGAAGTGTGTCACAGCATGAAGACAAAAAAGCAGGCAAAACGCTACCTTAGCATCGTTCAACGTACTCTCACAAGGCCAAGCGATCACACCAACCGAGGCAAATCGACACCAAACGAAGTCGATCATCATCTAAATCATCGACAAAGAGTTCCTCATTCTCAGTTTCCAGTGAAACTGACAATGATAATTGTGTGAAAGACATGCACATTAAGTCTGGGCGGTGAACTCCGCTCTGCTCACGGATTTTGTGGAGTTTTCCACACTCCGTGTTACGCGGAGCTTGTGGAGTTCCGAAAAACTCCGCTCCGCATAGCGGAGTTTTTTTCCTCGCTTGTGTTCGTCCACATCAAGTCGGCGAGCGCGAGTGAGGAAAATACACCTCCCGGTGAGATTTTTCCTCGTTCGCGATCGTCAACATCAAGTTGGCAAGCACGAGCGTGGAAAATCACCCTCCCGGCGTGATTTCTCAATGCGGGCGGTGAGATTTCTCATTGCGAGTGGTCGCGTATGCTCGCAACCGCTTGCGTTGAGAAACCGTCCTTTCGCTTTGAGAAAGCTGCCGCTCGAGTAAAAATCTTCTCGAGCGGCAGAAAGGAAGCAGCGCCCGCTTGCATGGTGCCGTTCTTGATGATTGCACAGTCCGGGCAAGCACCTGGCACTGAAAATCACAGCGAGTGGCATTTATCTAATGCACTCCGCTGCTCGCGGAGCTCCGCGTAGCGCAGCAGAGTTTTCTTTGCTGTTCGCATACTCCGCCCAGGCTTAATGCACATGTGGGACTGGTCAAATGTGAGAAAAAACTCAAAGAGAAGAAAAATCGAAATGAAGAAATACCAAACACATTCAAAAATTGTCCGAAGATCACTCTAAAAATAAATGGGTGTTCTTTACCATTCATAATTGACAGTGGTGCATCGATAAATATAATGCCTAAAGAGAAGTATCAAGAACTGTCTCAGTTACCACAACTTACTAAGTCAAAGACAAAAGGATACACATGGGCTGTTTCGATGCCCTTAAAGAGTCAAGGATCCTTTGTAGCCACAATGAAATACAAGAAAAATGTGGTACAAGCACCTATTCATGTACTTCAAGGAACAGCTTCAAGTGCCTGTTTGCTGAATTTTAATACTGCAGCTGATATGGGACTGATATCAGTGAACTACCGTAGGAAAGTGGAATAATATATGGTATGGTTGTGAGACCATCCCATGTAATATTATCACAATGCCTCAAAGATGATCCTTGGATACAACAACAATAATCCTTAGCTCAATCCTGCTAGTGTGGCAAAGAAAAGTCAGGCATTACTGGAGAAACATGTGTTAAGCATTTTACAGCAACATTATGGTGCAAAGTAATTGAGACAACTCAAAAGAAATTCAACACCAATTTATAAAAATAGAGTGTATTTTCATATAAATATAGACACCAAAATGAACCTTGTATCATACATACAACCAGAGTTGTGAATTTGTAAAGAGTTCAAAAATAGATGCACTTTAAAGTCAAATTGCCCCATTGAAATGAATGGGGAAAACACAGGTGACACTTGGTCACTTGCAGAGTGAGTTCAAACAAACCCTCCTGTGGATAAGGTTATGCGGGTCCCTCGACTAAAACTGAGAGTCGTTACTTCGTTACCTTGCCCAGGGAGTTCGGGTGCAGAGGTGACTTGTCTGTCCTTGGTACTTAACGGGATCTGGGGAGCTGTCAAACTTGCAGCACTTGACAAAACCACACTTGGGGATGGAGTTCCACTCTACCCACGGAGAGTAAAGGCCTTTGGGATCCTAGGACCCGGGTTCAACAGCTGGATTTCTTCTAAATTGTTCAGCGGCTCCAGATGCAGAGGTAGCTGGCAGCTGTCAATCACCGCTGTGTGGTGCTCTCGGGCTGGAGATGTTGTTCAAGGGGTCGATCACCCGACTGGTAATCACCAAGCCTTGGCTGTGGCAAATGAGGTCCACAGTTACTTCGGCGGCTGGAGGGCAACAGGAGTGGAGTAGCAGCTTGCAACTTGGTGAAAGCTGGGCTACCATTCCAGACTTTTAGGACACCACTTCTCTTTGGGCTTGCTCTCGACAGGCTCAGTGGGTCGCAATTCCTGTCACACAGCATAACGATTTTCCTGCAGCTTGCCGGGGACTGGTCCCACCAACTCAAGCGAGTCTGCTTCAGTTTCTGGCATCCACTGGAGTCCCTCTTACTGGAAGCAACAAGCTTTTGCCTTGGACACCCGTCGAACACACGGTTCCAGTATATGGTCTCTTCAAGGCACCTAAGTGTCCTATCTTTGCACAATGGCAGATTCCAAGGTCCTCTTGTCGGTGGAGGCATCTTCTTTGTGGGTCTTCTCAAATTCAAAGTCAGAATTGAGGTTCTTCTGGTGCCAGGGGAGCCCTTCAAATCCTAGTTTAGGGGGCGTTAAGGGCTTGAGGGAGAATGGGCTACTGGTCCCTGCGGCTAACCCCCACCTGATGTGACAACATCCCATAGATGTACATCACCTTTTACCCAGAGTCCTCTATTTCAGGGTCTGCTAAAATTGCAGAACCCTTCCTTGGCTGTACAGACCACCGAGCCCACCCTAAAGGTGTTGCTAGCCTTTTGGAGCTGTACGCTTCCTGCATAACTAATTTTTCCGTGTGTTGGGCTGGAAAGGGCAGGAAGTACTCTTGTATATCAAGGGCGGTGAAGCCTTTGAGGCTCACCACCTTGATAGCTGTAAACACTAGCCTTCCTGGGCGGGAAGAGGTGTGACCTCCTTCCTGCCCAGGCCTTTGTCTCCATCCTGGGGAAGTGCTAGTGCATCCCACCCAGAGGGCAGACTCTTGTTTTGGCGGCAACCGGCTCAGGGAAGCCCACCAAGGCACTGGAGCACTAAGCCTTAGGTGGGCACAGACTCAAGGTTTCACCCTCAATACGAGATTCATGTTGGGAGTGAAAAAGCATAATGTTTGACACCAAACACAACACAGTTCGGTTGTTCCATAATGGAGCAGGCTATCTCAAGTTTCCTCTGTAGCCAGCTCATGTTATTCACGGACCGCCGGTCACTTACCGTAAAAACTTGCTTTACAGCGTTACCGTAGGGATATATATGTATAAACATATACATCCACACCTTCAATATAATGCACTTTACCTCCTGGCCTAGGAGGACAACCTTAAGAGAGAGTTTTTTATATTAAGGCAGTGGTGTGGCTCTGCAGCACATGGTGTGTGCAGACTCACTCTCAAGCAGGCAGACTGCTCATACAGGGCTGCAGTGGCAGACCTGTAGACACACTTTTACTTGGGTCACACAGGGTGGCACAATACAGTGCTGCAGCCCTGGTGATTCATTTACCACCCTTGCCCTGGGTAACACTGGTACCATATACTACGGACTTACAATGGGCAAAGTACCTTGCCAATTGGGTGCACTATCAAAGTCAAAAACCAGCATCTAGCAGTTTTAATGGGGTCAAAAAGTGGGGGGCATCTGCAAAGAAGCCCAGTTTCTAACAACTACAATATGAATGCTCATCATAAAATTGCAGGTCAATTTCCTTCATTTTTTCATGGACTAGGAAAACTCAAAACAATGAAAGTAAATTTACACGTAAATGAGGATTTTCTTCCTGTTGCTCAAAGACACAGACACATTGGGTTTCACTTGCGAGACGCTGTTAAAAAGGAACATAATTTGTTACTCAAACATGACATAATTGAATGCTCCTCTGGTCCGACACCATGGGTTTCTCCCTTTGTAGTAGAGCCAAAAGAGACAATGAAGGAGCTGTACATATCTGCGTTGACATGCATTGGCCAATGAGGCCATTGAGAGAGAGAGACATCCCGGTCTGCACACTGCTGATATGATAACTCAACTGAAAGAAAGTTCTTCTCTTGACTCAACTTAAATAGAGGATATCACCAATTGGAGCTTGAAGAAAAATCCAGGTACATTACAACCTTTTCTACGCATATTGGCTTGTTTCACTATAAGCGATTGAGCTCTGGTGCATCCTCTGCTATAAAACTTTTCCAAGACATCATTCGACGTATCACACAGCCGTTAGAAAATGCATTAAACTATAATGATGCCACACAGAAAGAACATGGCAATGCTCTCATGCAAGTATGTCGTTTGTTGACCAATGCAGACTTAACTCTGAATGCTGACAAACGTGAATTCCATAAGCAAAGCTTGACATTTTTTGGCCATGTCTTTTCTGACTGGGGTATAAAACCTGATCCAGCAGAAGTGCCAGCATTCTCTACTGCAAATCCCCCACAACACATTTCTATGTTACGATCCTTTCTTGGGCTGCCAGTTACTGTTTGAGATGCGTACATGACTTTGCTACAGTCAGTGCACCGTTACAAGAACAAACAAAAAAGAACATATCTTTCCATTGGTCACAAGAGTGTTGGAAGAGCTTCCAACACATCAAGCAAGGCATTGAGAGTACCACTGAAATGGCCTACTTTGATTCCAAGCTACATACAGAGGTTGTAGTTGACAAGAGCCCTGTTGGGTTGGGTGCAACCCTTGCACAGCACGGCAGACAGCCCAATGTCCGGAGACATATTGTGGCATATGCCAGTAAGAGCCTGTCAAAAATAGAATGTGCTTACTTGCAACCTGAGAAAGAAAGTTTGGCAGTGGTTTGGGTGTGTGAATGCTTTCATATTTTCTTGTACGGGAAGCCTTTCACTGTAGTGACTGATCTTCAAGCACTGTTGACGATATCTGGCAATCCAAAAGCCAAAATGCCACCTCTAAGTGAATGCTGGGATCTGAGATTACAAGAATATGACTATACGATTATTCATCATCCATGGAAAGATCAGAATTTGGCTGATTATTTTTCAAGACTGCTATTACAATGTCCTGCTACCCATCTAAGACAGCGGAGGCCTACATCAATTTTATTGTGAAACTGAGCATACCAGCTGCCATGTCTTTAGAACAAATTGTCATTGCCACGAGCCAAGATAGTGACATGTTAAGATTAAAAGACATTATTGCTCATCAATCATGGAATCGGCACTCCAGACCTTTCAATGATGACATTGAGTATTTGAAGTTCAAAAATGTAAGAGATAAACTTTCAGTGACCCAAGAAGGCCTCATTCTGTGAGGTACATGAATTGTTTTTCTTCAGAGTCTATGACAACAAGTAATCAATGTCGCCCATGAGGGACATTGAGCAATAGTTGCCACCAAGAGAGTTCTCCGTGACCAAGTCTGGATTCTGTATCCGATGAAAGGGTCGAAAAAGAATTAAAGACTTGTCACATTTACAACTGTTTTTCATCTCAAGTCATTCAGCACCCTTTGAACATGTCAGACTTGTCACATAAGGTTTGGGAAAGAATTGCTATTGATTTCTTTGGTCCTCTTGAGAATGGACATCATATTCCAGTCATTGCCGATGAATACTCCTGTTTCCCATTGGTGGAAGATCTTTCATCTGCTACACATGAAAAGGTCATTAAAAACACTAGATGGCATCTTTGTGACATGGGGGATAACCTGCAGTATTAATGTCTGACAACTGCCCGCCTTTCAATAGTCAAGAATTTAAAGACTTTCTAAATGAACTCAATATATAGTATCAAAAAATACTCCTCTTTGGCCCCAGGCCAATGACCTGGTAGAACGGTTTAGGAGTACTCCAAAGAAAACTGTTCAGTGTGCTACACTGGAAAAGCTCAACCTCAAAGTTGTTTTAAATACTTCTCTTCAAGCTTACCATTTGACCCCTCACTCAACGACAGGGGAAAGCCCTGCTACCCTTATGTTCCGGAGAGCCATGAGGTTCAAGCTGCCACAATAGACCAACCTCAGATCTAAGAATGAGGAAAACGTTCACACTACGGACTTTGGTTGCAAACAGAAGATGAAAATATATGCTGATTGATGACGTAATGCAAAGTACATCACTTTAACAAGAGTAGACCGAGTGCTGGTTAGACAATACAGAAGAAGGACATCTGATGCTCCTTTTGAGGTTGAACCCATTACTGTCACTAACACCAAAGGACACATGGTGACTGCCCAGCATCCTGGGAAGTCCTTTACGAGAGATTCCTCTAATTTTCGACATGTGGCCCATCACTCACTAAACATCAATGTCAATGTAGAGACTGGGTCTAGACAGACTGTTGTTGACTCTGTATCTGCTACCAATTCCATCTCACCTGTGCAGATCACTGACACTTCGACTGCCAGTTCCTGATTTCCAGTGACTCGATCAGGAAATATGATTCAGGCACCACAATGCTTAAATTAAGAATTGTAATTGCTTGTGTATCTATGTATTTATTCATGTATTTATTCATATATTTATTTATGTATTTATTTATTTATGTTTTTTAAAAGTTGTGATGTTTTATTTAACAAAGCAATAGGTGTAGTGTCCTGTAACAAAAGAACACTGGAAGTCTTTTGGTTCCCACTGTATAACTTAGGCCTGTGACATAAGCGTTGGAGGCAGGCTTAGAATGTGGAGTTCTGACTTACATGCAGCGGAATAAAGACTAGTAATACTACTCTTCGTGTGTGGTGTACTTATTGGAGTGCCTAGGCTGGCAGGACGCTACACTATACACGGTACCTAATAACATAAGTATTTGTAAAGAACACATTTACCCGTATCTTCTTGGCGCTGAATAACAGATGTTTATTGTTCCCCAACGATACTCATTTTATCAACCTCAGATGGATTAAAGGCTGATGGGATCTGCCAGGATTTGAACCTGTGATCATGAGGTTGATCATAGGCCACTGCAGTGGATGCATTAGTCCACTGAGCCACCAGCTTGGAGACTGAAACCCTAGACTAGTTCCTTGTAAGACTGTTTTATCAAATGAGGAAATGTTCTCTGCATATAATATCAGTCCTGTACATTTCCAGAAGGCCTTGTCACCCAGAGGGATTTATCATATATTTATTTATTTTTTATTTATAATGTTTTGTATAGTGCGAAGATTAACCTAGAGGGTATCAGAGCGCTTTACATAATAGGTTAGGTAGGATACAGTTGTAGGAATAGACACTCATCACATATATGAGAGTAGCATGGTAAAACTGGTATCTATGGTTGCACATCAATGTAGTGGTCATACAGAGCTTTGGAATAATAGGCAGGTAAATAACCAATAAAACATAGTGTATCTTTGGGCAGAAACTTTTTCATTAGAATTGTTTTCACTTCTTTTTTTAATGAAGAGATAGATGAAATTCGGCAGACATCCAGTGGCAGGGAGTTCCATATCTTCGAGCGATACCCGAGAAGGCTCTGTAGCTTGTTCTCTTTTTGTGGAAAATCTGTGGTTTCAGTAGCAGTGAACTTGCACTTCGTGAGGATCTGCATCTCCGTGATAACTCTAGCTTTTGTGCCAGATATATGGGGGTCTTGAAATGTAGGGCTTTATGAGTCACGCAAGCAATCTTTAATTGTATTCTTGCTTTGTACGGGAGCCAGTTTAGAGTTTTTAGGGCTGGAGATATGTGATTAGTTCTTTTTGTACCGGTTATCAGCCTGGCCGCAGCATTAAGGGAGGCCCTTAGCGGGGCCATATTGTATTTAGGAAGACCGCAAAGAGTGGAGCTTCCGTAGTCTAAGCTAGGCAATACAAGAGCTTGGACCGCCAGCTTAAAGTCGTCCTGTGGTAGGAAGGGTTTGAGTTTCCTTAGTATACTCATCTGGTAATTCGCTCCTTTGTTGTCATTGCTGATATGATTCTGCATATTCAAGTGTTTGTCTAGTGTAATTCCAAGGGTTTTAGTGGAATCAATAATGTGAGGAGAACAGTTGAAGGGTATTAGATGCTTCATCCAGAGGTCGAACTTGGGAGTGTGATTAGGAGGAGCGATGAGGAGGAAGTGGAAGTGTTGAGCTTGAGATGGTTATCAGTGAGTCAGTTTTGAGTATTCAGCAGGGTAGAGTTGAGGGAAATGAAGTCCTCTGCGGAGGAGATTTTCAGATTTCAATTGAGTGTCATCTGCATACATGTGATAAAGAATGTTCGCAGAGTGCAGTGCATTTGTAAGTGGTTCCAGGAATAAGTTGAAGAGAATGGGTGAAAGGGCGGACCCCTGTGGTACCCCCATATTGACCGCAGAGGGCTGAGATAGGGATTGATTTACTGTGACTCTTTTGGTTCTGTTGTGGAGGAATGACGTAAACCATTGTAATACAGGCCCTGATAGGCCCATCTTTCGTTCCAGTATGGACAGTAAACCGTCGTGTTTAACAGTGTCGAAGGCAGAGGATAAGTCAAGTAGAATCAGAAGACATGATTCATTTTGGTCTAGCATTTTTAATATGTCATCCATGATGTGAGTGAGTGCAGATTCTGTGCTGTGTCCTTGACAAAAACCGGATTGATGTTGATCCAAGAGTTGGAAGTTCTCAAAGTGGATGCAAAGCTGAATTTGCACACATTTTTCTAGAAGTTTCGCCAGAGTGGGGATGTTGGAGATAGGGCAGAAGTTGTTAAGATCAGAACAGTCTGTGTTAGGTTTTTTTAGAATGGGGGTTACCTGCCCTACTTTTAGGCAGTCCGGGATAGCGCCTTGCAATAGTGAGGCATTAATAATCTTAGACCATAAGGGGAGAATGGCAGCTTTTATTTCTTTGAAGATTGGAGGTGGTAGTGGGTCACTGAAGTGGTTAGATAGGTTGACCGCTAGAAGAATGTTATAGATGTCACTTTTGTTGAGGGGAGTGAAAGTGTGCCAGGAGGCATTGTTTTTGGAGACATCTCCAGCAGGACAGAACCGATCCGAGCCTAGAGAGGCGAGTGGGGAAGCGAGCCCTGTAGTTGGAAGAAGATCCCTCTTTGATTCTAGGTCGTTTTCAATGGTTTTTGTTTTCTACAAGAAGAATGGCGCCAATTCCTTGCATGTTGGGGGAAGGATATCATTATGGTCTGGCAGGTTTCGTGCTTTGAGCGATTGCTGCTTGACGAGTTCAAAAAGTTTTTTGAGACAATTTTTGGCTTGGTTAAGTTGAGGTCTAAAGAAGTCGGCATTTGCATATTTGATTTTTCTGCTGTAAGAGTTCCTTACTGATCTAAGTTGTTTTAGGTGTTCGGTGGAGGGTACGGATCTCCAAGTTCTTTCGGCTGACCTTAGATAGCGACGTTCAGAGTTTGGATGTCAGAAATAGAGGAATTATCGAAGTCTGTGAGGTCATGTACATCTATCATGCCTGCTTGGGGAGTCATGGCAGAGTTACATTGGGTTGCTAAGACTTTGGGATTTTCCATTGTTTTGTTTTCTTAGGTTGGTCTCTCTTCGGGGTCACCTCCAAGTTGATAAAGAAGATGATGCTGTAGTGGTCAGACCAATCGCAGGGGATAATGGATTCCAGTGTGATGTTGTTCATTTTAGATATGAAAAGGTTCAGTGTTTCACCCTTGTTGTGGGTTGGGTTGTCGCAGAATTGAGTCAGATCATGGTCAGATAGGAAGGTTTTTAGACAGTTCACTGCATGGTCATTCAGGTTAGTCCAGTGGAGGTTGAAGTCTCCAAGGAAGATTTGGGTCACTTGTGATTTCCATGAATTGTTCAACGTAAGACAGATTGTCTCCAGGGGGGTGGTAGAATGTGTGTAGTTTGCAAATGAGGCTGTTATTGCTCAACATGTTGATGCACAGATATTCACTTGTGGGCAAGGTAATGGTTTCTGATTGATATATAGAGAGTGTGTTTAGGTGTATGCAAGCTATTCCCCCACACTGTTTCATAGTTCTCTCAAGTTGAATTATGTCGTGGCTGGGAGGGACTAGTAGGTCAAGTATAGGAGTGGAGGAGCTGTTTAGCCAGGTTTCCGTGAGGATAACAATATCAGGCTCATTTTTTAGGATGAGATCGTAGATATCAGGTGCATGTTTACTAGCTGATCTGCATTTGAGAAGTACCCATTTCAGTTGGCTAGTAGGATGGCTGGTGGAAGTCCGAGGGATGTTAATGCGCTTGAGGTTATCGCTATTTATACCTCTGTGATAGTGGGTGGGTTCTCTGTAGGGGTTAGCTTGAATGGCTTGGATTTGACCCCTGTAGGTCTTGTTAGTGTCTATTGGGTTGGTATAAGAGAGGAGTAGGTCGCGGATGTCGCTGTCAGATAGATCAGCCTTCAGTCTCCTGCGATGCATGGAGGCATTTGGGAAGGGTATAGTTTTGGAGTTAAGATGAGAGGTGTGCGGGTCCTGGGCAAGATATGAGCCTGTTTGGGAGCTGGGCTGGGTCCCCAGGGTACTAGTGTGCCTATGCATGGGCAGAAACAGTTTTTTTAAAAACATTAATTCAATTTATTCCTATGGGTGACCTTTTTTTTTTAAATAAATGTTTTTATTGATTTTACTCAGTTCATCTCTGGTGATTGCATGTCTGTAATATATGATCTTGCACTCGACCCTATCCTGTGTCATTGACATTGTATAGGAACGCAGCCCAAGTACCTCCACCCACTCATGTAATAAGAAAGTGATCAGCAGGCTGTATTATTTCTTTGGTGTATGCAGTAAGGGGGAGAACCAGAATGTAATCTCAGTACAATTGGAGCATTTGTCTAATTTCCTAAGGATTATCTAAGTCTGCATGAGGGGTGTCACTGTTGAGTGGAAATGTTTGTAAATATGCTCTCAGGAGTTGCCAAATATTCCTCAGCCTAGAGGCAGGGGGTTGTAGCGAAGCAAATATATCACTGGAGGTATCGCAATCGTTCAGATATCAAATCCACTGTTTGGTTGGAGGATGATCCCGAGTGAAGAGACACCTGGAGCTTAGCCAGTAATAGTTCAATAGCTGTGTATCTTCTGACTCCCTTTGGCAGTGGGAGGACGTATCCCAGCAGGGCCGAGAAGGCTCGATAGAGATCTCTCTCATCTTGGATAGAATGCCGAACACCTCCTCCCAATATCTTAGTATGTGAGCGCAGTTCCAGGCCAAATGTGTAAAATCTGCATGTTCTGCTGTGCATCTATGACATTTGTGGGATTTAGTGGGATCCAATTTAAAAAGTAGCTGTGGAGTGCAATATGAAAGATGTAAGTATTTGAAATGTAATAGTTTATGTCGATGATTATTGGATACTAATTTAGTTTGTTCACAGCAATAGAACCACATTTTATCGGTCAAAGGGATACCTAAGTCCCTCTCCCAAGCCGCCCTCGTTCCCCGGTCAGGGATGGGTTTTCCCCCAATGGCAGCATGGTAGAGCCAGGATACCAAATGTGTGCTGTCGGGAGTTGTAATTATCAGTGTTAAGAGTGGAAAGTCAGGTGGTTCAAGTGGAGCAGTGGGGACTACCGAGCGCATCGCGCTATGTATTTTATACAGAATGAATCTGTCCATTTGGGTGGCATTTCTTCCCTCATGCAATGATGTTACTGGTCGGAGGATCCTCTCTTCAAATAGGTCTCCCATTGTTTGTATATGACATGTGCGGAGTGTTTTTTGAGTCAAGACTTCCGTTGTGACAGGCAACCATGGATTATGCGCTATTGGGATGTATGGAGAGTAGAGGTGTTCAGCGCCCATATAGTGCTGCAACTTTTTCCACGCCCAACATGTTGTTGCTATCGTCTTAATCTCTGGTACATGCCTGGGCAGTCCTAGCGGTAGCAGTGTATTTAGCGGAAAATGATGAATTTGGGAGCTTTCTGGTTAAAGGTATTGGAGTCGTAATTCCGGGTGGTACCAATGGTGAGAGAAATGTACTTGAGCAACTATGTAATAAAGCTAATAATCTGGGACTCCGAGACCCCCCTCGCTCATATGGTCATATTAAGGTAGACCAACCAATCCTGGGATGTCGACCTGCCCATATCAGCCGGAGGAGTGTGCTGCGGAGGCTATCAAAGAAGGCAGTAGTAAGTGCAATGGGGATATTGAGGAACAAATAGAGGAACCGGGGAGTACCACCATTTTTATTATCGCAATTCTACCGCCCATGGATAAAGGAAGCTTAATACATTTGTCGGCAAATGTATTCAATTTATCCACTTCAGGCCCATAGTTCAGTCACACAACCTCAGAACTTTGCTGGTGTAGGTATATGCCAAGATATCAAGGGGGATTCAAGCACCATCGGAGCGGGAAGTCTAAGGGTGCCTGAAGTGTGGCGTCTGTCAACAAGAAGATTTCTGATTTTGACCAATTTATCTTGAGGTCAGATAGCGCCCCAAATCAGACCACATCTCTTAGTACCGGTGAGAGGTTGGCTGTGGGATTTCTGAGAAATAGCTTAATATCATCAGCGTATAACGATGCCAATAGTGGGCCACACTGAAATTGCAGCCCTCTCGCCAGATGGCGCTCTTGTAGACACCTGACAAGTGGATCCAATGCCACTATAAATAGTAATGGTGAGAAGGGGCACCCCTGCCGCGTTCCTCGGTATAAGGGAAACTGGTCTGTGATTGTGCCATTCACCTTAAGACTTGCCACTGGGGTGGCGTATAATAATCGAACGAGGTCACCAAATCCCTTAGGGCAACCAAGCTTACTCAGCGTGGCAAATAAAAACGCCCATTCTAGGGAATCAAATGCTTTTTCAGCATCCAACAGTATGGCTGCCCCCGGGAGGTCCGGGTTGATTTGATTAAGGACTACATAGATTTATGGATGTGGATCGGTTAGCGACGAACCCTGTCTGCAGTGGGGATATTATCGTGCTCATTAGCAGAGACAGTCGAGTAGCTAGAAATTTGGCAAGTATTTTATTATCATGGTTCAGCAGAGACAATGGGCGATAAGATGAGCATTGTTCTGGGGGTTTACCAGGCTTCAGAAGTAGGGTTATGACTGCTTCTTGCATTCTTAGGGGGATAGTTCCACAGGACAGGGCTTCTGCATATACCTAATAACTACAGCAAAATGGTTATGGTATAGACTTCGCCCGCACACTGTCTGTCCCGAGTGTCCGAATTATGCTCACTCTTTGGGTCAACCGAGAAAAACTCAATTTAATAAGTATAATTACACAAATTGAGGAGCACAAAGTTTAGAGAGTCTAGAGAAAAAATTTTAAACACTCAAAATTTATATATTATTCATAACAAAATATGCGACAGCAAAGTCACTAGTTAAAGTGCAATAACCAGATTCTTTCACATTCAAGTTGTTTTTTCATCGTCTTTTATTCACAAAATCTTCAAGTATTTGGTTAAAACAGGATGACATGTCCAAGAACAAACAGCCTACGCGTTTCGTCCCTATTCACATGGGACTTCTTCAGGGCAACTCCTAATACTGCGATAATTCGAACTTCAAAGATCAAATGTGTATTAAGCACTCTGAGTGGAGCTTGTATCTGCTGTTGTATTCTCATATATTTCCTCTGTGAATTTCGCACATGTTAGCCAAATCAAAAACTTTATTACGCGTTTCGTCCCTATTCACATGGGACTTCTTCAGGGCTGTCAAACATAAAAAACATACATATAGACAAAACATTAGAAAAACAACCAGACAAGATACACTTAACATGAACAAGATTTCATACTGATTAGAGTTGTTATTCCATACAGAAATTTTAGACCATTACTTGATTAGTGGTCACTCTTTTGGTTAAGAAATCACAACAATAATAAATTCTATACACAAGAAATAACACTCTACTTCTGCATATACCTCAAGTAAATATGGGGTTAATTCATCCTTGTACGCTTTGTACAATGCACCTGTGAAGCCATCTAGCCCTGGCGTGCGTGTACCACTCAGGTCATCTATGGCCTGCATAATCTCCTTGCAAGTTATGGGCGCAGCTGGGAATTGTTGTTGCCCCTTCTCCATCCAGACCATGGCAATCTCTGCGAGATACTCTGTAATGGTGTCTATACTCGTGGTGGCTTTGGATGAATATAGGGCAGTGTAATATTCCCAAAAAGTGTTTGTTATGTCCTTCGGTGCAGTTACTACAGTGCCATCTGCGAGATGGATGGAGGGTATCATCGACGCCTGGCATGGGGGACGTAACATGTTAGCTAGTGTGCGTCCTGGTCTCTCGCCTTTGCCATAAATTCTTGCTTTAGCATATTTACTCAGATATTTAACCTCCCTACTAGCCAATTCTTGGAACTCTTGAATAAGGGTCCCTCTTTTCTGTAGGTACCCAGTGTTGTCTACCGTGGGTGCCTCGGCCTCAAGCGCTTTTATGGTTTGTTCAACCTGTTTCAGCTCTTTTCGGATGGTATGCAGGACTCCAGAATGCATCGCTATGCAAACCCCTCTAATGAACACTTTGAAAGCATCCCATAGTGTCGAGAAATGTTGCACCGTACCTACATTATGTTGAAAGTATTCAGTGATTGCCTCACAGACCTTAGATCGGAAGACCTCATCCAGTAAGGCATTTGAGGGGAATCGCCAGGGTGCCCGTGGTGGTAGAGTGCCTGCCAGCTGCATAGTGAGGAGCACAGGGGAGTGATCTGACAACATCCTGGGCAAATGTGAGATTCTAGTGAGTGCATGGGTTAGGTCAGGCATAGTGAACCAATAGTCTATCCGGGACCAGGTACCGTGTGGAGCCGAGTAGAACGTGTATTCCCTAGCGTTTGGGTGTCTGAGTCTCCATGCGTCTGCTAAAGAGTGGGATTGCATAAGGTCTGTGAGTGTGCATAGCGTGCGTGGTTTCGTGGCATGTCCTGGGCCAGTCGTATGGAGTGCTGGACTCATGGGGAGATTGAAATCACCACCCATGAGTATAGTGGAGCTGTGTAAACAAGTAATGTGCAATGATATATCTTTAAAGATCTCCGGGACATCTGTGTTTGATGCATAAATGTTGATCAATAATATGGGGATGGCACCCAGTGTCCCCGCCACCATGAGATAGTGACCATCAGAATCCACAACCACTTCGTGTGTGGCAAATGGTAACGTTTTATGTATAAGAAAGCAAACCCCTCTAGAACATGTACTATAGTTTGCGAAGAATCGGTTCGCACCCCAGGTTGAGGAGTCCTGGGGCGTGCTACCTGGAGCGTAGTGTGTTTCCTGGAGGAAAGCTAATTCAACATCATGCCTGGACAAGTATGATAGTACCTGGCAACCGTTGGGGAATTGGAAAGGTCTCGTACATTCAAGGACATGCATTTTAAGGGGGGCTTGTTAACGGTCATGTTAGGTGAGGGCTTGTACAGCAGAGATCGATCCAGATGAGGGATGAACTAAGGCTGTATTGCCGAGTTCTGGAAACCATGGCAGTTTTAGGGGATACAGTATGCAATATGACCATGACTTGCGATAGTACTTTGAACTGAAGTGCAGTGTATGAGACATCAGGCACTATAACAATAAACACTCCCTTACCCCTCTCCGACTTCTGATCTTATAACATGCTGTCAGAGAATCCCAAAACGCAGTACCCTTATTGGGAACAAAAAGAACATTAATGGAGTCATCCCAGGAGGAGGACAACGCCCAAGAGAAGCACCATTCTGAACACAGGTGTATATAATGGAGTGGTGGCCTATTAGACAGAGGTATTGCAACACTCATCATTATCATCAAGCAAGTATCCGCACTCAATAGTTTCAAATAAAGGAAGAATCAGCATGTTGGCCTGGTATTGTCTCTTGCTGGTGAGGGCTGCATCATCACCGTCATCCCCAACAAGTTTGGGAGCTGGGGCACAGTTCATTCCAGAAACTGTCCAGAGACATTGCAGGGTCATTCAGAGAAGTTGCCCCGTCGACCGTTGAGTCTACAGCTAGGAATTCTGAATGGTGTGGCTTGTATAATTGAGTAGCTTCGTCTGTTGTGTCAAAAAAACGTGCTTTGCCTTTGAAGTGAACATGAAGCCGTGCTGGATAAAGCATTGAATATTTAACGTTCGCGTCATGTAAGGTACTCTTCACTTCTGCATATTTTTGGCACGCCTCTTGTACTTTTGGGGTGAAATCAGGGTAAAAAGTTGGTGTAATACCCTGATATTGGATTGTGCCTCTCTCCCGGGCAAGCCGTAGTACAGCGTCACGGTCCTGGTACTTTAAGAGCTTGGCGATGATCAACCTTGGGCGATGTACCTGGGACAGGCCGGGGACCCAGAGTCCTTTGGGCTCTCTCGACTGTAAACGAGGCAGTGAATGCACTTCTGCCAAAGAGATCAATGAGGAGGCTCTCGACATAGTCGCTCATGCGGCATGTGTTTGTGGCCTCGTATATTCCCGCAATACGTATATTGTTTCTGTGAGATCTCGCCTCCAAATCTTCAGCCTTGGCCGCCGTCTGCTTAAGTAGTTTTTCAAGTTTATCGATACTTTGATGTTGGTGGATTGTGCATCTTCAACATCCGACATCCGCTGTTCCGCGGTGGAGATGCGCATCTCCTGCTGGTCGAAACGTGTGTGCATAGTTTCTAGCTTGGAGGTGATGCCATCCAGGCGAGCATCCATTGCATTAAACCCAGATTTTAATTCTGCGAGAATGGCGTCAGTTCCCGCCTGCGCCGCTGCGCCCGTCTACCCAGCTTTGCACGCAATTTTGTCATGCACTTCGCCATCGCCGCATCTGGGGGTTTCGGCAGGGCCAAAGGACAGCAGGCGTTGTCGAGGATCTGTGCACCCCATCTTTAAAGCAGAAGGCTAGAGGGAGGATGACAAACAGATTCACTGATTGTCGTGTTGGTACTATGCGATTTGTGCAGCCAGGAGATTACCCAGTTTGGGAACCACAATTTTCGGATCGCTAATTGACGCTGGTGGTATTCCAGTTAGCACGGATACCTGCAGTTTGGGCCTCTGCATCCGTTTATGCAAATTCACATAGTGTGCCGCCTCGCCAATCTCAACATTGGACAGTGTGGGGCATCCAACATCATCAGTACAAAATCCCCACTATTAGATCGTGAGGGGGCGGTGCTCATCCCTCCAAGTCGCCAATCCCTGAAATAAATGTAACCGTGTTACCTTCCTATGTACCATGGATATTGCTGTCACAGGAGTCACATTGGCAGCACGTCGATCCGCATTGGTGAAATGTGGCATGCATGTATCCCGAGTCCCCCGGCGCGCTTCCTCACCTCCTCCACCAGGAGAACAGGCCGCCAATACAGCAGGTCTTGATTTTGACATGGCCGGCGAACAGCGCGAGCCCCGCCCTCAGGCTCGCCCGAGGCCCCTGTCACCACGGAATCTCCGAGGGCCACATCAGGCCGCTGCTGCCACCCACCACCACGTAGCCTCACACATCGGTTCCGGACTCAGGCTCAGGTCTATGAATTCCCTCGTGTCATGGGTCGATTTCCTGCAGTTTTCTCCATAAATATATAACGATGTGCGGTGTTTAGGCCGCCTTCTGCTGGTACATACTCTGGAGCTTCAGGTCCGAGTGGCCATCTTGGTCCTCGGCCTGGCCACGCCCCTGGATGGGCAGAAGCTTGATAGTGATGGCTGTAAATTTCTGGAGTTCGTCCGTTAGGTGGCGCAGGCAGATAGAGATCTCATCAAGGTGTGCGGCCCAGTCAGTGTGGTGACAGTTGGTTAAGGGTTGTGGTGTGAGTTCCGGTAGGGGGGAGAGGCCGTGTGGAAGATCTGGTTGAGCAGAGGCGGCATTATTATGGTCATGGGGAGAGAGTGAGTCAGGGAGGTCTTGTGGAGGACCAGTCTGTGTGGAGAAGGGACCCGGGGTTGGAGGGAGGATAGGAGGGCATATGGGCTGCAAGTAGGATGTGAGCAATAAGAGGTTGATCAAGTTGGGTGGTATAGGGTCCATGGATGGTAGCTTCCTGGCATCAGTAGGGGCTGATGGTGTGCTTGGGTGAACCTTGCAAGATGGTTCCATGGGAGGGAGATAGAGTGGATGAGCGGTAGAAGGTACAACAGTGGGGGACCCGTAGTTTATCTGCATAGGGGCCGGAGGAGAATGTGCCAGTGTAAGGCAACTGACCACTTGATTCAAAGGCCCTGCTGGGGGTGAGGGCTCTGGTGTTTCTAGGTCAGGAGACTGGTTGGGGTAGAGATCGCTTAAGGTATGGGGAGGGCTAGATGATGTTGGAGTGGCCCAGGACGTGTGAGAATGCCATCACGGTAATCAGGGCGATGTGAGGGGGGATGTAAACTTTTATCTTTCACCGCTTTCTTGAGGATAGGAAAGATCTTATCCATTGTAGCTAAATTGTCATTCGAAGCTTGTATTAGGATGATACCGTTGTTGTAAAGGGATATGGTAGTGTTCACATTGTAGAAGGGCGAGGGCGATACAGATAGTTTGAGGCCATAAGGAGTTTTCCTGGTGTCAGTGATACGCAGCATGGAATAAAAGACATTCCTCCATCGTGCACATTTTCTGGAGTAGAACATAAGGTCATTGGTTAATTTACCCTTATTGGCACAGAGATATGTATCTGAGATAAGTCTTTCAGTGCAGGTTTTGAGTAGCTGATGTTTGTGAATTTTAGCTGCATTTATTGATAGATTAGGAGGGTAGTTAATAGTGAAGGCATGTAGAGCTGTGGGATCTAGCTTTATGTCCATTATGTGAAGAGAGATGGTGCCACTGGATAGAGAATATGGGCCCACCGGAATAAAGAGAGAAGAAGAGAAGGAGAGACAAGGTTGAGGGAGAGAAGAGAAGAGGGAGAGATAGGCTTTCACTCCTCGTCTTCCCTTTTTTTCTTCTTTTTTCTTCCTTCTTATTTCCCCCTTTCTTCTAATCACCATTTTCTTCCTTCTCTTCCTTTATCTTTTCTCTTCCCCCTTCTTTCTCTTATATCCTAAAAGTTATAGGCAGTCAAAGATGGCTGCCACTTTAGCAGGGTTGTGTGTAAGAGGGTGCTAGTCCTATTTTAGTTTTAGGTGCACTTCTGAGAGTGAGCCAAGTCAGAGTGACAAAATGAAGGTTTGGGTCTTGAGGGCCCTGAAGACCGGCAGAGCTGGGCCAGTCACGTCGGCGTACTTGCTTCAGTTGAAGTCCAGTGAAGAGAGCAGGACACCAGACCTGCTCTGGTTCAAAACCCAACAGTGTTAGGACATCGCAGGGGCCAGAGCAAGGGGCCCGATCATAGCGTTAAAGTGGGTGTCTCAGTGCACAGGATGAGGGCATGCTAACTCCCCAGGATTTCCCCTTCCCCAGGCTCACCCCACAATGCAGCCAGCAGATAAAAGCCTAGGAGGGTGGGTGTGAGCGGATGGTGTGAGCGGGACAAGCGGCAAGCACATTGGGCCGTTCTTGTGCAATAGTCAAGCTGCCATCATTCGGGCATGGCGGGCAGGGGTAGTCGGAACAAGAGCTTGTTCATTCAGCCAGACCTAGATGAGAAGCGAGCGCATCCAGGACTCGATGTCGCTCAAACGCTCTCTTGTGGGCGCCATGCTGTGTCCAATCTGGCAGGGTGGGCGGGGGCAGACATAGGCACCAGCGTTCACTGCACCCAACCACACGAGTGGGAAATAGCTACCACGGAGGCCAAGAGTCGACAGTGACCAGTCTTTCCGGAGTTCACCCCTAATTCCGCTTCCATCCGGCATAGGACTCACGGGCAGGTCAGCGGGAGCACCCGCAGTGCATCAGCCAACCCTGAACAAGGGGATCTCGACCTTGCTAGCCCCCGGCGGACGCTGGCCCAAGATGCGGAATGGTGACGGAGGGGAAGGTAAGCACTCACGGTTCACCCGATCCTGCAGCCCAGGATCCATTCAACGCCCAACTCGTCTCTCTCTCCAGCCGTGGTGGCCATTCATTGTCAGATTCGCCACAGCAAATCCAACATGGGGAGTCGGACAGTGCCTTGGAGCCGAGACAACAGCCAGATCATCAGGCAAGTGGTTGTTGGTTACGGCTGTGTTCTCTGAAATGTCTGCATTCACCAGATGTTTGTTGTTGACCTAGATGGCAGGGGTAAGCAAGGGATATGTACAGATAGTTAATCCCAAACCCTGGGAGCCGTAACCTGGAGCTCCTACACCACGGCCATCTTGATGTCATATATAATCATTGATAAACATTCTCTCTTCCAATGGTCTAATTAGCTCAAATGGTCATACACCTATGGATACTCCCGCAAGGAAGACCTTTATAGACGGAAAACAGAATTGCCCAATCGATTATGCTTTTATGTATACTTGGGCCCATAAGTATGTAGAGCAATTTGATGTTTTGCAACTTGGAGGTAGTGATCACCATTTCCTTAAATATAGTGCTAAATCTGGGAACACAGCAAAAAAGAGTGAAGGTGCTCCCACTAGAAATGGTATATCCTAGATGCCTAAGAAGAAGAATAAATGAGAAACATTTAACCTTGTTAAAATATTTTCAGCAAAATAATAAGGTGGTTTCAGAATAAGAGGTACCTGTAAATTGTGTATGCTAGTATAAGGAAATACCAGATGGTAGCATGTTTAATGGATTATCTAACCAGGGTAAATAACAAGGGAAAGGAAACAATACTTGAAAAGCGGCATCGGAATATGTGGTTTGACTGAGAATGCAGAAACCGAAAGAAGTGAATAAGAAAATTGGAAAAACAAACAAGGTTATCCAGTAATAATGAGGCCAAAGCCCAGCTTATTGTCCTAAGAAGGGTGTTCTCAACCCAGGTCCACTGATCCCGGTGTGACCCGTAGCATCTCAGCTCCTGAGGACACATGCAGTGTGGAATCCAAGTCCAGGTCTGAATCTGTCCCCTCTGCGGACCCCTCACCCAGGGAGACGGCGTGCTGGATGATCCAATACTAGCCGGGGCCTCTACCTCCCTCCTTCGATCCCACTGGGTCTGCTCCTTCTTGGGTAACTTTCTCCAAGCAGATCTGTGTCAGGCAGTAGAGCACGAATGGTGCAGTCCCCATAGGGAAGGCCATGGGCCCCAACCCCAGGAAATGAACCTATCAAGTCCCATATGTCATGTGACTTGGTGAAAAACCTTAGCGCCAGTATCAGTAATGATTTTAAATTTTGCAGGGAATAGCATGACTTACTTTATCCCAAGCTGGCGGAGGTGTTTTGTTAGCATCCATGAACGAGGCCCTTCCCTTCTCGACCACCATGGTGAAGTCTGGCAATCACATCACTTTATGATTATCAACCATATGTACCCCTATGTTGCAACGTTTACCTACTTGTCCTGGGGGGTGGGAGTTGGGGGATTTGTTTATTGTTATTAATGGAGGAACACCTTGAGTTGCACTATTTGCAGAATGAGCCACTAACTAGTAGGAAATGCATGCCAGCTGCAGAGACTGGGGCAAGGGAGGAACCGAGGTACTACCCTTTTTCACGGACACTATGGGGTCGATTCCGATCTCGGCCGGTAGGGCACCGAATCGGATTCGGCTTAACCGGATCCGATTCGGAGCCCTATTTCCCGACCGATTCGTACGTGCGTCCGGGCGAGCGAGTACGATGCGTGCGCTCGCGAAATCGCCGACCGACTCGTTCGCAGGACCCGACCGCTCCGACCGACTCGCATGGGGACGACTCGCACCGCGCAATGGAGACGTTCCCCGGCCGGGTAAGTACGATGCGCACCTCGACTGCTCCGACCGACTCGTGCAGTCCGGCTCCAAGGAGCTGTCTGAGCCGCACTTTGGGGGTCCGTGTCGGACCCCCCTGGAAGCGTAGGCGCGTGAGTTGCACACAGAGGGGACCCATGGGTCCCCCCTACACGTGCATGTACGGCGCGACCCGCATCGACGCGAACACGCTGTAGGGGGCGCCCTTGTTCGCGTCGTGCCCATTGAGTCAATGGGAGCCCGTGTACGCTGTCGTGACGACTGGCTCCCATTGACTTCAATGGGAGTCCGACCGAATCGAGTCCGATAGCATACGTGCGCATCGTACTCATTCGGCCGGGCTGCTAGGGTCCGATTCGGTCGGAAATCTCTCCGGGTCCGGCTCGGTCGGGGAGATTTCCGGCCTGAATCGGATTCGGCCCCTACATATGGCTGACACACAGAAGTATAAATACATGACCTGGAACATCAGGGGCATGCACACAATGGCGAAGAGATATAAAGTGCTCTCCTACCTTCGCCGACGGGGGTTCCAGATAGCCTTACTACTGGAGATGCACCTCACACAAAAGGAGGGAGCAGCGTTACAGAGGCGCTGGAGAGGCCAAATCTACCACACCGCGTATTCGGCTTACGCGAGGGGTGCATTGATATGCATTAAGGCGGGGGTCCCCGCTACGTAGCAATTCGGGGACGGTTAGAGGGACGCCAACTGAACATAGTGAACGTTTACGCCACCAACGCGGAGCAGCCTGCCTTCTTTGACCAACATAGTCATTGCTTGGCACCATATTTGACTGGTACCATGATAGTGGGGGGAGACTTTAATAGCGTAGATGATACACACATGGACAGATCCCACCATCCACTACGAGGCGCTCAAGGCGCGCGTGCCTCACAAGCTTTTAGTGCATGGCGACGAAGCTGGGGATTGCTGGACTCCTGGAGAATCCTAAATCCCCTAGATAGGGACTGCTCCTATTTTTCCACAGTGCATGAGGTGCACGCGCGACTGGATGCCTTCCTATGCACGGCTGATATTCAAAGTCTGGTCCTTGCCACACAATACCTCACTGACTCTGGGGTGGGCGTGCTCCACACTGGAGATTCCCACTTGGAGGCTCCGCCAAGATACCCTGGAAGATCAGGTGTTCCGGGAAGAGATCAGAGGTAAAATCACACAATACTTTCCTGTTAGACCTGGCATCCTTGGCGTGGGTCTCCCTTCCATTTTTTTCATAATGCCTCCACTGTTGTCGATATGTTTTTGCTGGACTAGATGCTCATGGGCACTTTGCCACTGCTAATCAGTGCCAAAGTGCAAGTGCTCCCTATGATAAATTGTGTTGTGTATTAGTGACTCCATAATTGGATGATTGGTTTACTTGTCAGTCCCTAGTACAGTGCACTGAGTGTGCCCAGGGCTTGTAAATCCAATGCTGCTGGTGGGCTTGCAGCACTGGTTGTGCCACCCACAGGAGCAGCTTGTAAAGTGTGTCTCAGGCCTGCCATTGCAGAGCCTGTGTGCAGCCTAGGGCTGCCATGTCGACTTGGTAAGTACACCCACTTACCAAGCCCTAAACCTTCCCTTTACTGCATGTTGGTCACCCCTAAAGTAGGCCCTAGGGCAGGGTGCATTGTAAGTATAAGGTAGGACATGCCCTGGTGTGTGTGGCATGTCCTAATAGTGAATTACAGCCATTTTCGTTTTCACTATTGCAAGGCTACCTGTTCTCCATAGGCCAGAATGGGCAGTTAGATTATTACATTTTATAATCCTAACTGACTCAGGAACATGGTGGAAATTCGAGTTTAGTATGCCTGAACTCAGAATGATAAAATACATCTTTTAGTGAAGTTGGTTTTAACATTCTGTGTTTGAAAATACCACTTTTAGAAAGTAGGTATTTTCTTGTCTAACTATCCAAAGCCTGCCTCTGCTAGGTTGTGTATTCCTTGTCTGGTGTTTTTGAGTGACAGGGCTGGGGATTCCAGGAGACAGAATGAGTCAGCCCAGTGGTGAATAGAGAGATCTGCATCTAGATGGGTGGGAGGAGTTGCACCTGGGACCTGAATAGGACAGTGCCTGCCCCCACAGTGCTGGCTCCACCCCCTGTGGTGCGTCTGATGTCTCTGCCCTGCACAGTGAAAGAAGAGAAGGAATCATGTCAACAAAGTGCTCCAGGGCTGGGCTTTCCCTCCACAATGCTGGCTCCACCTCCTGTGGGGCGTCTGATGTTTCTGCCCTGCATTGTGAAAGGAAAGAAGGAGTCATGTAAACAGAGTGCTCCAGAACTGGTTTGGACTGGGCAAAGGCCCCTCTGCCCTCAGAGGACAAAGGATTTTGGGGTATAAATATTGGGACCCTGATCCCAAGAAATTAGATCACTTTTGGGAACAAGAAGAAACCTTTGCTGAGGAGCGGAACCAAGAGGAAACTGAGGAGAGACTATCCCTAAGCCTGAAGTGCTGCTTGGGGGATTGGCCTGCAGTGGTTTGCCTGACTGCCAAAGAAAGGAGAAAGGAACTTTTGCTTTGCTGTGACTTTCATCAACTTGTGAAGGATCTCCAAGGGCTTGGAAGAGAGCTTGCCCCCTGAACGAAGTCCCAGGACCATTGGACTTCACCCCCTTTGTGAATTGCTGCTGGAAACTCTGTTTCAGTGGCTACAGAGGTAGGGAGCTGTGACCGACACTCCCGACCGGCTCGGTGTCCTGTTGGCACCGCATCGAGCAACGCCTGCATCTTGCAACGCACGGCCTTGGTCTCACCGACTCAGTCAACGAGCCGCTGCCTGCACCGTAACCTGTGAGCACCGCATCTTGCAACGCCTCGCTACACCGAATCCATCTGGTCCGACCGACACGGTCACTGTTGCTGAGTTCGAGTCCTGTGACCGCACCGGAGTTGGGCACCGCCTCGCAAGCTTCACGACGCACCGCCCGACTCGCACCGCTGTCCGGACTGATCGACGCCAGCTCCCGAATCCGGCTCCGTCGCCGCACCGTAACCTGCCAGCACCGCATCGAAGCACCGTCTCGCCCTGCAACGCACAGCCTTCGTCTCACCGACTCCGTCTCGACGACGTCAACGAGCCGCTGCCTGCACCGCATCGAGGGACAACGCGTCCTGCAACGCTTCCATTTTTGCATCGCGACCGCGACGTACAGCCATCCGGCTCGCACGCCCGTGCCTGCCGCTTCAAGTAAAAGGTACTGTGACCGAGTCTGTCTACGCTGTGTTGGCCCGTCTCGACGCGGTCAGCTGGATTTGTTAGACTCTGTTTGTTCTTGACATCGCCGTAGCCGGAGGAGGCTACCGACTCGCACAGAACCTTGAATTAAGTCTCTTTGATCAGAACTAAGCATTCTTGACAGTATTGTGGATTATTTTTGTCGTTTATGGTCTTGTGATAAATCTATATAAAAGATACTTATTTTTATAAATATACAACCTGTGTGGTGTCCATTTGTAGTGTTGTCACTTGATTACTGTATGTGTTCACAAATGCTTTACACACTGCCTCTGAACTAAGCCTGTCTGCTCGTGCCAAGCTACCAAGAGGGTGAGCAGGGGTTATTTCAGGAGTGTACCTACTTTCCCTGACTAGACTCAAGGGTCCCTATTTGGACAAAGGTACCTACCTCTGCCAACTAGAGACCCCCAAATCTAACATTTCCTGACAATGCAGGGACGGCCTCCTCATTGCAAGCGGAGTGGGACACCTTTAAGGTGGTGCTACGAGGCCAGTGCATAGCACAAACCATGGGGGTCAGGCGCACCCTCCTAAGGGAGGTTGAAGAGGCATATGAGATTCTCAGGGGACAGGAGCGCAGGCGACCAGACCACCCGGAGCTCCAACAGGCAGTACTTGAGGCCAAAGAGGAGGCAGCGAGGCAGACTGAGAGGCTCAGGTGTTTTGACTTCAAACAGTATCTTGAGTGAACTCACGCAGAAAGGGACAAGTCGGGGTCCCTTCTAGCGTGGCTGGAGAACCCAATAGATAGGTGCCCCCGCTAGTGGAAATAGAGGATGAAGAGAGCACCATACACTATGCACAGGCAAAGATCAATGATGTCTTCGCTAAATATTATGCTGGGCTGTAGAAGGGATCAACACAATGTGACAGAACGACGGCCCAGGAATACCTGGAGGGCCTACAGGTGAGAAGCCTGGATCCAACAGAGACAGAAAGCCTGGAAACTGATATTGAGTTACAGGAAGTGAGGGCTGCCATCAAGTGTATGGCTCGTAACAAAATCCCGGGCACTGACGGGTTACCGGTGGAATTTTATGCTGCATATGTAGAGGAACAGGCCCCCAGACTGGTTTCATTATATCAGGCTGCCCGCGACACCGGGATACTGCCTGAGAGCTCCAAAGAGGCCCTCATTGTCCCGGTGCTGAAAACGGGGAAACCGGCACACGACTATACGGCCTGCAGGCCGCTATCCATGCTGAACATGGATTACAAAATATTAAGTAAGATACTGTTGCGGGGATTCTGCACATATACAGAACTATGCGCAGGAAAACAGGACCTCGGCATATAGTGGTGTACCAACCATACACCTTAGTACCCAAAATCCCAATCCGACTAGCTATAGTGTCACATTCGTTCTCCACACTACTGCGAAGCTACCAATGATTAGACATCCCAGAACAAGGACTCTTACAGGAATTGCGGGAGCAAGAACACTCTTTCATTACTCACTCATACTTGTCCACAACATGCGTATTAAGAGACACAGTATAGTTTAAAATGTTTATTTCAACTATCGTGCTCTAAGACACAGTACACGTGCCAGTACTAGCAGCATAATGCATAAAGACAAAACAGTAAGCATGGTTACAATTCCATAGAATACAAACGGGGACAACATTTTGTAAAGACAGTGGATGAAGGACTATATGGCCTTGCCACCCTCCCCATGCTAGTAACTAGTTTATTAAAAAATAGAAGACCTCTGGGCTTTGTTAGGGGGACCCCCATACCTCAAGACACGGGATGCAAGGTTTACATCATCAGACAAGCACAGCTCTTCTCTCTGGAAAAGTCTTTCTCCAAGTGCCTCCAACAGGGAGATCACAATATTAAAAGCACCCAAATTTCTCCAGTGCAGCTGTGTTTCATGTTATGTCTAAGTGCGAGGGGCTGACCAGAACAGCAACAATAAGGGACGTTGTTTTTCGACCTTGTACATTGTGTGCAGACGAAAACCACAGAGGACATCAGAAAAGGTGAAAGGCAGAAATGCAGACAGTTCTAATGTGAACAGTCACAAGCAGAGTCTGGAAAAACAAAGTCACGAAGTAACGTGTGCAAAAAGAGGCATCATGGCAGCTAGGCCTAAGCTAACTTAGCAATGTCGACAATGAGGCCACAATCCACACGACACCCTCCCCTGGTCAGTCCATTGGACAAGACAGAGGACGAAAACAGAGTTCAATGAGATGGAGCAGAATGCAAACATCTGTATGTGGGTGAATTTTCTGGAGGAGGAAAAAAATCCAAAAAGGAGGGGGAAAAAAAAATCGATCACTCAAAGAGGATAAAAAAAATCCGAATATGCTGTTAAGTGAGAGTCAACAAAACTAATCCATCAGGGTGTATGCGCAAAAGACAGCAACACCTTCTAAAAAGACATCATTGTCATCGTCTGAAAAAAGAGATGCCATCCAGTTCAGTAAATCAAAACTGCATACATGTTCCTCACAATAGGGAGCATTGATCAGCATTGCGGGACAACTTGCGTGATCTTCAATATAACTTTGTTGTAGGAGATTCTGAGCAGCCACCCAGATATCCCATTGTGCCAAGACTCCAAGTGCAGCCGCACGTGCCATTAATCCATCACCGGAACATTCCTGTTCATGGGCCATCAAGGGGCCCATCAACTGGTCGAAATCCGGGTTAGGACAGTACGTATTGGAGAGGCAAACATCCACGGACCAAGAAAATGGACATCGTAAGCACGACATCACCGGTTGCACGCAAGTGAAAAACCCAAAGCGAAAAGATAGGCCATACGCCACGCTGAATGTTACCAGCGGCAAGACGCCGAAGCTGTCAATCATGCGGTCACGGAGCATCTGCAGGCGCCCTGGGTTGTGGTGGCCCACATGAGGTGCAGCCATTGCGTAACAGGCAAAGTAAAAGCAATATTCCAGCAGCTAAGGCAAGGATCAATGGGAAGCCACTGAAGACGCTGGAAAAAATAGAATGAATAAAAGCCGGTATTACACCAAATATAGGGCCATATTATCAAGACCGGCGCAAACATTATCGCCGCTTTAGCGGCAGGAAACTGCCGCTAAAGCGGCGTTAAGGGGCTTGATAATATGCCCTAGAGAATTCCAATAGAAGCCCAGGTTTAATGTCCTTGACACCAGAACCTTATCAAGCCTCTTATCGCCGCTTTAGCGGTAGTTTCCTGCCGCTAAAGCGGCGATAATGTTTGCGCCGGTCTTGATAATATGGCCCATAGTCTGAAAGGAAGTCAAAAGGCCAGAGCACACAACTTTAAAAAAGTGTACAAGGCCGGTGGTGTTAGATGCATTAAATATACGGTGAATCAGTTCACCGAAATGTTGGGGGAGGTTAGCGTTTCTCACTGTGGGTACTAGCCACCTGGAGGACGAAGGTCTCCTGCGCGGAAGTCAGCATAACTTCCTGGTTTAATAAGAGTGCCTTTATTCTGCTCAATTTATTGAAATCTGCCTTCAAAGTCGGTATGTAAGGCAAAATGGAACTATCTAACTTCCCTCGCGGGGGTGGAAAAAGCACATTTTTGCAGCACACCACGCGTTGCGAAACTGTTACTATTTAGGGTATGCCAGCTTGCAAACCACAGCAATCCTGATTATTCAAAAGCAAATAGCTACCATTAGCAAGCATAGTGAAAGTAGGTGATATAACAGGAGCAGGAACGCCCTTTAAAACACAACCAAGATTCGGGGCTTAAACATTACAAGCCCCGTGCAATTTAATGTTTTTACAAACAAGGGAATGACCCACTGTAGAATCGCAAGACTCTCCTGTGAGAAATACCGCCTTGTCATCCCTAAGACATCTGTATGTGAAAGGTAGGGACCAAAGTTCATGCAAAAAAGTACTGCCTAAAGGCTCAAAACGGCCAACAGGATAATGTTTCATGCATGAACTGAATTCAAATAAAGAAAAAGGCAAAGTGATAACCCCGTGTACTAGCCACACTGCAGAGTCAGTCTCCGCTACAGAGAATGGTAAAGGATCTATCTTTTCGATATGTAGAAGAGTGTATGTCGCATCCTTCATGGACATGAACTGTTGCTTTTCGGTCAAGTTAAACGGCAAAAACAAAGCAGACGTGTTTAAGAAATGCCATGGAACCTTAACCATCTTCAGAGTCTGCAAAGTCCATGCAAACTGCATTACTGAACGCAATTGATTCTGACCATGATATAACACAGACACGTCATCCTGTACAATATCAACAACAGATGAAACAATATTCTCTAATGTGTAAATGCGGGAAGACAGGGTGTTAATACTGTTGTCGACAACAGCAAGCACTTTTTCAAGATTGGCTTGATCTATTTCCCGTAGACAGGAAGCAGCTTCTATTTGTGAAAGCTTCCAGATTTCATTGTAAGTCGCATAAACAAATCTTTTTAGTCTTGGACCTCTAGGACCTAGAACAAAATCGGCCAGATCGATATTGCTGGACAGCAGGGATAAATGTTGTTTTACAGAATCTAAGGTAGAGTGCTGCAACCACTGTTTACATAATTTACCAACCGAATATGTTGTAATTGAACGTGAATCAGAAAAGCGTGGATCTGGTCTATCCTGTTTGTAACCAGGAGCAGAGTTATGGAAACGCAGTTGGCAGGCATTAGCAGCTGTGGGCCACACCAACCAAGCTGATTGGTCTAGTGTAGAGACATTAAATGAGTTATTTGGAATCAAAGCTTGCAATGTATCAATGGAAAAATGTAAATGTAAGCTACTGTTCGGCAATGAAGACAAACCCAGGAGTTGCAGGTGCATTCAATTGTTTGGAAGATGCCAGACCAAAACAAGTTGTTTGGTATATAGTACTATTTAAAAATAATATTTGGGTCGGGATGAGGCAGGCGCGGTGTAAGGCTTCTGTACCGCGTACCTGCCAAGATTTAGCGCCCCAAATAGATTTCAAATCAATGGTGTTTTTCCAGTGCTCATAGCCACCAACCGCTAATGTGTCCATAAAGGAGCTGGAGTATAGTAATTTGGTGTGGGTCAACATCACCTTCGGAGTTGAAGAACTGTTCAATTTAAAATAATATGACCCTGGGTTGGACCGGTCAAAGTCTGTAAAGTAAGTAAATGTATTTATTAGCGTTTGGGAGCTACCTTGCAGAGGGGTCGGGCAATGTTCCCACTGGGTGTAATTGAAACTACCTCGAGTTGTACTTGGTTTATGCAAAAAATGATTACCATAATGTTGATAGCAATACAAATCGGCATAATAAGCTGAATTTAAGTACAAATCCTCAGCATTAAAAGCAGCATAATATTTCAAATCAGAAAATAATGATTCAATAGCATGCACATCCCAATGATCTGAATGAATATTCCTTTTAACCACATCGCCCATGGAAACACGAAGCACATTGGGGACATTAATAATCTCTGTCGGGCCATGAATTTGAAAATTCACTGCATCCCATACGATCCCATCAGCAACTGGAAAGGCTGTAATGTTCACAAATGTGTGGTCACGCTTCATGATGTGTGAAGAAGAATGCGGAGCCAAAGTTCCAGCCACAGAGTTCACTGCAGAGTGTTCTGGTAAGTAGTGACCATTGATGAGTAAGAAAAAAACTGTCACAAAACCAATGGACATAAACAGGAAAATTAGGAATAGCACCAACCAGATGTATGTCCACGGAGGGACCAAAAAATTGTCTCTGAACCAGGATACAAAAATACTGAATTTGGTTGGGACGAATGATGAGGTGGAAGACGAATCAAAGGAAAAACGAGACGGGCTCAAAGGTGTTGTAGGCAAATGAGCTACTGACTCACTTGCGGGATAAGTATACTCAGTTTCCTCGTTGCAGGAGGAAGCCGGGAGGTTAAGCAGGCGATCTGGTAAAGCGACCATCCCAATGGCAACATCGGCACATGTGGAGTCTGGAAGGCCACGAACAGGATTTCTGGAAATTGCTGGACATGATACAGCAGGTGTTACACTATTCAGAATCGGCCAGATGCTGTAGCTTGACATTGTCCACTGAGATGTATCTGTTGTCTTTGCGACCAGGAAGCGGTGGTAAGATGACTGTACGAGTGCCCTTCAAGCCAAGAACCGGAACCGGTGCACGATAAGAGGGGCCAAATTCTTTTTGTTCTCCACCTTCTCTCGGACCAGATCTCCAATCTTTGGAAGCCAGCCGGCAACCGGAATCAGCAGCGCTGCGTCTGTGGCTGAGGGTAAATGTTCGCTTGCAAGTCTGTCACGGGTCTCTTGTAAGTCCTGTAACATAGTAGAATGATTATCAACGTCAAAGATTGTGGCTGGTGCCGCCATGTCTAGACCATCAAGGTCAGGCACAAACATCCTTATGCCAAAGAGCATTTCGTATGGGGTCCGCCCACCCAGAGATCTTCTAGGGAGATTATTAAGTGCACGTTGCACGCCATACAAGTGGGCCAGCCAGTTTCTGCCAGTACCTAAGACTCTAGCTGTCAAGGATTGCTTTAAATCACGGTTCATTCGCTCCACAATTGAGTTGCCCTCAGGCCTGTATGGAGATGAAAATTGCACCAGTACCCCCATAGACCTCATCGCGTCCTTGTACGCCTTAGAGGCGAACGCTAGACCTTGGTCGGAATGGAAGGTGCCACAGGCATAAATTCTCACAAAGACACGCAAATCCCTGATGACATTTTGAGCGTCAGCACTGCGTTGTGGCCAAACCCAGATGAAACGTGTGCACAAATCAACTGCAACTAAGATGTATTTATATGCAGTATCAGAAGAAAATGGACCGCAGTGGTCAAGATATACACACCCAAAAGGTTTATTAGAAATGCAGAGCTGTGTTTGTGGCAGACGTGTAACCGTAGAGGGCTTAATTTGTTGACATATGTCACAAGAAAGGACATAATTACGGGTCTGTTTGTATAAACCACGCCACCAATAACTCTACTGCAAGAGTGAAACAGTTGCAGACACGCCAGCATGGGCCGAAGTCAAGCCTTCGTGTGTGGCTGTTATCAAAGAATTTCTGCGGTCCGCGTTGGGAATCAGCCGATCACCAACGTCTGGAATTCTTACATAAGGAACCTGGTCGGGACTTAAATGATAAGAGTACTTGGAAGGGAAACCCTGCAGGTAATTAGAACCTTCCTTAGTCGCGGCAATAGCTGCCAAAGACTTAAATGATAAGAGTACTTGGAAGGGAAACCCTGCAGGTAATTAGAACCTTCCTTAGTCGCAGCAATAGCTGCCAAAATCTCATTATCTGTTTTTGTAATGGATCTTGAAACGGCTGCTACTGAGCACGTGGCTACTGCTGATTTGGCAGCTTCATCGGCCAAACTGTTACCGACCGCGTGTGCGCCCACACGCTGGTGGCCAAGAGTGTGAATCACCTGTTTGAGAGGCAGACGTTGTTTAAGATCTGCTACTCGAACCCAAAGCATTTTTTGTATGCTTAATTGCGCTGCCTTTAAAATCTCTATAGTCGTTCTGAGACCAAAAGAATAAGTTTTCATTGAAAGACTGAACACAGTAGTAAGAATCGCATACAATAAGCGTAGTCACATCCGGGTCTGCAAACTCAAGTGCAAGCACCAAAGCACGCAGCTCGGCCAATTGTGCGGTACTGTCTCCCAGTGCCTGCGTGTGCACAACACTCGATTTGAACTCACCGTTCACTATGTTACCTGCCACAATCGCGCATGCCGCTGAATAAGCATGCTTAGAACCAATGGCCGTTTGCGCTGAACCATCTGTGTATATGATACATTTGTACTCCTCAAGCGGCAGCAAAGACAGAGGAGGAGGATGAACAAATTCATACTGCAAGAACTCCTTTGTCTGAAGAGAGGAATCAAAGATGAAGGTGACATCCGGAGACGTCAAAGAAGCAGCCCATTGTATCCAACGGGGGTGCAAAGCCTTAGAGTTTGGTACACTTGCCTTTGTCACTGCCTCTAGGGCAGGATAGGGTGTTACTACCAAGATGAGTTTACCCTGTGCCAGTGCGCGTTCCTTAAGAATCGCCATTTGCACTGCAGTCAGAACTTTCTCTACAGTTGAAAAGCGCAACTCGGCTGAAGTGTAAAGATGCGACTTGTATGCAATAGGTACTGTGTCACCTTCGTTAAATGTCAAGTAAGTGAAACCCACTGCCCCTAGTACAATTCTAATCACCAGGTTCATGTGGTTATCACGAGTTAACAAGAACTTAGATTCAAGGAGATCAGACTGCAAAGATTGCAGAATAAGTGAATGTTCTGGAAGCCAGCATGACTTTGAAAAGGTCGGTTGTATCAAGGCATAGAGAGGCTTGATACGCTGGGCATATTCGGGAATGTAAGAACGCCCGAAGTTTAAAAATCCCAGCAAAGACTGAAGTTTTTTCAGGGTCGTCGGAGGGCGCAGAAGTGCGCACTTCTCCAAGAAGTGGGGAGCTAAGCCCCTTCCTTCATTGTTGAGCTCGTAGCCCAAAAACAACACAGTGTACTCTGCGATGTGAGATTTGGCAAAATTAAATTTGTAACCTAAGACCGCAAACTCAAGTATAATGCGGTCCACTCGGGAAAGATGCGCCATAGTTTGTCGTCTGTCAGATATATATCGTCCACGTACGAATACGCATCTGGGTCTATGCTGTCCAACAAAGAGACAACACGGGCGGCGAAGACCCCCGGGCTGTTCTTATAGCCCATTGACAAACGCCGGAATTTCATTTGTCTTCCACCGGAACTGAAAGCGGTTCATTGACTGCAGTCAGGGGACAAATTGTGTGTATAAAATCCATTGGAAAGGTCAAGCGTCGTTCTATATTTCTTACGAACAAGACTGTCTACTAGCGCAGAACTATGGGTATTCTGTACCGCAAAGGTTTGACAATGAGAGTTCAAATGCCGGTAATCTAAAACTAAGCGGTAAGACCCATCGGGTTTAGAAACCGCAAAAAGGGGATTATTCATTGGTGACACGCATGTTTCAATTACTCCTTGATATTCCAACTTTGTCAGAATTTCGGAAACGGGACCTTTTGCTGCCCGCCGGATGGGATATTGGGGTTGAGGCTGTGGCATAGACCGCAATGGTATATCATGGGGGGGAGAATCCTCATCCCAGCCCACGTGATTACGGTACAGTGCCGGGGCCTGGGCCATAGCCCACTCAGCTGCGAGAGCCTCCGCTTTGTCCTTGGGGACATGACGAGAAAAGCTCGGAAGGACTACTGCCACCCCTTTAGGAGCAGCGAGAACAAATGGGGGCGGCCAATCCACCTCCGCCAATAAAATGTCATAAGAAGAGGTCAGATGTTCCCAAAAAATCCCTTTAATAACACGCTCAATGTCACCTTCAATTTGAAGGACAATATTAAATAGTCTGTCAGGGGGTGCCACTCGGGTGTCAGCTGTCTCGACAGTAATGAAAGTGTCAGTTGCTGTCGCCTCCACATGAGGACGTAGTGCCTCCCGCACTATGGTAACTGCCGCAGCGCTGTCTAGCAGCGTCACCGCCCACGTCCAATTCCGGAATCTCGTTCTCACCGTCTGTGGCATATCGCGCCATTAAAGCAGCAACCCTTTTCTTCTGAAACTGTGGGCGAGAACGTGGAAACTCTTCTTGTTTCCCTTTTTCAGGCTGTCGAGGTTGGTCTCGTCCCGGTGGGGCGTCACGACCCCTGCCTCGTTCCTGTCGATCCCCTCCACCAGCCTGTGAGGTCGATGGTGCCTGTGAAGAACGAGGAGAAAGCTGATCAGGAACCTGAAATCTGTCAGGAGACCTAATTCTCGCTCTGTCGCGCAAATCATACGTGCGTTAGGAAGTTGCGGAAACCGGAGACGCTCCACGCGACCCTGGTTTTTGTTGTTGCTTCGCCTGTTTCTTTAACCTCCAATTCTTTTTTAGAAAAGAAAGGTTTCTCGTCTTTACTAGACTGAGCTTTTGGTTGAGGTTGTGGTTGAGTCTGCGTTTTAGCAAAAGGCTTAACTCCCAAACTATTGCGGCCAGTGGTTTTATAAGCCTGTGCAATAATCTTCGGTAATTCGCAAGGCTTGTCCAGTTCTGGGACCAAAGCCACGGCATTAGATACTTGAAAGTTAACTGCATCACCCTTGACGTCGCAAGGATTAGCTCAGCCACCACATCGAACACTCCCACTAGTCTCATCCCCAGTTCGACATCCGCTTCAGGGCCATGTTCGTCTTGAACACGCTTAATCACGGTGGGGAGGACTGTCATAGATGGAGTGCCAAAACACTTCGCATACACTGCCGCAAATACCTTACCCCAGTTGTTGCATTCTGTCAACTCGGGAATTAAGTCTTTTGGCAAACTTATGGTCAAAATCCTGTGTTTCTCTACAGGAGAGGTATTTGGAAACACCGCCTCCAGCTGGTCAAATTTTTCAGCAAGCCAATAAGGCAAATCATCCTTATTCTGTGGGCGCTTGCCCATCACCGAATTAACCATGACGGGGCTTATAGTCACACCGCCAAGTCCAGCTGGATGTGCCGCAACTCCAGGAGGTGCCATCTGGACGTTGCCTGTAACATACTGTAGTAAAGCTCTGTGCACACGTACCAAAGACGCATGCAGCACGCGTAGTTCATCTACTGGAACCGTTAAATAACGTGGTTGCGGGGTATACCCGGCTAAAACAGGCCAAGCGGCCCCATCTATCAATAAAGGGCCTAAACGAATTGGGGTGAGCGGATGTGGGAGGGCGCCATTAAACCAAACACGGTGTTGCCATGCCGTGAGCGGAACTTCAAGAGCCTGATAAGGCCGATAAACATTAGGAAGGGCGGTGGGAGCGTAAACGTGGAACAAATTGTCGGCTCCTTCCACCGCCGGAAAAGTGACCCATGAGTAAAATACCTCAAAGTGGTAAGCTGGGTCAGCTTGAACCACAAAGATGAGGGCGACACCCGCGTCCGGTACTCCATAGGCTGCTAAATGAGAACGGAGCGCGGCGCGGCTATGTGCTGGAATATTTACATTCACAGCCATCAAGACTAAGAATGAAGAACAACCTAGTGCGTGGCAGCGCAATATGGGGTTAACATTAATGAAAATACCTTTTAATTACTTCAAGCTTGAAAGAACCTATAAAAACGTCAATATAGGAGGTTACACCCTCACAACTGTTTCCGGAAACAGAAGTGAAGGGGATTGTGGACAAGCACAAGCACTACTCAAGCGTCTCGCAGATAAGAAGCCCCACGTTGGTGGCGCCATGTTGCGGGGATTCTGCACATATACAGAACTATGCGCAGGAAAACAGGACCTCGGCATATAGTGGTGTACCAACCATACACCTTAGTATCCAAAATCCCAATCCGACTAGCTATAGTGTCACATTCGTTCTCCGCACTACAGCGAAGCTACCAATGATTAGACATCCCAGAACAAGGACTCTTACAGGAATTGCGGGAGCAAGAACACTCTTTCATTACTCACTCATACTTGTCCACAACATGCGTATTAAGAGACACAGTATAGTTTAAAATGTTTATTTCAACTATCGTGCTCTAAGACACAGTACACGTGCCAGTACTAGCAGCATAATGCATAAAGACAAAACAGTAAGCATGGTTACAATTCCATAGAATACAAACGGGGACAACATTTTGTAAAGACAGTGGATGAAGGACTATATGGCCTTGCCACCCTCCCCGTGCTAGTAACTAGTTTATTAAAAAATAGAAGACCTCTGGGCTTTGTTAGGGGACCTCCATACCTCAAGACACGGGATGCAAGGTTTACATCATCAGACAAGCACAGCTCTTCTCTCTGGAAAAGTCTTTCTCCAAGTGCCTCCAACAGGGAGATCACAATATTAAAAGCACCCAAATTTCTCCAGTGCAGCTGTGTTTCATGTTATGTCTAAGTGCGAGGGGCTGACCAGAACAGCAACAATAAGGGACGTTGTTTTTCGACCTTGTACATTGTGTGCAGACGAAAACCACAGAGGACATCAGAAAAGGTGAAAGGCAGAAATGCAGACAGTTCTAATGTGAACAGTCACAAGCAGAGTCTGGAAAAACAAAGTCACAAAGTAACGTGTGCAAAAAGAGGCATCATGGCAGCTAGGCCTAAGCTAACTTAGCAATGTCGACAATGAGGCCACAATCCACACGACACCCTCCCCTGGTCAGTCCATTGGACAAGACAGAGGACGAAAACAGAGTTCAATGAGATGGAGCAGAATGCAAACATCTGTATGTGGGTGAATTTTCTGGAGGAGGAAAAAAATCCAAAAAGAGGGGGGAAAAAAAATCGATCACTCAAAGAGGATAAAAAAAATCCGAATATATGCTGTTAAGTGAGAGTCAACAAAACTAATCCATCAGGGTGTATGCGCAAAAGACAGCAACACCTTCTAAAAAGACATCATTGTCATCGTCTGAAAAAAGAGATGCCATCCAGTTCAGTAAATCAAAACTGCATACATGTTCCTCACAATAGGGAGCATTGATCAGCATTGCGGGACAACTTGCGTGATCTTCAATATAACTTTGTTGTAGGAGATTCTGAGCAGCCACCCAGATATCCCATTGTGCCAAGACTCCAAGTGCAGCCGCACGTGCCATTAATCCATCACCGGAACATTCCTGTTCATGGGCCATCAAGGGGCCCATCAACTGGTCGAAATCCGGGTTAGGACAGTACGTATTGGAGAGGCAAACATCCACGGACCAAGAAAATGGACATCGTAAGCACGACATCACCGGTTGCACACAAGTGAAATACGCAAAGCGAAAAGATAGGCCATACGCCACGCTGAATGTTACCAGCGGCAAGACGCCGAAGCTGTCAATCATGCGGTCACGGAGCATCTGCAGGCGCCCTGGGTTGTGGTGGCCCACAAGAGGTGCAGCCATTGCGTAACAGGCAAAGTAAAAGCAATATTCCAGCAGCTAAGGCAAGGATCAATGGGAAGCCACTGAAGACGCTGGAAAAAATAGAATGAATAAAAGCCGGTATTACACCAAATATAGGGCCATATTATCAAGACCGGCGCAAACATTATCGCCGCTTTAGCAGCAGGAAACTGCCGCTAAAGCGGCGTTAAGGGGCTTGATAATATGCCCTAGAGAATTCCAATAGAAGCCCAGGTTTAATGTCCTTGACACCAGAACCTTATCAAGCCCCTTATCGCCGCTTTAGCGGCAGTTTCCTGCCGCTAAAGCGGCGATAATGTTTGCGCCGGTCTTGATAATATGGCCCATAGTCTGAAAGGAAGTCAAAAGGCCAGAGCACACAACTTTAAAAAAGTGTACAAGGCCGGCGGTGTTAGATGCATTAAATATACGGTGAATCAGTTCACCGAAATGTTGGGGGAGGTTAGCGTTTCTCACTGTGGGTACTAGCCACCTGGAGGACGAAGGTCTCCTGCGCGGAAGTCAGCATAACTTCCTGGTTTAATAAGAGCGCCTTTATTCTGCTCAATTTATTGAAATCTGCCTTCAAAGTCGGTATGTAAGGCAAAATGGAACTATCTAACTACCCACGCGGGGGTGGAAAAAGCACATTTTTGCAGCACACCACGCGTTGCGAAACTGTTACTATTTAGGGTATGCCAGCTTGCAAACCACAGCAATCCTGATTATTCAAAAGCAAATAGCTACCATTAGCAAGCATAGTGAAAGTAGGTGATATAACAGGAGCAGGAACGCCCTTTAAAACACAAGCAAGATTCGGGGCTTAAACATTACAAGCCCCGTGCAATTTAATGTTTTTACAAACAAGGGAATGACCCACTGTAGAATCGCAAGACTCTCCTGTGAGAAATACCGCCTTGTCATCCCTAAGACATCTGTATGTGAAAGGTAGGGACCAAAGTTCATGCAAAAAAGTACTGCCTAAAGGCTCAAAACGGCCAACAGGATAATGTTTCATGCATGAACTGAATTCAAATAAAGAAAAAGGCAAAGTTATAACCCCGTGTACTAGCCACACTGCAGAGTCAGTCTCCGCTACAGAAAATGGTAAAGGATCTATCTTTTCGATATGTAGAAGAGTGTATGTCGCATCCTTCATGGACATGAACTGTTGCTTTTCGGTCAAGTTAAACGGCAAAAACAAAGCAGACGTGTTTAAGAAATGCCATGGAACCTTAACCATCTTCAGAGTCTGCAAAGTCCATGCAAACTGCATTACTGAACGCAATTGATTCTGACCATGATATAACACAGACACGTCATCCTGTACAATATCAACAACAGATGAAACAATATTCTCTAATGTGTAAATGCGGGAAGACAGGGTGTTAATACTGTTGTCGACAACAGCAAGCACTTTTTCAAGATTGGCTTGATCTATTTCCCGTAGACAGGAAGCAGCTTCTATTTGTGAAAGCTTCCAGATTTCATTGTAAGTCGCATAAACAAATCTTTTTGGTCTTGGACCTCTAGGACCTAGAACAAAATCGGCCAGATCGATATTGCTGGACAGCAGGGATAAATGTTGTTTTACAGAATCTAAGGTAGAGTGCTGCAACCACTGTTTACATAATTTACCAACCGAATATGTTGTAATTGAACGTGAATCAGAAAAGCGTGGATCTGGTCTATCCTGTTTGTAACCAGGAGCAGAGTTATGGAAACGCGGTTGGCAGGCATTAGCAGCTGTGGGCCACACCAACCAAGCTGATCGGTCTAGTGTAGAGACATTAAATGAGTTATTTGGAATCAAAGCTTGCAATGTATCAATGGAAAAATGTAAATGTAAGCTACTGTTCGGCAATGAAGCAAACCCAGGAGTTGCAGGTGCATTCAATTGTTTGGAAGATGCCAGACCAAAACAAGTTGTTTGGTATATAGTACTATTTAAAAATAATATTTGGGTCGGGATGAGGCAGGCGCGGTGTAAGGCTTCTGTACCGCGTACCTGCCAAGATTTAGCGCCCCAAATAGATTTCAAATCAATGGTGTTTTTCCAGTGCTCATAGCCACCAACTGCTAATGTGTCCATAAAGGAGCTGGAGTATAGTAATTTGGTGTGGGTCAACATCACCTTCGGAGTTGAAGAACTGTTCAATTTAAAATAATATGACCCTGGGTTGGACCGGTCAAAGTCTGTAAAGTAAGTAAATGTATTTATTAGCGTTTGGGAGCTACCTTGCAGAGGGGTCGGGCAATGTTCCCACTGGGTGTAATTGAAACTACCTCGAGTTGTACTTGGTTTATGCAAAAAATGATTACCATAATGTTGATAGCAATACAAATCGGCATAATTAGCTCAATTTAAGTACAAATCCTCAGCATTAAAAGCAGCATAATATTTCAAATCAGAAAATAATGATTCAATAGCATGCACATCCCAATGATCTGAATGAATATTCCTTTTAACCACATCGCCCATGGAAACACGAAGCACATTGGGGACATTAATAATCTCTGTCGGGCCATGAATTTGAAAATTCACTGCATCCCATACGATCCCATCAGCAACTGGAAAGGCTGTAATGTTCACAAATGTGTGGTCACGCTTCATGATGTGTGAAGAAGAATGCGGAGCCAAAGTTCCAGCCACAGAGTTCACTGCAGAGCGTTCTGGTAAGTAGTGACCATTGATGAGTAAGAAAAAAACTGTCACAAAACCAATGGACATAAACAGGAAAATTAGGAATAGCACCAACCAGATGTATGTCCACGGAGGGACCAAAAAATTGTCTCTGAACCAGGATACAAAAATACTGAATTTGGTTGGGACGAATGATGAGGTGGAAGACGAATCAAAGGAAAAACGAGACGGGCTCAAAGGTGTTGTAGGCAAATGAGCTACTGACTCACTTGCGGGATAAGTATACTCAGTTTCCTCGTTGCAGGAGGAAGCCGGGAGGTTAAGCAGGCGATCTGGTAAAGCGACCATCCCAATGGCAACATCGACACATGTGGAGTCTGGAAGGCCACGAACAGGATTTCTGGAAATTGCTGGACATGATACAGCAGGTGTTACACTATTCAGAATCGGCCAGATGCTGTAGCTTGACATTGTCCACTGAGATGTATCTGTTGTCTTTGCGACCAGGAAGCGGTGGTAAGATGACTGTACGAGTGCCCTTCAAGCCAAGAACCGGAACCGGTGCACGATAAGAGGGGCCAAATTCTTTTTTGTTCTCCACCTTCTCTCGGACCAGATCTCCAATCTTTGGAAGCCAGCCGGCAACCGGAATCAGCAGCGCTGCGTCTGTGGCTGAGGGTAAATGTTCGTTTGCAAGTCTGTCACGGGTCTCTTGTAAGTCCTGTAACATAGTAGAATGATTATCAACGTCAAAGATTGTGGCTGGTGCCGCCATGTCTAGATCATCAAGGTCAGGCACAAACATCCTTATGCCAAAGAGCATTTCGTATGGGGTCCGCCCACCCAGAGATCTTCTAGGGAGATTATTAAGTGCACGTTGCACACCATACAAGTGGGCCAGCCAGTTTCTGCCAGTACCTAAGACTCTAGCTGTCAACGATTGCTTTAAATCACGGTTCATTCGCTCCACAATTGAGTTGCCCTCAGGCCTGTATGGAGATGAAAATTGCACCAGTACCCCCATAGACCTCATCGCGTCCTTGTACGCCTTAGAGGCGAACGCTAGACCTTGGTCGGAATGGAAGGTGCCACAGGCATAAATTCTCACAAAGACACGCAAATCCCTGATGACATTTTGAGCGTCAGCACTGCGTTGTGGCCAAACCCAGATGAAACGTGTGCACAAATCAACTGCAACTAAGATGTATTTATATGCAGTATCAGAAGAAAATAGACCGCAGTGGTCAAGATATACACACCCAAAAGGTTTATTAGAAATGCAGAGCTGTGTTTGTGGCAGACGTGTAACCGTAGAGGGCTTAATTTGTTGACATATGTCACAAGAAAGGACATAATTACGGGTCTGTTTGTATAAACCACGCCACCAATAACGCTACTGCAAGAGTGAAACAGTTGCAGGCACGCCAGCATGGGCCGAAGTCAAGCCTTCGTGTGTGGCTGTTATCAAAGAATTTCTGCGGTCCGCGTTGGGAATCAGCCGATCACCAACGTCTGGAATTCTTACATAAGGAACCTGGTCGGGACTTAAATGATAAGAGTACTTGGAAGGGAAACCCTGCAGGTAATTAGAACCTTCCTTAGTCGCAGCAATAGCTGCCAAAATCTCATTATCTGTTTTTGTCATGGATCTTGTAATGGCTGCTACTGAGCACGTGGCTACTGCTGATTTGGCAGCTTCATCGGCCAAACTGTTACCGACCGCGTGTGCGCCCACACGCTGGTGGCCAAGAGTGTGAATCACCTGTTTGAGAGGCAGACGTTGTTTAAGATCTGCTACTCGAACCCAAAGCATTTTTTGTATGCTTAATTGCGCTGCCTTTAGAATCTCTATAGTCGTTCTGAGACCAAAAGAATAAGTTGTCATTGAAAGACTGAACACAGTAGTAAGAATCGCATACAATAAGCGTAGTCACATCCGGGTCTGCAAACTCAAGTGCAAGCACCAAAGCACGCAGCTCGGCCAATTGTGCGGTACTGTCTCCCAGTGCCTGCGTGTGCACAACACTCGATTTGAACTCACCGTTCACTATGTTACCTGCCACAATCGCGCATGCCGCTGAATAAGCATGCTTAGAACCAATGGCCGGTTGCGCTGAACCATCTGTGTATATGATACATTTGTACTCCTCAAGCGGCAGCAAAGACAGAGGAGGAGGATGAACAAATTCATACTGCAAGAACTCCTTTGTCTGAAGAGAGGAATCAAAGATGAAGGTGACATCCGGAGACGTCAAAGAAGCAGCCCATTGTATCCAACGGGGGTGCAAAGCCTTAGAGTTTGGTACACTTGCCTTTGTCACTGCCTCTAGGGCAGGATAGGGTGTTACTACCAAGATGAGTTTACCCTGTTCCAGTGCGCGTTCCTTAAGAATCGCCATTTGCACTGCAGTCAGAACTTTCTCTACAGTTGAAAAGCGCAACTCAGCTGAAGTGTAAAGATGCGACTTGTATGCAATAGGTACTGTGTCACCTTCGTTAAATGTCAAGTAAGTGAAACCCACTGCCCCTAGTACAATTCTAATCACCAGGTTCATGTGGTTATCACGAGTTAACAAGAACTTAGATTCAAGGAGATCAGACTGCAAAGATTGCAGAATAAGTGAATGTTCTGGAAGCCAGCATGACTTTGAAAAGGTCGGTTGTATCAAGGCATAGAGAGGCTTGATACGCTGGGCATATTCGGGAATGTAAGAATGCCCGAAGTTTAAAAATCCCAGCAAAGACTGAAGTTTTTTCAGGGTCGTCGGAGGGCGCAGAAGTGCGCACTTCTCCAAGAAGTGGGGAGCTAAGCCCCTTCCTTCATTGTTGAGCTCGTAGCCCAAAAACAACACAGTGTACTCTGCGATGTGAGATTTGGCAAAATTAAATTTGTAACCTAAGACCGCAAACTCAAGTATAATGCGGTCCACTCGGGAAAGATGCGCCATAGTTTGTCGTCTGTCAGATATATATCGTCCACGTACGAATACGCATCTGGGTCTATGCTGTCCAACAAAGAGACAACACGGGCGGCGAAGACCCCCGGGCTGTTCTTATAGCCCATTGACAAACGCCGGAATTTCATTTGTCTTCCACCGGAACTGAAAGCGGTTCATTGACTGCAGTCAGGGGACAAATTGTGTGTATAAAATCCATTGGAAAGGTCAAGCGTTGTTCTATATTTCTTACGAACAAGACTGTCTACTAGCGCAGAACTATGGGTATTCTGTACCGCAAAGGTTTGACAATGAGAGTTCAAATGCCGGTAATCTAAAACTAAGCGGTAAGACCCATCGGGTTTAGAAACCGCAAAAAGGGGATTATTCATTGGTGACACGCATGTTTCAATTACTCCTTGATATTCCAACTTTGTCAGAATTTCGGAAACGGGACCTTTTGCTGCCCGCCGGATGGGATATTGGGGTTGAGGCTGTGGCATAGACCGCAATGGTATATCATGGGGGAGAATCCTCATCCCAGCCCACGTGATTACGGTACAGTGCCGGGGCCTGGGCCATAGCCCACTCAGCTGCGAGAGCCTCCGCTTTGTCCTTGGGGACATGACGAGAAAAGCTCGGAAGGACTACTGCCACCCCTTTAGGAGCAGCGAGAACAAATGGGGGCGGCCAATCCACCTCCGCCAATAAAATGTCATAAGAAGAGGTCAGATGTTCCCAAAAATCCCTTTAATAACACGCTCAATGTCACCTTCAATTTGAAGGACAATATTAAATAGTCTGTCAGGGGATGCCACTCGGATGTCAGCTGTCTCGACAGTAATGAAAGTGTCAGTTGCTGTCGCCTCCACATGAGGACGTAGTGCCTCCCGCACTATGGTAACTGCCGCAGCGCTGTCTAGCAGCGTCACCGCCCACGTCCAATTGAGGAATCTCGTTCTCACCGTCTGTGGCATATCGCGCCATTAAAGCAGCAACCTTTTTTTTCTGAAACTGTGGGCGAGAACGTGGAAACTCTTCTTGTTTCCCTTTTCCAGGCTGTCGAGGTTGGTCTCGTCCCGGTGGGGCGTCACGACCCCTGCCTCGTTCCTGTCGATCCCCTCCACCAGCCTGTGAGGTCGATGGTGCCTGTGAAGAACGAGGAGAAAGCTGATCAGGAACCTGAAATCTGTCAGGAGACCTAATTCTCGCTCTGTCGCGCAAATCATACGTGCGTTAGGAAGTTGCGGAAACCGGAGACGCTCCACGCGACCCTGGTTTTTGTTGTTGCTTCGCCTGTTTCTTTAACCTCCAATTCTTTTTAGAAAAGAAAAGTTTCTCGTCTTTACTAGACTGAGCTTTTGGTTGAGGTTGTGGTTGAGTCTGCGTTTTAGCAAAAGGCTTAACTCCCAAACTATTGCGGCCAATGGTTTTATAAGCCTGTGCAATAATCTTCGGTAATTCGCAAGGCTTGTCCAGTTCTGGGACCAAAGCCAAGGCATTAGCTACTTGAAAGTTAACTGCATCACCCTTGACGTCGCAAGGATTAGATCAGCCACCACATCGAACACTCCCACTAGTCTCATCCCCAGTTCGACAGCCGCTTCAGGGCCATGTTCGTCTTGAACACGCTTAATCACGGTGGGGAGGACTGTCATAGATGGAGTGCCAAAACACTTCGCATACACTGCCGCAAATACCTTACCCCAGTTGTTGCATTCTGTCAACTCGGGAATTAAGTCTTTTGGCAAACTTATAGTCAAAATCCTGTGTTTCTCTACAGGAGAGGTATTCGGAAACACCGCCTCCAGCTGGTCAAATTTTTCAGCAAGCCAATAAGGCAAATCATCCTTATTCTGTGTGCGCTTGCCCATCACCGAATTAACCATGACGGGGCTTATAGTCACACCGCCAAGTCCAGCTGGATGCGCCGCAACTCCAGGAGGGGCCATCTGGACGTTGCCTGTAACATACTGTAGTAAAGCTCTGTGCACACGTACCAAAGACGCATGCAGCACGCGTAGTTCATCTACTGGAACCGTTAAATAACGTGGTTGCGGGGTATACCCGGCCAAAACAGGCCAAGCGGCCCCATCTATCAATAAAGGGCCTAAACGAATTGGGGTGAGTGGATGTGGGAGGGCGCCATTAAACCAAACACGGTGTTGCCATGCCGTGAGCGGAACTTCAAGAGCCTGATAAGGCCGATAAACATTAGGAAGGGCGGTGGGAGCGTAAACGTGGAACAAATTGTCGGCTCCTTCCACCGCCGGAAAAGTGACCCATGAGTAAAATACCTCAAAGTGGTAAGCCGGGTCAGCTTGAACCACAAAGATGAGGGCGAAACCCGCGTCCGGTACTCCATAGGCTGCTAAATGAGCACGGAGTGCGGCGCGGCTATGTGCTGGAATATTTACATTCACAGCCATCAAGACTAAGAATGAAGAACAACCTAGTGCGTGGCAGCGCAATATGGGGTTAACATTAATGAAAATACCTTTTAATTACTTCAAGCTTGAAAGAACCTATAAAAACGTCAATATAGGAGGTTACACCCTCACAACTGTTTCCGGAAACAGAAGTGAAGGGGATTGTGGACAAGCACAAGCACTACTCAAGCGTCTCGCAGATAAGAAGCCCCACGTTGGTGGCGCCATGTTGCGGGGATTCTGCACATATGCAGAACTATGCACAGGAAAACAGGACCTCGGCATATAGTGGTGTACCAACCATACACCTTAGTACCCAAAATCCCAATCCGACTAGCTATAGTGTCACATTCGTTCTCCGCACTACAGCGAAGCTACCAATGATTAGACATCCCAGAACACGGACTCTTACAGGAATTGCGGGAGCAAGAACACTCTTTCATTACTCACTCATACTTGTCCACAACATGCGTATTAAGAGACACAGTATAGTTTAAAATGTTTATTTCAACTATCGTGCTCTAAGAAACAGTACACGTGCCAGTACTAGCAGCATAATGCATAAAGACAAAACAGTGAGCATGGTTACAATTCCATAGAATACAAACAGGGACAACATTTTGTAAAGACAGTGGATGAAGGACTATATGGCCTTGCCACCCTCCCCGTGCTAGTAACTAGTTTATTATAAAAATAGAAGACCTCTGGGCTTTGTCAGGGGGACCCCCATACCTCAAGACACGGGATGCAAGGTTTACATCATCAGACAAGCACAGCTCTTCTCTCTGGCAAAAGTCTTTCTCCAAGTGCCTCCAACAGGGAGCTCACAATATTAAAAGCACCCAAATTTCTCCAGTACAGCTGTGTTTCATGTTATGTCTAAGTGCGAGGGGCTGACCAGAACAGCAACAATAAGGGACGTTGTTTTTCGACCTTGTACATTGTGTGCAGACGAGGCATCATGGCAGCTAGGCCTAAGCTAACTTAGCAATGTCGACAATGAGGCCACAATCCACACGACAATACTAGCAACCAGACTTTTGCCACAAATGTCGACACTAGTCCATGCGGACCAAGCTGGGTTTATCCCAGGGCAGAATACTGCCATTAATATATGGCGACTCCTGGCTGTTATGGATTCCAAAGCATACGACAAGCCAGAGGCAGCGGTGTTCGCGGTGGACATCAAGAAGGCCTTTGACAGTCTGGAGTGGCCCTTCCTGTACGAAGTGGTGTCTGTGATGGGGTTGGGGGGAGGTTTCCTGGCGTGGGTAAAACTGCTCTACGCAAGCCTCACAGCCAGAGTACGTACCGGGAAAACTATCTCCCTTAGACAGGCAGTGGAGAGGGGCACGAGACAAGGATGCCCCCTTTCCCCACTGCTGTTCGCCCTTGCCATGGAGCCTCTGGCTTGCAGGGCGAGAAGCGGGCAAGACTACAGAGGATTGCGGCTCGGGGAAATGAGGCATTACATAGCCCTGTATGTGGATGATCTCCTGCTGTTCCTCCGGAATACATCCACGGACCTGACAGGAGCACGATCCATGTTGGTGCAGTTTGGTAGAATATCCGGTCTTAAGGTCAACTGGCAGAAAACGCCTAACAGACCCTCGCCGCCTGACATAGGGGACCTACAATGGGAGCCTAACTGCCTGACATACTTGGGAGTAAAAGTATACCTTGGCCCCACTGAGCTGTTAGAGGGCAATGTGGGGAGAGCGATACGCTGGATCCTATCCTCTATGGATTTTTGGAGGACCTTGCCGCTTTCGGTAGCCGGACGAATAGCTGTCCTAAAGATGGTGGCAATTCCACGACTACTGTACTTTTTCTGAACCCTCCCGGTGTGGATACCGTGGGCGACATTCAGGGACCTTGACTCAATCATTGTATCCTTCATCTGGGGGGCAGGACGCAGGAGGGTAGCGCTGACTACATTGCAGCGCCCCATGACTGAGGGAGGTTTAGCAGTCCCAGACTTTGAAGGATACTACATAGCAGCTCAACTGTACTGGATGATCCAGTGGCTGGCGGCTGGGAGGAACCCAGATAGAGAGCAATACCCCTTTGCGCCGACCACCCCAACACTTGCAAAAATATTACTGAAAGTACAGAGGAACTTGTTGGGAGACACAGCCTAAACTAGGGTGGTGACGTGTTGCTGGGCTCAGTACCTGAGGCGAGTAGGTGCCAGAATACCCTATTCTCCTGACCTACCCATAATTCTGCTTCACTGCCTCCCACAGGGGGAACACTGGGCGGGGCTGGAGGATTGGGAAGAGGCAGGTCTGAAAGTGATGGGGGACCTCTACCGGGACTCTGAACTGCTCCCTTTTGAAGAGCTCTGGACAGAATATGACTTGCCCGGAGGCCAGTTCTTAAAACATAGGGCTCTCGCGCTGAGGATAAGGAAACACTGGGGCACGGGAAACACAGAACCCTGAATGCTTGCGGGATGCTGGTACGTCGCACTCTCGGCGGGGATGATTAAAACAAATTCCTGCCTTTACAAGATGATCAAACAGGACATACAAAATGATTTAGAATGCTTGCGAGTGCAATGGGAGGAGGACCTGGGGAGACAGATCCCGGAGACAGACTGGGATGCGATAGTGGAGAGAACCCCGAAGGCGTCCAGAAATGCGTGGTTCAAACTAATAAGCTACTACATGCTCCACAGAGCATATCTTACCCTGTACCGAATAAGGCAATATTTTGGAGTAGAATCGGCAGTAGGCCCCAGGTACGGGGAGAGAGAAGCCCAAGTCCATATTCTACACATGTTCTGGGACTGCCCTACCTTGCGCACATTTTGGGAGGAGGTACGACGCACAATAGGAGACGCCATAGACAAGGAACTGCCGCAAACCCCAGACCATTACCTGCTAGGGTGGTTCCCGCACACGGCCAAAAATAAAACAACCGGGAAATTTCAAGACCTAGCATACGTCCTGGCCAAATGGGAGATAGCTAGACATTGGAAAACTCCAGGGGAACCGCTGGTGGGAACATGGAAAAAGGAATTCGAAAAATGGGAGGGGCAGAAGGGAGACTTTTACTTAGAGAAGCGAGGCGGGGTATAGGTAGCACAGACCGAGCAAGAGCATGGGAGCGCCTAGTGGGAGAATTAACAGTTAACGAGCATGGATCCAGAAGAGCGGAATCCCCGCAGCCAGTAGCACCAGACCGAGAAGAGGGGGAAAGCGAATTGGCAGACCAGGGATAGGTTGACCAGATGATGCCACCATAGCGATATGTGCACTATAACACCTAGAATTAAGGCAAGGTCCATAGCACGCGCGCAGTGGCTGAAGAGAAACCTATTTGGAACCGAATGCAATTAAAGGGAGGGAAGGGGAGGGGGAGTTTGTTAGTGTTAAGGTTAGAGCGCACCAGAGAGTATATACCTAATTGTATATGCATACCATTGATGAGCATTAATCTATGCTATGAATATCTGAAAATCCAATAAAATCTGGTTTAAAAATAAATAAAAAATTACCCCTATGTTGCAAACCTCCTTCCGAATGTTGTCTCAGTCTCGAAAATGCACGGATCTTGCTACAACTGGATGTTGCAGAACCCCAGGTGGGGGGGGGCAGCTTTGCTGGCATCCTGTGGGCCTTTTCCAATGTGAAGAAGGAGTACAGGCCCTCAGATGCAACAGTTTATTTCAGACAGGTCTCCAGGAAGGTAACCATATCCTTCTCCTCACTCCACTCAGGCAACCCAACCATTCGTAAGTTGTTCCTGCATACCCTACCTTCTGCCCCTTCCCCTCTGTATTCCAGGATACAAAGACTCTCCATCGCATCAGTCATACGGTCCTTGAGGGACCCTGCCACATCTGTGTCTCCCCAACATTGCGTTCTGCGGTGGTGAGCCTCTCCGACAATTTGCACTGGTCAACGTGGAGGATACTCAAGTCTGACATCACAGTACCCATTTTGTGTTCCAATGCCTCCCTGGATTCATTGATGCAGAGGCGGATGGAGTTTAAAATGGCTCCAGAGGGGGTAGCAGGAACGCAAGTGACTCCCTCCTCCATGTCACTGATAGAGCCAGACAATGGTGCTTTTCCCTCCTCTGCTCCTTGAGCTCCAAGTGTATCCCCATAGTCACCAGGGATTAGTCAGCGCCAAACGAGTGGGTGTCGCCATGCACCAGTGATACAAAGAGTACACCCTGACAGTACCTCAGTGTGATCTGTACAGTGGTGAACCTCCAAGCCATCCCCACGATGGTGAAGTGGGGACAGCACGCCACCGCCCGCAGGATAGCCGCAAAGTCCATGGAGGAGCAGAACTGTCTCCCAGTTTAATGCAGACAGGCATCCCGGAAGGCATGCTACACCTTCTGGTGCGCAGCAGGCCGGTCCCCCAATGGAGAGGATTTAATGCACCCAGGGGAGCACAATGCGCTACCCAGAGCTGGCCTAGGGTGCTCCCTCCTGGAGCAGCACCCAAATAAGGACACTGTCACCTACTCAGCAGGATGCGCCTGTGGCTCAATCCTTGCAAATCCTTGACACTCCGGGCCTCAAGCCCTCCGGAACCCCAAACAGGCAGGTATGACGATTCCTCCTGTCAGGAAACATTCAGGCAACCTCTCCCAGTGCTGGGTTTAGAGCGAGCCGTAGGCAACAGTGGCAAGGCCCAGCATACACCTTGGCCTCTGCAAGTCACAAGGAGTGACTCCTGCCGCACCCCAGTGGCACGACAAACAGGCCATCAAGACATCTTCTCCTCACTAGGAATGACCTAAGGCAGCACCGCAGGGTCGTGCGTGCAGAGCCACCGCTCTCATAGATCTCACCCCACACCACATGTCCGAGTGGGAGGTGGGCACCAGGGGCAGCCCTTGGACATTCTGCCTTCCCCTCAGGCAGCGAAGGCAAGTCCTGCAGCACTCCAGTAGCCCCCTTCATCACACAGCCATCTTGAATTCCCCCAATGCGGACCCAGGCTCACCAATGGCTCCAGCAGCGTCATCACCATCTCAGTGAGCAAAGAGGGGGGCCCACACGTGCAGGCAAAGAGTGTGTAAGAGTGCTCTTCTGGGGTTGGGGCTGTAGGGGCTGAGTATTCAGCAGGAATGTGTTGGATGATAATGGGTTCCCGGGAGCTCGGAGAGCATGCTGCTCACTCAATCAGTGCTAGGCCGTGCCCCTCAAGTGGATATGCTCTGCTTAAGCAGAAAAACCAATTGGGAGCTTGAGGAAGGTAGATGTTTGAAAAAAAGTTTGTCTCTGCCACTTTCCTTGATGAGCCAGGGTGTCCAGATGGAGACAGGTGGAAAGGCTTGGAATTATTTAACCTATGCGAGTGTGATCACATTTTGGAATAGAATCGACCAGGGAGACACCTTGAGAATCTCAACCTTATGTCAAATTGAGATTAAAAGTAGTGAATTAAAAAATGAGTAATCTGTCAGGTAAAAGCTCCATGACATTTGTAAAAAATGGTGAGCTGAGAACATTGACAAAAGATATGGCCAGATTAGAGGATTTAAATTCTTGAAAGATATAACTTCTGTATGTCATATGAGAACATCCTGGATAAAAGAAGTAACCTTTCCATAACTAGAAAAGTTACCCAATGAACACCTAAGACTGGAATTGTTAAGACTCAGAAGTGGGGTGAACCCAGTTTAAACCTTGCCCACAAAGAGTTTTTTTTTTATAGAGGATAATAATATTTGTAAGTGTGGAATTAAAGCTAAATGAGATATTCCTCACATTATTTGAGATTCCTTAAGGTTTCTGCACCAGAGGAAAAGATTACTGAGACCTAGTCTAAGGAAATACAAAGTTACGGAAAGGAGCCAAGCAGCAACTTTTCTGATGGACATGAGGTATCTGGACATAACATGTGCGCTAGGGAGGTATATAACATCTGTAAAGGAAGTTTTAGCTGTAGTGTAGCTCCTATTTCCCTAATAGTCTCTGCGCATTGGAATAATATATCCTATAGGTTTGACATAGGACTAAGGTCAGTATGTCCCTATCGAGTATATTAAACTTAATTACTTGTGCCAGCTAGCTCAGAGGCCACTAGAAACTCATTGACGACAAGAAGGGAGTAGTTTCTGGCAGCCGCAAAACATGACCACTTTGTTTCCCTTTAGAATCAGAACGTGTCCCAGAGTTGTGGAAACAATAGATAACTATTTCACTCAGCTCAATCGTGCATGCTTAGTTTTCCTCAAAGTTACACAGAAAGAACAGACAGGCATTTCAATAAAAGATTTATTGAACAGTCTTGTTTCTGGTGTAAGTAAAATGTGCTGTTACGATCACAAGACAGTATGCGAGATAAATAATGTACAGTGTGAGCAGTAGAAATAAATAATACTGCAATAGCATTATCTTTTAGTATATATGCATTTACATAAATGACACAGACTAAAAATGCGAGTACTCATACGATGCATTTCTAACCTAGTTCTACCCCAATGTACCTAACCTAGGTGTAGGGAGAGGTATGAAGTAGGTGAAGTATTCCTTACTATGGTATACTAAGAGTATGTTAAGCCCAGTATGCCAAATATGCCAAGAGTCCCTCTAGGTTCTAGTCAGCTCCATTACCGAAGAATGAGAGAGGTAGGAATCTCTTTGCCAGACTCGAACTCCAACACCCCGCAAGGGAAGTCAGATCACTGGAAGCTGGATTCTCTGCGTGCAGGGATGACAGCGTCTTCTCAGTGCGTCAGGCCGGGAAACGGGCTCCTCTGAAGTCGAGGTCTCCTCTGATTTACAGGGGCTAGGGAAGGTATATTTATACCTGAGAATTACCTCAGAATGTTAGCATTGACGTGAGTCGGACAGCGGAAGACGTCATGAATGAACCCCTAAGGAATAATGGTTCATGCATAATATATGAGTCCTTGAAGAAATCAATAGTCCTGGGCTAGGGAAACTCCCGCAGCCTAAGGGTCTGTTCTTCACGAACTCGTTGTGACGTTAGGGTGGACGGATGTCGGAGACCATGCCTGTATTTGGAGTGCACGGTTTAATGCCTAAATAAGGACTGGGATTTTATGCCTATATAAGGGCAGGGCGAATTGTGCCTATATAAGGACATGATTCTGGAAAGCCCGTTTATGGACACCCTAAGAGGAATACAACATAGCGAGATACTAATTTTAAATTGTGAAATGTGGTAATTCCATAACTGTTTTATGTTGTTTTATAGTATTTTATATTTATGGAGTATTTATTTTGAATTGTTTTTATGACTTATTTGTTTAAAGAATAAACAAATTATGACTGGCATCCTGATCCTCGTAGCCCTAGTCCTGTTTCATTGTCCTGTTACTCTTCGTCTTTTTTTTCCTAGTCCCCTCTGGCATTGGTAATCTTGGTCATCAGGGATTAGGTCTCCCTGTGCCTGGCTCTGCTTGCCCTGGCTCTGGTAGTCCTAGCCCTCCTCATTGTCCAACCCCTGGCCCTTAGCCTCCTACTGCACATCATCCTCCTCCTACTGGTCCTACTCCGTCGTTCCCCAAGCCCCCTCTACAATTATAGTCAGGTACAGCCTCCAAGCCAGTAACTCAGATTTTCTGGGGTTTTGTGGCCTTGAGATTTCTTTTGCTGAGACAGCACTGTCAAGACCAAAAATGAGGGCTCAGTAGAGACAGGACCTTGCTTACTTAAAATATGGGATGAATAATCATCTGTGCCTGAAATTCACTCTTCCAGGTGAATATTATGAAAAGGTGTGTTTATTCAGCAGGCTATGAATTACAGTGAATTACCGAGATGCATTGCTTAACTGTCACCTGCTTTCACTTCCCCATTCCACAGAAGCCTCATTACTGTGTCTCACTCAATTTACCTCCTGAAAGTGCCCCAAGGCACTGTGCCCCTAAGCATCAACGGCCTCCTGTAAGTGGCACTCCCACAGTGGCCCAGATAACATCTATAGCTCTCTCCATTCCCTGTTTATTAGTGCATGTTGACTTTGCTGTGTTGCCAGGTCTGTAATATTAAGCAGGCTCAATCCTCCTTAATGAAGCCTAAAACTATCACAAGACCTTCCACAAGAAGCCCAGATTGAGCCGAGCCCACTAAAATCATCAAATGGAACAACATGAACATTGAAAAAACACAATGCATTATCATAAGTGAAGAAAACCTTCATGTAACATGCTTTAAAAACAATACTCATTATTCTTTGCAGGCAGCCAAGTACTCCTAGCCCGCAGCGCATATCTGTGTGCCATATGCTGAAGCTCCTGAAACCAAAGTTTTGAATCCTACATCACTTATTTTAATATTACAATAACATAAATGTTTGTATTCAAGCTTGATTTGACTATTTTTTCATCTGTAAGCAACTTAGCTTAATTCATGCTCTTACCTTTGTACACCTGTTGTACGTTTGTATATTATCTTACTTTCACATGCTTCACACGTGCTACAAGATGGCTACCACCCCACCACTGCATGGAGTCCCTTTTTTCTTCATGTCTGGCTAAATATAGACCTCCTTCACACTGTTAATCCGGCCACCGCTCAAATAGTACATCATCTCTACAATTTAGCTTAAGGCTAGATGAACAGTGAAGTTTCAGATATTTGGCCAGCCACTGGCTAAATAGCACAGAATATGTACTATTTTGCTGGCCACTGGGTAAATAGTAGAGATTACACACTATTTGACCAGAGGCCGGATACATAGCAACTTCAGTTTCATATATTGGCAGGTTCAGCAAAATGGAATGATTTCAAAATAAAGGAAAGTTTTGCCAGTCCAAACCAAATGCACATGTTGTAAGTTATTGAAAGAAGTTTTCAATGTGTCTGTTGCCAATCTGTGAATCATTCCTGTGCCCTTCTTCTAATTGGAGTTCTACTCTGTCATTACCATCTTCATTGTCTTCGATGGGAGCTCATCCAGTATGAGAGGCATGCTCCATCTATTTTCCACATTGTGCAATACACAGCACAACATGATGATATGAGAGAACCTTTCCGGTGAGAACTGAAGGTCCCAGCCCACACATACCGAAATCAACTTTTTCCAAGTCCAAATGTCCTTTAATTGGAATTCCTTGCTTTAATAGGGACTTTGTTATAATTCTCCTATGCACTGTTGCATAGATGGAGTATAGGGGACAACAGTCATTGTGAAGTGCTGTTATAAGTTTTACCAAGTGAATAGAGAGGATTGGGGAGAGGATGTGGCCTAATGGCAAGGGTTGTCGACCTCCAAACTGGGGAACAGGATTCAAGTCTTGGCGATGACGCTCAACATCCTGTGATTCTGGGCAAATCACTTAATCTCTCCGTGCCTAACAAAAAAAAAAAAAAATGACTGTGTCCTTGTGTAACGCATCTGGTGCTCATGTAAAGCGCTCTGATACCTGATACCTTCGGGTCAAGTTTGCGCTGTATAACACTCCGGGGAAAAGAGAGGACATACCATTCTTTAGACGTTGATATAACTTTACTTAACATTTCACTGTCAAACTCATGTTCTCACAGCAGCTTTAGACAGAGTGACAATGCAAGTAATACTTACCCAATAATCAATTACTCTCCTGCTGCATGACCTTCTTGATTTATGGAATGCTGCTGCTCCTCTGTAGGATGGATGGATGAGTCATGTGACAATTGATGAAAATTGGCATAGCAGTGTGTGTCATTTAGCCCGACATCACAATTTATTTGTACATAAAAGAGTATATAATATTCTTGGAGTGAAACATTTTTTTTTTGGGTTTCAGAAGAATGATCTATATGTGTGTGCAAACAATAGCATCGACCACAAGAAGCAAGGGCATAGAAACCACTTTTGACTTCACTGTGCCTTTATGAAACCAGAGATATTGGAAAATGACTTTGGGCATATCTTTGAGAACCAGCTTGGCAATCCGGGTAAATTGGGAAATTCTAGGGGATGCAGCAACAGCCCCAGTTAGAAGAAGCCAGTTGCGCAAAAATCAAGGACAGCAAATAGGTTAAGAAATGGTGAAACTGTCTTAAAGATTCTTGTCCATGGCTCCAATTTCATCTTGATCCAATCCAGAATGTGTATAATGAAGTTCTAATCAAATTGGTAAATCATCATCACTTGTTTATTGATTATATTGAACTTATTCACTCTGCTTCTAAAAATGTGTTCCTTTCTCCTCCTCTGTGCAAGGGTTGGTCAAGGCCACTGTTCTTCATCAGGTTGTGAGCCCTGCATCTTCTCAAGTGATAAATATTATTGTTCCGACATTGTCTCCAATCTATTTTATTTCCAAGTACTCATGTCAATAGTCTTGTATGACAAGCAAAGGAACACTTTTTCATTCCAGTAACTTAAATACCACCTAAAACAGAATAATGACTGAAAGAAGAAAAGAGTTACCAAACTTCTAATTATTTGCAATTACCTTGGTAACTGTTAATGATTCCTTATTTGCAAACCCTTTTGTAAAAAAGATGCAATATAAAAAATCATATGGTAACAAATTTGTGAACTAACAAACATAGATATATCCTTAAAAAATGAACACAAAGAGACGGAGACTATGGACCTTATTCACAAATGTATGTTTGCATGTGAGAAACTTCTCACATGTAGATCTACACCTACACCCTGGAGTCGGATCTCTTCATGATGGAATTCACCATTTCTCTGTGTAGATCTATACCTAAATGTAAACTTATGAGTCTCTACCGTCTCACTTGAGTTGGAGACTCATACGACTAGATTTATGATAAAAAAGTTACAGTTAGCAACTTTCTGCCTGTTTGTGGAGATCTCCTCGATCTAGGCAAAGATGATCTTTCTATACAAAGTAATAGGCAATTTGATGAAAATACATTTTAAATTAAAAAAATATTATTTAATTAAAAATCTATTAAGACACATTTCCTCACTCCTATTAACCCAGCACTATTATAGTAACAATGGATAACACATCCACACTAAAACTTAACACAGTACTACATGTTAATTAAATTATTTAGCAATTACATTATTTTTAAACATAAATGAAGTTATATGTTTATCTGGCTCACTCTTTACAGTATCAAATGTGTTGAATATGTTACAGTCTTTCTTGTATGTTATATATTATTATAATATTTTTTTTAAAAAGGTTACTATTTACAACACATTATATTAAAATACTATATATGTATATTTAAAAATTTACTTTTTGTTTTTAACATTTAAAAATAGTTTACATAATGTTTAATTTCAATTTTTACTCAATTTGATTTATTTTATATTTTTTCCTATATGTAAGTGTTATTCTCTGTCTCATTTGTTTTTATGGGAGTGTCTTTCATTATCAGTGGGTGGCAATGTGTAGGAAGGTAGGGTAATATGTGGTGATTCTGTTTAGGCTTCATCATGCAATACTGTCAAAAACCCCAAAGATGGGCTTTGGATTTACACTAATAAAACCTTAGCTCAGTCCTGGTAGTGTGGCAAAGAGTAGTCAGGCTTTACTAGAGGAACATGTATTAAGCATTTCTGAGTACCAACATGAACAATAAGTAATTGACACGACTCAATAGAAATCTGACTCAAATTCATAAAAATAAAGTTTATTTTATCCTAATTTAAACACAAAAATTAAAGGAATAGCATACATTTAACCGGAGTTATAGGTTTTTTTTTTTTTTTTTTTTAAATTTGTTTATTGATTTTAGTGCACAGTTGCAAATCGGAATACACAAGCAAGTATTCAACTCAATGAAATCAGAAAAATTACAGTAACTCCCACCCATACCCCCCCTCCCCCTCCCTCCCAGGCAGAACCATATCATAATTCCAGAACACTTCGGACAGTGCAAAAGATCATCGTATGCAAGGTGGGAAGCAATACAAATAAAGGTTCTCTTACACAGTCCACATCTATGGCCAGCAAACTTGAACACACCTATAGCAATGTCCCTTAGGGAAACAGTATTTGTCATGCCAGCTAGCGAACCCCACTCCTAGGAGCGCCAAACGCTCATGACAGGTCAGGGTGGGACATCAGATATATTGTAAGGGGAGCCCAAAGGTCCTTGGGGCGGGATGACTCAGATAGCTCTTCTTCATATATCCGAAGCTGATCCCTGCAATACAGTAAGTCTCGAAGCCATTTTTTAACAGTGGGTACTACCTTGGCTCCCCAGCACTGCGCGACCGCCCTTTTTGCAAAAAGGGTAGAAATTGCAACTAGACGCCTGTTACAGGGCTTAAGAGGTTTGACGTGGCTCAACAAGCAAATCTCAGGAGTACAGCACACAAGCTCCGACACAACATCCGTAAGCATGGTCGTCACTGCAGTCCAGAACGCAAGCACACCGGGGCACACCCAAGCTACGTGAAGAAAATCTGCATCAGGAGCTCCACATCTCATACAGTTAGCAGTCTCTCTTAAACCATATTTGTGTAGTTGTAAGGGGGAGTAATATACCTGATGCAAGAATTTAAAATGAATAATTCTAAGGTTACAATTAGCTGTGAGACGGCCCGTGAGCTGACAGCACTCCCTCCAAGCCTCCGGCGCAATAGGGGTGCCCAACATCGTTCGCCACCGCACACATGAGGGGGAATCTCCCTGCTCCCGCTCACGCAGTGAGGCGTTGTAGAGCCTAGTAATTAGACCCCTCCGGGACGCACCTGAGAGCATCACCTGCAACGCCCGCAGAGTGATAGGTTCGGCAGGATAATTCGGGTATGCCGCACGGATAGCTTGTCGGACCCGGACATAGGTAAAATTAAACATAAAAGGGCGATTTGCGCCGCCCTGCGCCTCCCGTAAATCTTTAAATTGACCGCCAGTGTATAAGTCGCCCAGTCTGGTGATGCCCGCTGCTGCGAGTTCTCTCCTGGCAGTCGCCTCACGTGCCGCCGAGATATCAGGGTGTGAGGCTAGTGGTACTAGTGGTACTAGTGGAGCATACAAATAGGAAAGATGAGCCCGTAGCGCAAGCATTCGCCACGCCCACGCCGTGCACTGCGTGGGGTTGATCTCATTTCGTGGGCCACCTGTTCCCCCAGTAAGAGCAACTGCCTGCACCGGAAGAGGAAAAACAGCATCCGACTCAATCGCCACATGAGGCTGAAAGCGCTGGGGAAAGTGCCAATAATATGCGAATTGTGCTTGCGCACATAGATAGTAAAGACGAAAGTCGGGGCCTCAAAACCACCACGGTCAAATGGCAGCACCAGCAGATCCCACCGGCACTTCTTACCACCCCACACAAACGTTAAAAGCGCGGACTGCAGCGTACGGAACAGCGCAACATTCAATTTGATAGGGATGTTAACGAAGAAATACAACAGCTTAGGTAGAAAGACCATCTTCACGACGGCAATCCTATCCGCTAGTGATAGAGGTAAATGTGCCCACCGCACAGCCTGTTCAGATATACGTGAAACCGTGCGACCATAGTTCTCAGAGACAACCACAGCCGGATCCCTGTGCACCCAAACTCCAAGATATTTGACAGGGTCAGATGTCCAGGTCAACGGGAAGTCCACCTCCACCTCAGTTGTTCGCGCAGTTAGTGGAAACACTACGGATTTTGACCAGTTAATCCCCAGGCCAGAGAATCTTTCAAATTTTACATACTCTCGTAGCAGCGCAGATAGGTGCGTAGCAGGTTCGCGGACATACAGCAGCATGTCATCTGCGTAAAGGGAGACAATTAAAGGCCGCAGCCTGAACCACAGAGCCGCCGCGGCGTGTTTCTGACGCAGCTTGCAGGCGAGGGGCTCCAGCGCCAGAGAGAAAAGCATAGGAGACAGAGGGCACCCCTGTCTCGTACCCCGTTCAATGCGAAATAGTGAGGACACCCACCCATTGACCCGAACGCGAGCCACCGGTCAGCTGTAGAGCACCCTAAGCCATTGCAGAAAGAAAGGTGGGAAGCCCATCCGACCCAGCACAGCAAACATAAAGGGCCACTGCAGAGAGTCAAAGGCTTTTGCTGCGTCGAGCAACACAGCCACCACCTGGAAATCAGGTTCAAAATAGTGTAGCGTGGCAAAGAGCGTACGCAAGTTGTGTGTCGTAGAGCGCTCCGTGACGAAGCCAGACTGATCAGGCAATACCAGCAGAGGGACTAACGGTTGCAACCTGGTAGCTATCATTTTGGCGAGAATCTTTGCATCGATATTGATGATGGATAAAGGTCGGTATGAGCCGCACTGATTCGGGGGCTTATCTGGTTTCAGTAGGGTGACAAGCAGGGCCTCCCGGAGGGAATGCGGCAATGTCCCAGTTTCATAGGCCTCTGCATACACAGCTAGGAGCCGAGGGGCCAAGTCCGATGCGTAGGTTTTATAAAATTCGCCAGGCAGCCCGTCAGGTCCTGCAGGTTTACAGGTTGGTAAAGACACAATGGCCTCCCTGACATCCTCCACTCCGAATGGTTGTACGAGGTGCTCCCGATGTGCAGGAGATAACCATCCTAGTGCTATATCGTCAAGGTAGGCATCTATCTCCGCTGCGGATGGAGACTCTCTAGTGGCATAGAGACTTGTATAGAATCGTAATACGGTGTCACAAAGGTCCACCGTTGAATGGCAGGCAATCCCATTTTCATCCAACAACTCAGCAATATTATCTTGACTGCGCGGTTCCGATATCTTTTGTGCGAGCGAGCGGCCAGGACGGCCACCCTCCCCGTAGTAGCGCGCTATCCGGCGTCTGGAGCAATGCGACAGCTCCTGATCCACCGCATCATTATGTTCCCAAATAAGCTCCCTCATAGCCTCAAGTTTAGCTGTGGAAGGATCTGACTCGAATTCTCGCTCCCGCTGGGATATGTCAGATGCCAACTTCCGTATTCTACGTCGAATGTCTCGCAGGATACCAAATTGGGCCCCAATACAAGATCCCCTTATAGTGGCTTTAAAAGCTTCCCAGAGCATACCCGCGCTGTCAACAGATCCCTCATTTTCCCGAAAATAATTTTTAATTGCCTCAGCGACGGTCTGGTGAAAAACAGGGTCCTTGAGCTCTGAAGGTTGGAGCCTCCATGCAAAGGGCGGTCTCTGGTAGGCCGGAAGCTGCAGTTCTAGAAGTACAGGGGAATGGTCCGACAGAGTACGTGCCTCATGCGACACCGCCGTGGTCCAATTACAGACCTGCGCCGAGACTAGCCAAAAATCAATGCGGGACCAGGAACCATGGGCCGCAGAAGCAAAAGTGCTCTCCCGGCCAACCGGATTCCGGGAGCGCCAAATATCATTTAGTTGACCCGTATCCATCAGACCCAACAGCATGTCGGTCGCAAGTTTGGGCCGCAACACACCACTACTCTCCCTATCCATGGCTGCATCCAGGCACAAATTAAAATCTCCCCCCCACACTATGGCGGCCGGGGGGAACTTCGATATTCTCCGCCACACATCAGAATAGAATGAGGGGTCATCCACATTCGGACCATAGACATTCACTATTAACACACTCTCTCCACCCAAGCGCCCATGCACCATCGCCACTCGCCCGCAGTCATCCGTCTCCGATTTGATCACAGTAAAGGGCACACCCCTTTTTACCAGGATAAGCACACCCCTAGAATAGCTAGAGAAGGAAGAGGCAACCTTTACACACGACCAGCGTGCACCTATCTTGCCAGCTGAATCCCGGGTTAGATGTGTCTCCTGCAAAAGGGCAATTTGCACACCCACACGATCTAAATAGGCAATCACTGATCTGATCTTTTTAGGCGTGTTCAAGCCACGAACATTCCAAGTAAGGAATTTAAGTGTAGAAGTCATTGTGGCCGGCCATAGTGGGACATCGGAAACATAAGAATGGACAATCATCTTCAAGAATAACCAAAAGTCAGTGCCTACCCACACAGTGACAGTCCGAACAATAAACCCCCGCATTCTGCCTACCCAACCCCGAACACCTCCACCCCCCACCCACTTTAGCTTCCCCAACACGCCAAAGCCATCCCAAAGCCCAGCCCTTCCACCCCCCCCCATCCCAACAAACAAAGCACAACTTTGGGGTGCACCCATTAGTGGGGGGCACTGAGTGCTACTAACCTCCAACAGAAAAGGAGGTGGCCGAGCAGGTCTACAAGATGCCAATACAGGAATTCGCCCATGTCTGCGGGCACAGATGTATACTAGTGCCGTGGCCCCATCTTTAGCAAACACCTCATAAGGACATACATCAAACAGGGCCCTACGAGTTGCAGCCAAGTATTGCCAATAACAGGGGGACTCCCTCCTGAAACCAGTAACGGAAATTCCAAGATATCATTAGAACCTAGGGAGAGGAGAATTTCTAAGACAGCAGCACAGGGAGAGAAAGCAAAAAACAAAAACGTAGCCAGCATTGAGGCTTAATGACACATGTTACATATCATCAGCAGGTTCCAGTATAGTTGGGCACCCATCATATATAATCCAATGTAAGAAACCTAATGCATGTGCCAGTTCGAGAGAGTGTTCAAAGCACACTGTTTCTACTCGTCCTCAGGGGCAGTACCAGACTCTTGTCTCCGTCGCTTCAATTGCTTAGCGTGCTCCATCGCGGCCTTGGGAGATGAAAAATCTTAGAGTTACCATCCCCGCCAATGCGGAGACGGGCCGGATACAGCATGGCGTACGGGACCCCATCAGCCTGCAAGAGCTTTTTACGGAGCCAAATTCACGGCGGGCCGCTTGTACTGCCACCGTAAAGTCAGGAAAAAAAGGAGAGAGCGTTGCCCTGATGTACCATCGGACCCTTCTCTCTGGCTAGCCTTAAGATAGTGTCCCGGTCCCTGTAATTAAGGATCCTGGCAATAATAGGGCGGGGCAGAGCCCCCGGGGCCGGGCGGGCAGCCAGTGAGCGGTGGGCTCGCTCCACAATAAACATTCTGGAGAGGTGTTCAGACCCAAAGATCTCCGAAACCAGGCCCTCAATATACGTCTCCATTTTCCCCACATTTGTGGACTCCGGCAGGCCAGTGATACGAATATTACTGCGCCTCGATCGCGCTTCCAACTCCTCATTTTTGGCTTGAATTAGGGCCAGTATTTTTTCCATGTTCAGCGCCTTTTCTACCACGGTGCTCAAACCATCCTCAGTGTCCGACACCCTCTGCTCCACCTCCTCCATGCGCGCATTTTGTTTCTCCAACTGGGAGGACACATGGTCGAGGCGGTGGTTGACTGAGGCCATCGTGCCCTCGATGGCTTGTAGAGAGCGTTGCATGGCTAGCAACGTGCTTTCCAGCGTGGGAGGGCCGTCCGCCTGCGCATCCGAATCAGAGGCCGCCTTTTGTGGAGTTTTTGCGGGCTTGCGCAGGTCGAAAGTCAAACGTGGCTGGGACTTATCCGTCTTCCCCATGTTACACCTGCACACCCCCCACGGAGGGGATCAAGGCCTATGCAGCCCAGCCCGCGGTCCAGGTGTAGTTCCCAACGGTGTGCCACCACAGCACGGCAGCCAGCCGTCAGTGCGCTGCCCGGCACCCAAAGTGATTCAGGCAGCACCGCCGCAGACCGCAGACACAGCAGGGGGGTGGGAAGGCTGCACTCACTCACTGGGCCTCAAACCTCAGCCCGCATATGGGACCCCTCCAGTGCAAGCCTGTCTAGTGAGTCAAGAGGGAATGGTGATGGGGCTCCAAGATCACACACCGAGCCGGTGAGGTATCCGCCACAGACTCCCAGGAAGGTCGGCACCCAGCGCAGCTCAATGCTAGGCGGCAGCAGGCAGACAGCGATCTCACCCGCGGCTCCTCCGCTGCAGAAACAGCCGAGATCCCCTACGCCCCGCACCAGCCACAGCTTGCAGGCCGCAGCCCAGGCACCCACCTATGCTGCTGTAGCCCAGGCCCAGCCGCGCACCCCACTCACCGCAACCGGCGGGCGTCCGATACCAAAGGGAGCCGCAGCGAATGTCTGCGCCGTCAATTACACCTCCGCAGCGTCGGGCCCCGCAGTCGATTACTTCTCCGCCCCACCACCGCACAACTCCTTTACTAAGCTCCCGGCGTCCCCGGGGGGGATCGCCGCCTCAGCAGTGTCCGGCTTCGGACGTCGCTAGTCACAGGAGGCAATATGTTCCAGGGCAGTTGCACAGCGCACCGGCCCAGTGAGGCCTATCTCCCAGCAGCGGTCGCCATTTTCCAGGTCACAGCATCCACACCCGGAGTCGCCGCCAGCGTGTATTCAGCACCGCCGCAGGTCCAGCAAACTCGCCATATGGTGTCGCCTGGGTTCCGGGAAGCACTCCGGTGATTTATGGGCACATTTGACCCGTAAGGCAGCAGATAATGGGCGGATTTCAGCTCGGCCGGGCAGAGCCTCACAGCAGTGCGGCCATTTTGCCGTGCGCCCTCTAGCGCCCCCCCGGAGTTATAGATTTTTGAAGCAATATAAAATCATTGCAAATTAACACAATGAAACTTTTTCATTGCGGTCAATGGGAAAAACCATTAGTGACAATTGGTCATTTGCAGGTCGAGTTGCGTGGAGCCCTTGCAGAGTAAAGGTGATGCGGGTCCCAGGACCAGACCATGGGAGTCGGTTAAACTTTACCTGGCCCGTGGAGCCCGGGTGCAGAGTTGTCCTGGCTGTCCCTGGTCCTTAACGGGAGCTGCAGGAGAGCTGCTTTTACCGCTGGCATGGTGCTGCGGATAACAAGATGCAAAAACACAACAATAAGGTGGTTGTTAACTTTGGCCTAAGGTCGGATGGAGTCGTTTGCCGGATTGGCGACCAACAAGCCTTGGCAGCGGTAATCCAAAAGGTACTTCGACACCTTGTGGTCCTGGCGAATGCAGTAGCTGCTTCTAAATTTTTGGATGGCAGGACTACAAATCCCACAATGCACTAGACCATCTGGATTTGGGTGATCCCTCAGAGTGCTGATGGCCAGCAATTCTTTGGATCCAGAGCATTTTACCTGCAGTTTGCAGGGGACTGGTGCCACAAGTCCATGGGAGTCTGAGGGTGCTTCAGGCTCTCAAAGAGGTTCTTTTGGGGAAAACGAGAGTTAGCCTAGTACGAGTCTTGAGCAGGCAGTTCCAGGAACATTGCCAAAGGGACAGAGTATCCCTCTTTTGCTTTGTGCAAGACCTGTTGTTGCAGACACAAGTCTCTTCTTTGTCCTCTTCGAAGCCGGTTGTTCAGAACTGAGGTCCTGGTGTCAAGTGTAGCTCTTAAATCCTAGATTATGGGGCTTTAGGATTGTGGGTGCAAGTGACGAATGGGCTACTAACCCCAGCCGCTACTCTGCCCCTGAAGTGACCACTTCCGGAGGTATAGATCGGCTTTTGTTCCCAGAACCCACTATTTCTACCACTTTTAACAAGCATTGGAAAAGCCAATAGGTCTCGCTTTTGCAAGAGTTTGAGCTATTGGCGTTGTAAATGTATTGTCTTTTACCCATGTGTTATGGAGTGGAGTGGATGTAGGTGGTGTGGAATGGAATTATGTGGGTTGGTTGGAATTGTTAGTTGTTCAATTGTGTGGCATGAAAATGTGTGGTGTGGAGTGGATTTGTGTAGTGGAATTATGTGGCATGGTGTGCAGTGGGATTATGTGGATACTAATTATGTGGTAATGTGTGTAGTGGAGTTGTGTGGAGTGGGATTGTGTGTTATGGAGTATAATCATGTGGAATTGTATTATGAGTTGTGGGGTGGTAAGATGTGGAGTTTAATTATATGTTGTGCGACTGAATCTTGTGGCATGATGTGGAATTCTGTGGTAGGGATTGGATGTATGTGGTGTGTTGTGTAATTGTTGCTGTGTTGAAGTATGTGGTTTGGTGTCAAATTATGTGGTGTGGAATTGCAAACACAGACCTGTAGGTGATCTACAGAAGAGTGGCAGGAGAATAGCTATCTCCACAGATTTGCTGTACTGAGGCACAACATTGGTCCGTTATAGCTAAGTTGGGGGATAGAAGCACACACTGTGTAAAAAGGCTGGATGTCAGGACCCCCCACAAGAAACATCACAGATTGGTTGGACAGAGACATACCTTCACATGCAAGCTACATGAGAGGTAGGAGAGCAAGGCACCCCAGAATGCGTGCCATATGGGAACTCCCCAGCAGCTGGTGTACTGGACAGAATTGTGGGATAGTTGGACAATTGTATGGCTCTATGGAGGGGTTGGTACTAGAAGAATATCAGCAAGCACACTCGAGATTAGCTGGAAGGAAGACTTTCCCACATGGGCACACACTAGTGTGGTAGGAGGACTAAGCCACTGTCACTAGTAAATTGCAGAAAAGCAGGAAGAAAGAGCCTCTATATCTATCAAACAACAGAATGGCTGAAGGGCAGAAGAAGTAGGAGGCCTCGGGCACCCCCTTCAACGCTATAGAGCAGTAGGAAAGCAGACTCACCACTGCATGGCCTGCTGATCGCAGAGGGCAACCGCAAGAGTCATTACTCACATGCTCGGCCAGAAGCTGCCAGATCTGGCTCATATTGTTCCGCAGCAGGAAGGCCTGGGTGAAGCAGCGGGTTGCCATGTCTAACGATGGTCCGGGCCACCCTCAGGCGTTTATCCAGTTACAATGGAAGGGCTGGCATCCCCGACCTGCCTGCTGCAGGGACTGGTGAATTCTGCAGTGCGCGCTGCAAGAACCAGTCCTGCAGGGACACAGAGTGTGAATGCTGTGTTTTCAAAGTGATCAACAATATGGGGCATATTAATGGAAAACTTTATGTAAGAGTGCATCGTCAGAAGAAGCACATTTGCTTCAACACAGGCGAAAATCACGTCGGCTTGAGTGCAGTTGGTTCACCACCCTGCAAACACATCTTTCTAAAATTCAGTAAAAAAAGTGGCCTTGAATAATGTAAACTTCGAGTTAACACAATATAAAAAACAAAACTGGAAAAATAGAAGGGTAATAAGGAGAGGCACATGCAGAACTGTAAGAAATATATGATCTATGTGTTATGCACAGTAAATTACTAATTATACTGAAAAATAGCAACAACTATAGTGGTTGAAAGATATTAAGCCTCAGGCTGTGCTCTGGAATAAGAGGCAAACTATACAGCAGGGGTCACTGAAATTATCCGGCATGGAAGGACCAAATTGTGCGGCCATATTGGCTAAATGATGTGGCAAGAACAGGCAAATTATGCAACCTAATGTGGTACATTTTGTGATAATATTACTTCATAATGTTGCCATTTTTTCACATGTTAACACTGTCTGGGCAAACCTTTTATCTCATTAGTAGCAGTGTAGCATCCAAATACAGTAATAAGCAACTAACAAATGACTGGGCAACCTTTGCATAAGGCCTTCAATTGCTCAGCAACACAGGTCACAGTAATTTTAGTAACATTTGATCTGTTTGAGCTAGAACATTTTTTGTTAAAATCTGCAGATTAGGCAAGAGGTGATGAATTTAGTGGCAAATGCGGCAAATCCATAATTATGCAGCAAACCCCACAGCTGGAGAATCGCTTTATTCCAACGGCCCTGCTCCACAGTAACCAGTATCCTCAGCCCACCTTGGATCCTTATCCAAGCGGACATTGCAGTTGCAAATGGTTTCCCCTGAAGCCAGCTGGTGATAAATCGTTTTTTTAACATCTGCTGAATTTCTATGAAGGATAGGCATTGTTTTTGTGAGGTAACTGTGTCTGTTTAGTTTAGTGGTAGTTCTTCCTGGGCTATAAGATTTTCTTTTATTTCGGATGTACATGCATAGTCCAAAGTCTAAAAAACGCATTAGCCAAATATCCAGTAAAAACCATTTGTAAATGGCTAACTGGAATTTCGTTGAAAGACCTCACTCGCTGGATATTACCGAGGTAGAGAAGCATCGGAGACTTGGTGTATGTACATCTGCACCCTAATGATGGTGTTAGTGGCAATAGAAAGTGTTTCTACCCATGCACACTTCTTTCCATGAAATTTGTCACAATGAAAGCTTTCCAGTGTAAATATACTAATGCTGTTTAATTTAATGTACTGAATACCAGGTCAAGCAGGACACACTTCCTGGAATTAATGCATTTTTTCTGTGCGAGGGGCAATTCACTCACTAAGGTTTAGGGATTTGTAAAGCGCATGGCTACCCGCAGGCATCCCAGCGCTGGTATGAAACAGGACAGGAAGATATCTTGTACAGATATTAGGGGAACAGCCATGTTTTAAGTCTCTTTTTAAAGGACAGTTCATTTCCAATCAGTCGGAGCTCTGGGTCCATGCTGTTCCACAGTTTGGGCACCAGGTGTGTGAACGTCCTTCCACCCCACCTAGATCTCTTGATTCTGGTGGTGTTCATCAGAAAATTTGATCCTGATCTGAGATGGCGACGGGGTGAATAGTGGGAGATCAGAGTTCGTAACAAGGCGGGGCCTCTCCCATACATGGCTCTATGGGCCAAGCAGAGGGACTTGAATTTGATCCTGGCCTGGACCGGAAGCCAGTGTAGCTCCCTAAGGGATGTTCTTACTGACTGGTGTCTGGGTATATTCCGAAGCAGTCGGGCTGTTGCATACTGCACCACTTGTAGTCTGGCAGTGACATATTTGGGGGAGCCCAAGTAAAGTGAGTTGCCGTAGTCAAGCCTCGACACCACCAGGGCTTGAACCACCTTCTTCCTTGAGTTTTCTGGGAGCAAGCTCATTATTTTCCTGATCATTCGAAGTATCCCAAAACAGGTACTCGAAAGTTTTTTGGCTTGGATCTCCATCGTTAAATTCTGGTCCAACCACATCCCCAAGTTTTTTATGGAAGTTTTAGGGGAGGGGGGAGGATCCCATTTTGCTCGCCGGGGGATCTCTGAGCGTGGGCTGAAGTTGCTGCCCAAGATCATAAGCTCGGTTTTATCCCCATTCAGCTTAAGACTACAGTCAGCCATCCATGATCCAATTTTTTCCAGGCAAGGGGCTAGTTGCCTATGGTCAGAGTTGAGGGAATCTGAAATTGAGACCACTAGTTGTGTGTCATCGGCATATGACACAATGGAGAGTCCGAACTCCTGTACTATGTGGGCTAGTGGGCTCAGGTAGATATTAAAGAGGGTCGGGCTCAGGGAAGATCCCTGAGGGACTCCCCAAGGGGCTGAGAAGGAGTCTGACAGGATTCCGGCCTCCATACATTGAAAAGATCTACCATTCAGGAACGAGGCCACCCATTGGTTGGCTGTTCCTCTGATTCCGATATCTTTGAGCCTGTTGACCAATATTGCGTGGTCTACCGTGTCGAAGGCCGCGCTTAGATCTAGTAATACGATCGCGGCGGCTCTTCCCTGGTCTAAAATGTTTTTTAGTTTTTCGGTGACAACAAGTAATGCTGACTCTGTGCTGTGTTCTGGTCGGAATCCCATCTGGGTCTGGTGTAGGATACCATTATCTTCCAGAAAGCGTGAGATAGTGCTGTTCACGTGTTTCTCCCCAACCTTTCCCAGAATGGGCAACAGTGAGATCGGGCGGTAGTTTGCCAGAGAGGCAGGGTCCAGATGGGGATTTTTCAGCAAAGGTTTTATGATGGCATGCTTCCACTCTTTGGGCACTGCGCCACTTTTGAGGGATAGGGAGATGAGGTGAGAGAGTTGAGTTAGGACACATTTCCCCCCTTAGGCGAGGATATATGGGGTGGCGCCGGGCTAGAGGGGACCCTCATTTAATGTTCTGTAAAAGGGAGCCAGCCTGTTCCTCACTCAGTTTAGGGAAGGTAAATAGAGCAGGGGGGAGGGTACTGACTGTTCCGTGCTCTTGGGAGATTCAGGAGAGCTGTAGGGGGCTTCGGTTGCTACTGATCTCTGGCTTGTGTTTGGGTGAAGGGAATTATAAATATTTTCCACCTTACTCTTGAAAAATGTAGCTAACCCATTACCACTCTCTTTTGAGCATTGAGGGAGGTTTGTACCTGAATCAATTGTAGTGAGAGACTTTACGATTTTGAACAGCTCCTTTGAAGAGTTAGAGGACTTCTCTATTTTTTCTTCGAAGAAGGCTGCTTGCGCTTTCCTTATGTTCTTGTGGTATTGCTGGATAGCTAATTTGTAAGCTATTTTAAGCTCAGGGTCATACGTTTTCCTCCAGTTTCATTCTAGCTTTTTACAGCTTTTCTTTTGAGCGACCAGCTCAGGGCTGAACCAGGATGATCTGTTGGAATTTTTTGACTTTATTGGACATGGCTTCCTGAAGTTCCGATCTATGGATCCATTTATCCAGGTTAGCCAATTGTTATGGGCTTCCTCTAGATCTTTAGTTTCTAGTGGGGCAGTCGACTCAAGGTCTGTGATCCAGGCTACGGGAGCCCGCCTTGGCCATTTACGTCCCAGTACCCGGCACCCTTTTTTGGGCTCTGCTATATGGGGTTTTTGAAACCGAATTGGGATGAAAAAGTGGTCTGTCCATGGCATCCGTATGGGGGCCAGCAGCTCCAGTCTGGAGTCATTTGAGAAGATGGGGTCCAGAGTATGGCCCTTTTCGTGCGTGGGCAAATGCACCAGCTGTGTGAGTTGTAGGGCATCCAGGTCGGCTAGACATCTCATTGTCGATGGATTAGTAAGATTGTCCAAATGAATATTGAAATTGCCTAGAACAGTAAAGGCACTTTTCCCTATCATCATGCTGGCCAGAATGTCTGGGGCAGCTACTAAGAAAGGCTTACAGGTCCCCGGTGGCCTGTAGATAAGGCAGTCTGAAAAGGAGCATGTCGGGGTGAGGGACAGTCTAAAATCAAAAGCCTCACATTTGGCAATATTGAGGGGGGTGATGGTACAGGCTAGATGCACTTTGCAAATGATAGCAATGCCCCCTCCTATTGTACCCGCCCTATCAAGGTGATATATTTCAAAGCCCTAGGGAAGGGCATTTACAATCTCTGGGATAGAGCTTTCTCGGAGCCAGGTTTCCGTTAGAAATAGAACCTCCAGCTCTTCCTCCTCTATTAGTAGCCTAATCTCGATTGCATGCTTTGGGAGGGATCTACAGTTGATTAGTCCCATCTTCCAATGTTTGATGTCGTCTATCTTTTTCCCTATGCCCTTTCCCTGCTGCACCCCGGTCCTTGCTATAAATCCGCAGATAGGGCAGCTCAGGGGCTCGTCGGCGACCAGAGAGTGCTGGCAGGAGAGATGAGCTACTGTGTTCAGTGCCTGGAGCTCTTTAAGTGTAAATTTTATAACTTTTTTCGGAAACCGGGTGATTTGGGCAGGATTCCTGGCCCCTGGTCCCGGACTGGCGCGGACGGGCGCAGACGGGCTTGCCTTAGGAAAATGTAAACAAACCTTCACAGTTTCATTAATAGTACTCCTCCCCGGGGTCTCTCTTTCACTTTTGGCGAACGTTTTATGGAAAGACTCCTATTGGGGAGAAGAGCCTGGGATGTTTGTGGTTATTTTTGTTTTTAAATTAAAAAAATAGTTGCCAGCTGTTAGTGTTTTGTGCTTTCTGTTCGAAGTGCAGGTGGCTGGGCCTCCCAAATGGTGACGTCGTGGATACTGAAATGACAGCTGAGCAGAGGCCTGTTTCTAGTAAAAATTCTGAAGGAGCGCCACAGCGCTGCCTGAGTGTTATACGGGACAGGGTGTTGTGAAACATTTTAGGGGAATTAGATGTTACAAGTCATAAAATATGTCGTATGGTTTCTCTAAATATACTAGCTGGTCTTCGTGTAATATGCCAAAACCTGGGAGGCGAAGACAAGAAAAATCCGTTTAGCTTGGAAGTGATGGACTGGGTTATGGCCCGAGTACCAAATCAACTAGACAGCTCAGTGGATCAATGCATATGCTGAGAAATTGTGAGCACTTTGCAGTGAATATATTTTATTATTTCTGAGGTAAATAAAATGAGTACCACTGAGTTAGTCAATTGTTCAAATTACCTCTCTCCGAATCAGTCAGTGTTGATAACGTTTGTCGGTGAAATTGAACTTCGCGATCTCACTGCATTGCGGGACTCATTTAAAGCAATTTCAAGGGGCATTTTGTTGAATCAAATTTCTCATTAATCTTTGGCCTGCATTTTAAAGGCCAGGTTGTAATGCAGGAAGCTGAGTGGAAGCTGAAATAACCCAGGCAAGGTGAGACGCGAGCTACAGCCAGTGAAGGAAATATCTTTCTAATTAAAAAATGGAATCAGAAGTATCATACTTAAAAAACAATACACAGATCATCGTGGGAAGACGAAGGCATGGCAGCAGGCCACAGTAGAGGGCTTAGGGAGGAGAAGACAGGGAAGGGCTCAGAGGAGGGCATGAAATGAAGGTCTCCAAGATGGGCACCGGTGCAGCGAGGATGGAAGCAAAAACCCGGACTCTTGTGCAGCCTTCCTAGTCAGGCAGCGCACTGAGGTCCGTGAGCGCCTTGTGTGCCTCAGACAGGGAGAAGGAGCTGTAGCCGGAGCAGAGGGAGGAGACACCGTAAGTGTCTGACTGCTTGAAATCAAAACTCAGGGCGAGACACTGGCACTAGAAGATGGTCTTCTAAGTGGGCAGGAGGAGGGGAGGAAAGGTCTACAACAAGAGTGTAGGACATGATTCCTTCGCACAACAGCACTACGCAGCAGCGTCTGTCTCCAGTTACATACCTGTTTGCTGCAGTCTTTACTATTTAGTTCAACTTGTGTAAGTGGGTTGTTCTAGAAAGTACCATCAATCTGCCTGACAAGAGAGATGCTCCCTTGACATCCAAATAATATCGCTTTCGCAGTAGATGGAAGTTGCGCGCCTCTTGCATGTCTTCCTTTTGAATGTTTGCAGTCACAAAACGAAACAAAAAGCCACCATGTTGGTGGACAGAGTCAGAGAGAGATAAAGAGTTGCAATAAAAAACAAGTTCTCACAGCATTCCTCAGTCTGTAACGTGAAATCTCTTGGGCCTCTCGGCCCCTTCTTGAGTCATGTCCAGAGCGCTTTCCCTTCAAAAGATTTATGGAATTTATACTTGCTCTTTGAATGCTCTACAAACGTGAAAGATAAGATTAAGATTTACAGGCCTGTTTAGAAGCAAGAATGCTCCTCAAATGAAAAGGGAAGCAAATACCGGTGCTGAACCTGAACAAACACCCACAGTGAAACACGGGCAGAAAAGAAATAAAAAACAGAGTCCCCCAAAGAACACATGAAGAACCAAAGCTCAATTATACAGTACTTAGTCCCTACTCTCTGGGAAGTACGAAAGTGAAAAAGGAAGGACAAAGAGGCAGGACTGACCACTAGGAAGCAAGGATTTTTAAAGGACACTGAAACAAACAAATGAAATGGCTTTAAGCCCAAAAGAGAAGCATAAGTATATACTAAAGTATATACAAGAGGTCTTGAATACTCGACCTAAAAATGGCAGAAGTCTTCCTTGGCTGTACAGGCCAGGTAGCCCACCCTAGAGGTGTGGGTGTGACTAGTCTTCTAGAGGTGTATGCCTCCTGACTATCTAATTTTCTGGTCTACCAGGGTGCAAATGTGCCTGGGAGCAGGGGGTGGCTGTTCCTTCCTTTGGGAGGCAGCCTGGATTCATATCAGAGGCGGTGTAGCCTTTGAAGTCCTTGCTAATTGGTGTTGCCAATTTACACATAACAGTTTTAGAGAAAGAGCACTGGCACTGGGGCCTGGGCAGCAAGCTCCAGTGCACTATCCGGGTCATAACCATCAGCATTGTAGCAAAAAGTGGGGGGGTGTGACCTTTCAAAAAGGGAACTTTCCTACACTATGTGAGGCGCTTGACTCTCTCCAAGACAGGGCAAAATTACGCTTGAGCCTGTTTTGTCAATAGCACTACAGTAGTAGATTTAAATGTATATTTTATGAATTCCAAATGTCTAATTCTTTTGTAGGTGGGTGTTTTGTAATATTATGTCCATCCTTAAATTCATCCTTCAATTTCCTTTACCTCCACCTACTTTGCAGTAAAATTATGCTCCATTTTCCACCAGCTTTCCTTTGTCTCAGGAGACATGTCAGTATCTCTCTTGGAATGTCAGTCTCTCTATGATGTTTTGATCTCACTCTATGGCTTGTTTGAAATTCAAATAAGGGTGTAAGAGGTTGGTCAGGAAAGGCCCCAGGATGTGCATCATGTTGTTCCTTTCAATGTTCTCCAGCATTCGTTTGATTCTTATATTATCACACCAGCTTCTGTTCTCCAGATCAATGACTTTCTTTAAAAGAACCCTATTTTCTTTTTTCAGACTTGCATCTCTGCTATCTATTCAAGGTGGTCTTCTGTTCTGTTTTTTAACTGCATCCAACCTGTTCTAAAATGAGGTGATGTCCACCCTCCTTGATTTAATTTCTGTATCATTGTTCTATGTATTAATTGGCACTGCTGCCATGGCGATTTATATTGGTCTAAGTTCATGAAGTATGGATTCCAGCACCAAGACCCCGATGGCTTTTAACGCCTTTGTTCCCAGACAGTTGCATTGCCTGCATATGTCCAACTTTGGCCTAGCCATGTTTCCAAGTGACGTTTTCAGTGTTTAGGATTTGCGAAGTGTCCACTGATGGTTGATCAGGGGAAAATCTGGAAACTTCACTGAACAGCATCCATATTAAATGAGGCAAACCTCTGCCTCACGATCTGCGTGTTTTTGACTACTAAAGTGATTCAGCAGTAAATCCTAAATCTCTATATTGTGGTTATGTAACTTGGTAGATCTGAAAGAAAAGTATGTGTCACCGAAACTGTGCAACACTGAGAGGCCACATGTCTTTTTTTTGATGGTTCACAAGTGGTTCTTTTGGAAGGGAGGACTGGGCACTGCCACTTAAAGAGACTTTTCCCTCACTCTGATCTTGCTTTCAGTTCACTCATTATCTCTGTGGTTGTTAACCATTGTAAGGCACCACCCTCCTCAATGCATACATGGTCCCTCTGGCCAACACCATCTGCGCATACAACATCAACATCCTCTCCTACAGAGATGACACGCAACTCATACTCTCCCTCTCAGACAAGATCCCCAATATAAGAAACAAGTTCACTACCTGCATGACCAAAGATCTTCAAATGGCTCCCAAGCAACATTAGAATAACTGTCACTCATGCCTTAGTCACCAGCAAGTAGGACTATAGGAACCCCCTCTATGCCGGGACCACCAAGGAATTCACTAGAAGACTACAAACCATCCAGAACTTTGCAGCCAGACTTATCCTACATTGAAATCACATCACACCACACCTGAGGAAACTACACTGGCTCACGATACACAATTGCGCTCAATTCAAACTCCTCACACACAAATTCAAGGCACTACACAACTCAGGCCCCCCCCTACCAGAACAGTCCCATCTCCTTTCACCAAGCATCCAGACACATCTGCTCTAAAGGACTTCTACTCGCACATATCCCACGCACACACAGAACCAGATCAGGAGGACAATCGTTCTCTTACATCACTCCTAAAGCATGGACTGGCCTCCCACTCCACATCAGAGCTTCCTCCTCTCTTTTTGAATTCTGCAAGAAGTTGAAGACCTGGCTTTTCAATTAACAAACTTATCAGAGACATGGCTAAGCACACACCTGCTCAGTGACAGGATACTCTTGTGGTTGATAGTAGCTTTACAAATACACATAACATAACCCAACATAACATAACAGATTTCAAATTTATTTACGTTTTCTAATTCAAATTCCCATAATTTACTTGCCTATTAAGCTTTTGTTTCTTTGAGGATGAAAATGAGAAACAGATAAATGAACAAAATAGAATAGAAACAAACTTTGCGGGTTGAAAGGGAACATTGGGAGAAAAACACCTTTCTTAAGCAGATTGTGTAATGTAGAAAAACAAAAAAAGGAGGGACAGAAAGAGCTTAAAGCAAAAATGTAATTCTTGTAGAGGAAAGGCTGGAATAAAAATGGAATTGTTTGAAACACTAATAGATTGAAGGTAAAAGAAGCTGAATTAAATAGCTAGACAAGAACATTCTTTGAGCGTCAAAAGGAGATAAAGATTCGATCCAGTGCTTTCTATTTATGCATTGTGTATCTGTAAGCTGTGTTTGCTTAGCAGTCAGGAGGAGGCTAAGTAGCAGAGAACACTAAATGGTATCAATGCATTTGTCGAAGCACAGTTATAGAACATTCCTAGCTCTGGTTATTTACAATTAGAGTTCTGTAGCACCTAGGGGCATTCATTCATGGCCTTTTTGAGACAATCGTTGATGGCCTCATGAGCTTCCGTGATGGGCCTCCTAACAGAAAGAGTATATAGCATACTTATAAGTACATTCTTTATTGTATAGTTAACTAGGACAATTATAATGAAAAACGTTATTACATGAAACACTAAAATGTATATTACTTGGACAGTAAGCAAATTCACATCCTACATTCATAACAAATGTCATCCTGGCCCATTAAAATACACAAATTACTATATATCTATGCTGATTGATTGGAATCAAGATTTATCAAACACACCACCAACAACTTTATCTTGTGTGGCATGGACACTGATTAATCAATTGTTCTATATTATTGCTACTTGTGCTCCCATATACGTGTGATTTAAATTTAAGATACAAACTTAATAAAATCTAAAATATAATTCCCCCTGCCATTCCCTTTGTTTGAAAACCTTAATAGAGGGGCATTCTATTCTCTAGAGCAGAGGTCTTCAAACTTTTGGATGCCGAGACCCCCAGTCAAAATTTTCTGGCGTAAGGACCCCTCCTGACAAAAATTCTAAACCTATAGGCATAGCTACTGGAATTATGAGGTAGGTGAGGACCAAATTATGCGACAGGCTCTACTAAATTATATGGTAAGTAAATATAAATAATGCTATGTGAGGCCGCATATTTTGGGATAGTATTGCTTCATTATTTTGACATTTTTTACACACTGTAACACCGAGGAAAGATTTCACCTCATCAGTATCAGTTTATAACGAAAATACAGCAATAAACAACAGAAAGATGTCTAGTCAACCTTTGTGAAGGGCCTTCCACTCCGCAGGAATACGTGTTGCCACATTAGAAGCTCACCTGCCCTGGCTGGGAGCAGCAGGGGTCCCCTAAATAGGGTGGACCCAAGAATAGTAAATCTAAACATTAATATATATACTTACCATGACAACATAGTAATTTATATTCTGCACTCAACATAGTTGTCGATCAGTATTAAAAATTCGGAACTGTGGTAGAACACGGTATATTGATGAAAGGTAAACTAAATTCTTGTCTTAAGCTTAAGCCAGAAGAAGATAAAAGAAACTCTAGGATCCGGAACAGAAAATTCTTCAGTTGTTCAAAAACAGGAGGATGCTTATTGTTCCAGGAGTATTGTTTTTCAGTGATTACATAATCTTTCTTATTTAGGAACAGAAATAGGAAACATCAGGAAATGTAGTCACGGATTAGAACCATGCGAATGTGCTGATCACAATGGAAACATAATTTAGACGCAAAATCTCCCATGCAATCCTGCAATGGTGATAAAATGAAGGTGTGATGAAGATCATTTGTGGTTAGTTTGAGAGATAAATAATGAAAAAGCCTACATGCAAAAAATTAAGGGTCGGCCCTGTCATACCTGGACATTCTGCGAAACAGCTTTCGGCATGCCTGTGGTGAAAATAACCTGTCTCTCCTTATCTATGATTGTTAATAGTGTGTATTTGTGTTTCTTTCTAGCTGCCATAAAACATGCACGCTGGAACACCAATCATTTTTAAAACCGAAAGTAAAGGGTCTTAAAAAACAGTAATAAAGAAGAAATAATAATAGGCAGAAGCAATGTTCCCCCTAATTTTTTCTCTCTCTGTGCGGCAATGTAGGGTCTGTGTGCACTGCACCAAGGCTACTGTGCGCAAAAGGTATGTGGCAATTCAATATGCAAAATTATGTGAGATATTAAATGCTACAAATAGTGCTTCTGATTTGATTCTGATTGCCGTATCAGACTTTCATCTATCCTGTATGTGTTGCTAAAATAAATTGGTTCAAATGCTAAAGTTTTTATCATTCCTTCCTAGGTGATGCCAGAGCTTTTCACCCTTCCTTTCTTGATCCCTTGGAATAAAATAGTGTATCTACCACCGACACTGCCCCATTGCCACGTGCAGCCCCAGAGCCCAAAGAAAAACACCCAATTGTGATGATTTATTTATGCTATTAGTCTCTTTTTTTGCAAACTTTAATAGTGCTTCGAAACAGGGTCTGATTTATGTAGTGAATGCTATAAAAAATAACAATGACAGGGCCCCCCTCAGCAAGGTGGGCAATTCACTGGTTTGGGCTGGCACCACTGCTAGATGTGGTACAGTGGATCAATTTTAGCTGTGGAAAAGGGATACTCAACATCTAAATCCCAGCTTTACCATTACCTAAACATGCTAAGAATAAACATAATCGAAATATGTGCATGGCCCCCAACATAGTTGCATTTACCGAAGAAGGGCAGTGTCTTCACTGTGCCATTAGAACTACCCCACATAGTTTGGGGTCTAGTGGACAGGGTGAAAACTGTGGAGTCAGGAGATATGGATTATAATCGCAGCCTCCCTCCCCACATGGACAGATTATGTGTTCTTTGTCAATCACTTTTTGAACCGAGTACCCCAGAAACTGACTGTGGAGTTGGCTGCATTAGCAGGAGTTGCATGTTGCTGTTACTTCCCAACTGGCTTCCCTACATCTCTTCACAGAAGCATGCACCAAGAGACAGATTATCTTTCCATCCGCTTGAAATTAAAAGGCACGTCTCTATCATGGCATGTAGATAAGAAAGCATGCTCCAGGAGAGAGCACCTAAAAAGATCAAGAAAAAGGAGCAAGGAGAACTGAAGGAGAGCACAAAGAAGGGGTTAGCAGTAAGTACTGGAGGAGAGCACAATGAGGAGGTGGCAGAGGAGAGCACTGGAATAGAACACTGTCAGGAACAAGCAATGGGGTACTGGAGGAGAGCACAAAGAGCAGCAAGGAACACTGGAAGAGCGCACTGTAAGAATGCGCTAGAAGTGCACCAAAATACACCTCTTGTGAAGAGCATGATGAGTAGACAGTGAAAAGCACTGGAGGAGAGCATGAGGGAGAAGGGGGAGGTGGAGAACATTGGAGGAAAGCACTGGAAAACAGCACTAGAGGTGAGCGCTGAAGAAGACCTCTGAAGAAGAGCGCGAAGAGGAGGGGGCAGTGGAGGAGATCGTGAAGAGGAGGGGGCGGTGACCAATACTGGCAGAGAGCATAAAGAGGAGGGTGTAAAAGAAAGTGCTAGAAAAGAGGGCGAAGAGGAGTGGGCAGCACAGTCTACTGGATGAGCCCAGAAAGAGGAGAGGGCAACAGAGAGCACTAGGGAACAGCAAGAACAGAGAGCACTGGAACAGAACAGCATAGAGCTCTGAGAAGAGGGAGGGGTGGGGAGGACAGGATGAGAGTAACAGAATAGAGCAAGCAGAGAAGGGTTCAGCAGACAGCATCAGAGAAGAGCATGATGAGGAGGGGGAAACATACAGCCCTGGAGAATAACACTGGTGAAGCACTGGAAGCAGTGTATTAAGTGGGATCTAAAAAGTGAGAGTCTTTAAAAAGGAGTGTGGCCTGTATAATAAAGGGAGTGACTTAAACACGTAATCTAAATTTCTGTGGTTTTCATAGTATGCTATTCGACCAGTATTTTGGTTCCTCTGAATGCATTCTGTTATTGCTTCTAATCATACATATCATAACAACAGACATACACCTAAAACCAGCCAGGACTATTGGCTTTGTCAATGGTTGTTAGCTGTTTAAGGTAAATTAATAGCAACAATAATTTTGTTGTAAATAATTATTATTGAAAAATTTTCAGTTTGGAAATTGTGAGACTGTTAATTAAATTTAACTGCGGCTGTGGAAGGGGTAGTGATCTTCAGTGTCTCAATCACACCCCTTGTGTTCACTATGTTAGACATTTAAGCCCATTTTAATGCCAAATCTGCATATCTAACACCTCATCTTTGTCCTATTCAGCACCCTCTTGTCACTCTCTCTTGAATGCACTTTCTTGCATCCCTTTCAATTCACCCCCCCCAAACACACAACACATGCACTCACGTGTAAGCACCAAATTTTCTTTTCTTTCACCTTGTCAATATTTTGACAACTGTGAATCTCCTTTAGAAAACCATTTGCACAGAATCACAATTGTGACTAGAGTATTGCTCTGTGCGCTCTTCAAAGAGGCCAAGGATTGTATGACCATGTATTTTGAACACTTTTATGTCCCACTGACAGGCCCTGTGAGAAACTCGCACTGTCTTCAGCTTCCGCCTTGGAGTGCTCAATTGTGGCCCTTTAAAAACGCATATAAGCAACTTAGTTCAAAGAATGCACATTGCAAGAGTAATATGCTACATAAAAAATCCGGAAACACAAACATCCTGAAAGGGTTAATTCTCCTAGGAATGTACACTTAAGTCAAACGTGTGAAACATAAACAATAATGCACTGCATACCTAGTGCAATTAATATGTCAGCACGAGTCAAATTTTGAATAGGGAGTGGATGGGGCAGCAATCATTTTGTAGGGCATTCTACTGAGCATACAGTATGGACAGCTCCGAGGCTTATTGCGAAAGACTTCCTAGAACCAAATTTATATTACACCCAAGCACAGTCTGCTCGACCAGGTACTCACGTATGCACTTGATTTAACTGAGTTTCAAAGGCAAGCTAATTAGTATGCATTACTTTTAAGTGATGCCTTGTGGGAGACTAAGTTCTGTAGTTAAAACAGCCATTCTTTGGCCCAATCCAGTGAAATACTTCCAAAAGTGGAAAATCCAGTCTCAGTGGCTGCATGGGGAGGGAATGGGTCCCGTTTCAAAAGTGCTTCACAGTAGGAGACTGAATGCCTTTGGCGTCCCTGGCAGGCAGTTTGTTTCAGCTCTATCCCTCTTCACACCTCGTAAATACCTCTTCTCCCAATACTGAATGCCCTTTGTAATGCGCGCATCGAATAAGCCTCTGCACGGGGAGAAATTACAGTATGCGCGGGCACGCAGCTTAGGGGGAACATAGGGCAGAAGTGTGACTGGGAATGTGTGTCCCCCTTTCTTTCACTCCACGACCCCCCTGGGGGTCGGGCCCCACAGTTTGAAGACCCCTGCTCTAGAGTCTGCTAGAGGGTATTCAGTCTCAGCCCATGTTCCTTGTAAAGAAAATTAACTCTGATTCCAAAGATGTACTAACTCGAGGTCTTGTGAAATGTTTACTGGCTCTGTTATGTTCTTGTTGCTTGGTAACATGGAAGGTTGCGAAGCATGATGTTCTTCGGATGTATTCCTATGACATTGTAGAATGTATATGCTCAACTGTGTAACTGTTAAAGGAGTTGGTTGGTGAGCACTTCAGGTTATGGATGTGTTTCACCTGCGCTCCTCAGCTGTAATAAAGAAACTACAAATCTAGGTGCACAGTGTTCCTTTACAACAGACTCCCCAACATTTAATGAGCATACCCTAAGAATTTGATTAAAGAGTTTATTATGGGTGTGTCAGAACCACTTTTAAAGGGCTATGGGGCAAGCAGGAGTTACTGGGCCTAACTGTGAGGGCTGGGGCCTTTTACTCCTGATATCCCAGGGTCCAACTTACTATGGATCCTTGCTGGAGCAAGGTTTCAAAATTGAAACTTGCTTGGATGCAATCTTCCTCATAGTATTAATTTATTAAACTTGTACTGTCAAATACTAATACTTGCATTCACGAATACAAAAGGGATAGATGCTTGCTTATGTGTTTTACTAATGAATAACCCTTGTCCATAACTTAAAATGGCCGCTAAAAGCGCGGGTACTTCTCTGCGCATGTCGCAACCTGATCACATGGTGTGACGTCTTTCTTTGCTTGGTGGGAAACTTCTGCTTCTGCGCAGTGTACATTAAAATGGCCGCTCAATGTTCTCACATGCTTAAGCTTGCTCTCATGTCATTATTAAATTGTCGTTTTTTTAACGCTGCTAATGCAGGGTAGTATTATGATTAAATGGGAATAGAGTTAGGGAAAGTGGGTATACAGTGAAACGTTTTATTTGTGATTTTAATATTTTCCTCTTGCACTTTTAGTAATTCGTAAACTTGGGCCTGGCTTGGTGACTTGAAACTCGAGAGACAGAGGGTTCTGCGCATGTGTCCTGTGTGACTGCCAAAGTGAAGTCAACTTGGACGTCTCACAAGGCCATGACCTATTGGCCGAAGATGATGTACCCAATGTATCCGGCGGATAAAATGTTGCTCTTATCCTGTAAAATGTATAACATTTGTCGTGAGAACGGGTGGGAAATAAAGTGAATGTATTAATTTGAAGGGGCGGGAACGTAAATACAATAGGCTTCACAAATTAAGCCAAAATTGTCATGGTGCGAGAATCCACCTCCTGTCCCTGCCCAATCAGAAGTAGTGGTCCCATATTTTAGCAACATTAAGGGGAGGTACATGGGCGTAGAAGGGTATAATAGAATATAGCATTAGTAATTAGTAGACACAGCGAGAACAGAAGATACCGAAGACAGAGCTAGATTCCAGAGAAGGGAGAACATACAGAAGAGCTCCAGGCTGCCATGCTGATCGGTTGCTGACTGAATTCCTGTCCGGAAGAGGTCCTGAGGAGGGGGCGGCGGAGTCCATTAGACGGGAGAATCGAGGAGAAGTCGAGTGCCAGAGAGGGGAACGGCGCAGGCGTCGTTGTAGAGAGGTCACCAGTCCTGTCCTGATCCTGAAGGAGGTCCTTGCTTTTCATCCTTCCATGGTCCTATTCTTTCCAACTCCTTGGCTAAGGGGTTTGGTTCTCGCATCTAGGTAACTATAATGCAACCTTTAGTTGCGCTGCTGTCTCTATCCTCTCATATTTCCTTAAACACTGTCATTTATTAGCAAATTCGTTCCTATGCTTCTTCTTGGGTATTCTGATCAAATACCGTATTTTCTGTATTTTACTCTGCTAAAACTTTAGATAAACATTTTAAAACTTCCTGACTCAGTGGTTATTCCAGGATTATGTACTATAGTGAATGTCACTCATTTTAAACTTCCCAATTAGCAAAGGATCCATTGGTAAGTTATTACTCTTCAATCAGAAGGTAATTGGTAGCAGGGATTTTTGATATAAGAGTATATCTGACACCCAGCGTAAGTATTAGCGTAGTGTGAATGTATGGGCCTAAGTGAGTATATGGTGTATGTATGCTGTTTGCTAATATCGCGCTGGATCAGTTTTCTGGTAAGCAGAGGACGGTTAGTGTTACTCTTTGTTAATTGGGTAATGAGAATTTTTGTATTTTTATGAACTAACATTCCGCTTAAAGTTTTGTTTTATGTTGTCTAGAAATCCCCGGGGAAAAGAATAGCGGGTGGCAAGTGGAAGCCATACTGCAGTGAGGTTATCTGTCAGGCAGAAATAGTACTGAGAAGTTAAGCAGGACTTCAAGTACTTGTTAGGGACTCTATGCGTGTGAGTAATAAGCAAAAAGGGTACGTTGATAAAAATTTGATGTTATATCACCTAGTAAGGGTAACATTGAAGAAGTAACAGGTACTTCTGGAGCTTGTGTGAAGAGTAGACGGAAGGGTTTTACTCGTAGTGTATGTATTAGTAAACGGAAGGTTTTACTAAGTGTGAGAGAAACTATCTTTTCGAAATTAGTGGAAACTGGCACGATAGCGAATGTTTTATGTTGTTACTGAAATTTAATTAAGATTTAAAGAGAAAATGAGTTTGCGTAAATTTTTGTAAAGGGAGGGTCAGTCACCGGAGAGGGAGCTGACGTCACAAAACGCCGCGCTGTGGTAGGTTGAAGCAGCGGGTGTGGAGAGACTCTTGTAAAGGAGGGGTCAGTAGTCAGGAGTAGTACTGACGTCACAGGTGCCGCACTGGGATTGGTTAAACCAGTGAGGACAGAAAAGAGCAAATTGTAAAGGAGGGGTTGACAGAGAAACGTCACCAAAAGGCCGCGCAAGGATTGGCTTAGAAATAAAAGTTAGCAGACATTTGATTGGTTGAGAGTTTAGAAGCAAAATTCTAAGTGGATAAGGATTGCATGTTAAAACGCGATCCGACTTTAACAGGGAATCGTCCAGATAGGAGATTTCTAGGGTTTGCAGAATATAATTTTATACACCGAAGATTAGATAGAATGTACGGAGAAAGAAGGAAAATGTCATTCTTACAAAAGATTAAGAATTATTTTAAAAAGGACAAACCAATCAAAACTAGAGAAGGAATTATTATTCCACCAGCTAAAACGCCAGCATCATACATGATGATGGAGAGAGGTTATCATACTTGTGTATGGATGGAAAATTGGATAGAATACACTAAAAATGATGGAGTATTAGCATTTCCCGAGAATGGTACCTTCAATGGGCGAATTCTTCAAAACTTGAGATTGAGGATGAATGACTTAGAACCCAGACCTAGATTAACTCAATACGAAGCCTTAGAAGAGTGGGAAACTGAGGCATTTGAACGTGATCGATGCTAGAAGTAATAAAAGTTACCCAGGATTTTATCCTAGATATTTACGTGAGTCTAGAGAAGGTCAGATGAAACAATGGAGAAGGGCAATGATTACAGAGGGACTGTATCCATTATTCACAGAAGGAGAGAAATCAGGAGGCAAATGTACAGAAAAGACAAAACATTTAATGAGAAATGAGGATTCAGAAGATGAATTTATGGAAGAAATGTTAAGAAATCCCCCACCATATCAGGAAGGGACAAGTGGATGCCCTCCTAGTGCACCACCACAAACTCCAATGGTACCAAAGGTAATACATGAATTTACCCCGACTAGAATACTTCATGACAAAGAAAAAGAAGCTTTAGAAAAGACCAGAGCAGAATTAGTACGGAAGATAACTCAGATAAAAGTACATCCTGATTCATTAACTATTCCGGTAACAATTGGTCCAGTAGTTCCATTATATGGTACTCAAGGAAACTGCCCTCCATTAATACCTGTACCCACTCCTATGAATACTCCTGTAAATCCTTCCCAACATGAAACTCCAGTAATAATTGAAGATCAATTTAGTGATTGTGATTCCACAATATCACTCATGGACTTGCCTATCAGAGGTCCAGTAAAGGGCACTCCTAGGAAAGAGGTACCTGAAGGTTCAAAAGATGTGAGTTTAATAACTTCATCAGGGGCAAAGAGTGCCACCATAGTAACACCTGAAGATCTAGAAAGATGGGTACAAGGGTCAGTCAAACAGTGCACACCTCCAAAAGTATTGGATATCCATAAATTAAAAGTTGAATTAGAAGAAATAATAGCAGGAAATGTAGGAGTAGAACGCTTAAATTCCTATGATGAAGAAGAATTATTGTTCCTGTGTAGGAGTATCACTAGAAATGTGAGGATATTTCATGAAAAACTGTCCAATCTAGCACTACAGATGGGAATCGAAATAGGGAGATCCAAAGTCCTACAGAAACCCTATAGAGCAGAATTTTCAGACAAAGATTTAGAAAACATGAATGCATCTGGAAGAAGACTACAAATAAGAGAATTAATGTTAGTCTTACAAAAATGGGGAGATCTAGATAAATGGAGATCTAGGTGGGCCAAGAAAAAGGAGGAGGCAAGAACAAGTAGAACAGCATCTGAATATGTGATGAAAGAAGTAGGAAAAGCAGATCAAATGTATCCCATGCGAGAAGTAGCGGGAGGAGGATATGTACATGTCCCATGGAGCAGACAGGATATTTTATCATTTACGAATGATTTTCCAAAGCTGAGGGAAAAGCCAATTGAATGGTACAAGCAGGTTGAAAGGTTTGTAAAAGTGTCAAAGGTATTGTTGAAGGATTTGGATGGTCTGTTTGACATAGTGGTACCTGCCGATTTATGGACAGATTGTAAGATCACAGTGGATTGGCCAAGTGATGAGTATCCCAGAGATCCAAAGACAGGTGCCCCGGCAAGTGAGGTGATGAAAAAGTATCAGCAGGTGATAACATACCTGAAAGGAAAGATACCTCCGAAAGAAACAGATTGGGTGAAAATAGATCGAACTACCCAAGAAGCCAGTGAAACAGTACATTCTTACTATGAGCGCCTTTTACAGGTGTTTAAACAGTATAGTGGATTTGAGGACATTGGAGACAAAAACATGAGTCAGTTTGTGTATCGGTTTGTTTACGGTTTAAAGCCAGAGATTTGCCAGATGATTAAACAACACATGCTGTGCTGGCAAGGGAAACCTATTGACGAGATTCTGAAATATGCGAAATATTGTGGAGACGATATTGAGGATAGACATAAGAAATTGCAGGAAAAGGTGATGTGGGCACAAGTGAAAATGGCAGAGAAGCAGGGAATTAATTTGGAAAATCCGAGTGAGAATCAAGGAAAAGATTCTGGAACGAGTGGTGATACTGGAAATGGTGGAAAATTTAGAGGACGAATGAGTAGAGAAGAAGCTAAAAAGAAATTTCCTTGTCATGGATGCGGAAAATTGGGGCATTGGAAGGACGAGTGTAAAAAGGTTCGAAATAATAATGGCCCAAGTCAAAACTTAAATCAACAGACACAGAATGACTCACAGCAGGGTGTAAATCCCCAGAGTCAGTTGCCACCTCCACCTGTTCAGGGTAATGTAAGCAGAGCAAAGCACGGTACAGACATCGGATACCCAGGAGGAAGTGGTAAGAATGATTATATGACATCGCAATTTCTTTTGCAGGAAAATTACAGCGAAAACTACTCATGACGGTGCCTGGGAGAGGGGAAGAAGGAGTGCGTACTTGGCGCATCCTTACAGGTAGATCAGTCTGGTCCATTTGTTGAAGGAAATGTGAAAGGTAATGATATTACTTTCCTTTTGGACACTGGTGCTACCAGGTCTACTGTGAGATCAGCAGACATCCCAGACCTTCCTCTCTCGGGTGAAGATATCCAAGTAGTAGGGGTAGCTAATCAAAGAATTAGAACACCTCTTACCGAACCAATGGAAGTCAAAATTGGAAACTTCAGAGAAATGCACCAATTTGTAGTGTGCGATTCTAGCCCCGTGAATTTGTTAGGTAGGGATTTATTGTGCAAGATGAATTGTACAATTTTCTGCACACCGGATGGTGTGGCAGTTCAAACACCAGATGAAGACCATGTATATAAAATTATGGTTGCAAAACAAGGGACAGAAATAGACGAAATGTTCTCTTTGATAACAAAAGATGAGTTGCCAGATGAATTAAAAGGTACAGTAAACCAAATAGTATGGGATTTCACCGGAAAAGAAGCAGGACTTATGGCAAAAATAGATCCAGTTCAAATTACGGTAAAAGAAGGTGCAGATTTTCCCCAATACCAAACAATACAAAATGAGTGCAGAAGTAAAAGCAGGAGTCATTGAAGAAATAAATCGAATGGTAAAACAAAACATTCTAAAAGAAGTAATGAGTAGCCCATGCAATTCACCGATCATGGGACTAAAGAAACCTAGTGGGAAATATAGGATTGTTCAGGACCTGAGGAAAATAAATAAGATTGTAGAACCATGTTGTCCTATAGTACCAAATCCTGCAGTGATACTGTACCAGATTCCTTGGAATGCAGGATGGTTCACAGTAATTGACTTATGTCAAGCATTCTTCTCAATACCACTACATCCAGACAGCCAGTATCTTTTCTCATTTAAATTTGAGAATAAAGTCTATGTGTGGAATCGTGTTCCTCAAGGGTACACAGAAAGTCCTTCCATCTTCAACCAGATACTGAAAAAGTGCCTTGAAAAACTAGTGATGCCAGGAAGCTCAGTTTTAGTTCAATATATCGACGACCTATTAGTGGCGTCGACCACCAGAGAAGACTGTGTTGTTGATTCCATAGCATTATTAAATCTTTTGGCTGAGGAAGGGCATAAAGTCTCACCTGAAAAGTTACAGTTTTGCAGAACAGCTGTTAAATATCTGGGACATCAAATTGAGAGGGGAAAAAGAAGAATAACCTCTGAAAGAGTAGAATTAATAAAAAGAATGCAGATGCCTGTAACCCAAAGACAAGTACGAATGTTCCTAGGAATAGTGGGATACTGTCGACAATGGATAGCAAATTTTTCCATGTTGGCTAAGCCCCTAATTAACATGACCAAAAAGAAAGCAAAAGATCCTGTTGAGTGGGAGGATGAAAGTGTAGAAGCTTTTGTAAAATTGAGAAACGCACTTTGTTCAGCACCTGCCTTAGGCATGCCTGATTATAAAAGAGAATTTGCATTATTCTGTCAAGAAAGAGAAAATTGTGCACTTTCTGTCCTAACTCAGAGACATGGACTAGACAGACGTCCTATAGCGTACTTTTCTGCTACATTGGACCCAGTAGCAGCTGCGTTGCCAGGATGTTTAAAAGCAGTAGCAGCAACTTGTTTGAGCATTGAACAAAGCGAGTCAATTGTAATGGGACACCCTGTAAAAGTGTATGTTCCACATGCAGTTGTGATTCTGTTGACCAGAACCCGAACTCAGCATCTTACTCCTAGTCGGCTGACTAAATATGAGAGAATAATAATGGGTGCTGAAAATGTGACCATGGTAAGGTGTACGATAATAAATCCAGCAACCTTACTGCCAGACCCATATCACGAAACAAATAAAGATGACGAAGAAGATGAACATGATTGTATACAGATTACAGAATTATGTACAAAACCACGCCCAGACATTGAGGAACAGCCTCTTAAAAAGCCAGACAGGGAGCTATTTGTTGATGGATCATGTCAAAGACATGAAGATGGTAAACTAACTGCAGCATATGCAGTATGTGAATTAACTGGAATAGTCGAAGCATCCTATTTACCAGGAGTCAAATCTGCACAAGTAGCTGAATTGATTGCATTAATAAAAGCTTGCAAAATTGGGAGGAATCAGAGAGTAACTATATTTACTGATAGTCAATATGGTTACGGGGTCGTGCATGATTTTGGCCAACTGTGGATGCAGAGGGATTTCATGACTTCTTCAGGATCCCCCATTAAAAATGGACAATTTGTAAGGGAATTGCTGGAAGCAATACAATCACCAAAAGAATTGGCTGTGGTGAAATGTGCCGCACACCAGTCAGGAGATGACTGGGTGGTAGTCGGCAACAGATATGCTGATCTGGTGGCTCAATATTGTGCCAAAACCAGAACGTCAGTAAAGAAGAGGGTGGAAAGAATGGGAATCAGCTGCCAACTTATGCTGTATATGCCACCAGAAACTTGGAATGAAGTGAAGAAATTACAAGATGAGGTTGATGAAAGTGAGAAGAATTTGTGGATCAAAGTAGGTTGTTCCCAAAGAGGAGATGATGAAGTGTGGATCAGTGCAGATGGCAGACCAGTCATGCCAGACTGTTTACTCTCACAAATGGCTAGAATGCATCATGGAGACACACACATAGGGAGAGATGCAATGATTAGGCTGTTCAGACAAAATTGGTTCAATCCCAAATTCAGAGCTGTCGCAGAGAGTCTTTGCCAGAGATGTCTAACTTGCCAAATGCACAATCCAGGCAGGAAAACGATAATTAGGTTTGGGAAGATCGGGAAGGCAGAGGGTCCATTCATAAGACTCCAGTTCGACTTCATACAGTTACCACCATGCAGAGGGCTGAAATACGTACTAGTCATAGTGTGTTTGTTTTCAAAGTGGGTGGAGGCTTATCCAACTAGGAGAAATGACAGCATTACAGTTGCAAAACTGTTACTACGAGAGCTCATACCTAGATTTGGTTTCCCAGTATCTTTGGAATCAGATAGAGGAAAACACTTTAACAGTGAAGTGATCCAGATAATATGTGAAGCATTCCAAATCAAACAGAAATTACACTGTGCATATCGCCCAGAGGCTTCTGGAGTGGTTGAACAATTGAATGGCACTATAAAGTCAAGACTGGGAAAAATGTGTGCATCAACATCATTAGAGTGGCTAGACGCACTGCCACTTGTTTCGATGGGAATTAGAAGCATTCCTGATAGAACGACAGGATTGAGCCCACATGAAATTATGATGGGAAGAGCAATGAGACAAACACATGTTCCCACAAACAAATTGGTAAATATTTCTGATGATATGGTTCTGGATTATTGCAAAGGATTGGCTGACCTCGTGCGTTTTGTCTCTCATCAGGTTGGAGAAGACGCAGTTTCCAGGCAGCCTGAACTAGAACATGATCTGAATCCTGGTGATTGGGTGGTAGTGAAGAATCACACCAGAGAAACGTGTCTATCACCCAGGTGGAGCAGACCTTGTCAAGTCATATTGACCACCAACACAGCAGTGAAGTGTGCAAGATTTCCTAATTGGATTCACGTAAGCCACACCAAGAGAGTACCAGAACCTGAAGAAGAGAATCTACCGACAACGCCAGTCACTGAAGAAGCTGAAGGTTGCCCAGCTGAAGAATCTCAAGTTAGAGGTTCGAGAGAAGCTGACGGAGAACAACTGAGCACAAGTCAGGATTGGATACCAGTGGTAGAAGTGCCTGAAGTATACTACAGAACAAGAAATCAAACAAAATTGCAAGAATTTGAAGAAGATCAAATAGGGGAAGAAGAAACAGTTCAAGATCAAGAAGACAAGACAGTAAAAGATCTTGAACTAAATCAGATAGGGAAAGAAAATTGGACTGAAAACAGTGAAGATTTAATAAACTTTGAAGAGGGTCAGACAGGTCTAGAAGAAGCAGGTCAGGCTGCAGAAGTTCACAGTGCAATAAGCCCTGATCAGAAGCAGTTAGATCAAGAAAAGTACACAGAAAAAGAAAACGTTGAAAAACATGAACTTGAAGAAATAAACAAAGAACAAAGACAACTGTTGGGAAATCACAGTGGGGCTGTTACAGAGAAACCAATCAGACCTGAAAAAGAACAAACAAAAGAAGAAGTAAACAAAGAAAATAAAGAAGTACAAAGCAGTGAAAATATCGAGACCACTGAAGACGAAAATAGAGAAACAGTGCCAACAAAGAAAACAAGAAAAGGAGACCATTGGCCAAGTGTCATTAAAAGAGTAAAGTACCACATAACAACAAGAAGTGAAGATCCAGAACAAGTACCTGAAGTGACAAGTCAAACAGAACAAGAGAAAAAGTCAGGAAAAAGAAAAAGTAAAAGACTGAGACTTGTGAATAATAAATTCAAGGGTCCTGACTGGACTTATATCATTCTTGAAGATTTTGAAAATTCAGAGTCAAGTGACAGTGGTGACGAAGGAACAAGTGCAGAACTAACTTACGAAGAAGAAACAAGACCACCCTGACTAAGCAAAAGAATCCGCTGAAGAAAAGGAATAGAGATAAGAAGAGCAATCTTCCTTGTCGAAAAATGCCTCATGATAGAGTTACTGGTGGACCAAAACAAAATTGTTGTAGGAGATGCTGTGCAATCTGCATCTGTAGTCTAGTATTGGTGCTTATAGTATGGTTAGTCCTGATTGTAGCAGTTCCTTACCTTATGATAATAGATAAGAAGATTAATAATGACACCAAAGGGAGGACAGCAAACATGAAGGGCAATAGAGTAGAACTAATGGCAGAAGATGAGGCAGAAATTCATCATGAAATAGCTGATAACGACACTAGTTTTAATGTTTTCACAAAGTTATTATTTCAGTATGTAGACACAATGGAAGTTAGTAATTGTTATGTCTGTATGAAATTACCTGAATCAGTAGCAGAAGGATTAACATACCATCATTTACCACTGACATATGGCATCTCATGTAGTGTAGTAACAAGTTTATTTTATAGAACAGGTAGACTACAGTATTATTATTCAAACTTAGATGTGATATTTTCTGAGGTTCCGATTCGCAAGAGTATGAACCCCGTGCTTAGTAGTCAAGACGCACAGTTTATGGGAGAATTTTTCTTAACAATGAAATCAATAGACATAAAACATGCACATAGACACAATCTAACATGTTATTTATTAGAAGAAGAGAAGATATTTTTGATTTTGTAGAGGATAGAAGACAAGATTTTCAAAAGAAAGCTTCAGAGCATAAGGCTCATTTATCACCTTGGGCAGAAAAAGAAGGGAGTTACACACCTGGCAAGGCTCAAGCTGCTATGGCTCTGGATTTCGAAAAGAAAGGGAAAATGTGTCTACATAGGTTAAAGACTGACTATAACAATGTTTTCATCGGTACCAGTGAATGTGAACACAATTTTTTAATTTTGGGAGGTTGGGGACTCAAAGGAGGAACAGATTCAGTTTTTCCTGGAATCTATTATGTATGTGGGAATAAGGCTTACTTTAGGCTTCCTGCACGGTGGTATGGAAGTTGTTATTTTGGAATAGTTTTTCCAAAAATATACCACGTAAAAAGAAACACTGGGAGCAATGAAAACAATGGCGAATTAATACGTAGTAAAAGAGCTAGTTTTTCAGAAATAGTAGGTGATATATTTGGTGCATTGATACCTTCAGTGGGAATAATTCTGAACTCAAGGAAAATATGTAAATTGTCTACAGTGGTTGATCGTTTATCAACGGATACTGCTGGAGGTTTTCTAATGATTAATACGGAAATGTTTGCGATTAGATCTATGGTGATGCAAAATCGACTTGCTCTTGACATTCTATTGGCAAAAGAGGGAGGAGTCTGTAAATTATTGAGAACAAAACACTGTTGCACTTATATTCCTGATAAGAGTGCAGAAATTGGAACGTATATTCAGAACATAACTAAACTTGAGAAGGAACTTAAACCACTGGAAGTTGATAGTGTATGGGAAAGATTGACAAATAGTATATCGTCAATTGGAACCTGGTTTGCTAATATAGGAAAAGGACTTGTAGGTCAATTATTAGTACCCTTAGCAGGAATAGCAATAATAATTTTAGCAATAACAATATGGTGCAAATGCTGTAGAAAGAATGGAACGTATAAAATGACAGAAAAAGGAAAGAAGAGAAAGAGGGATGAAATCGAACTAGAAGAATGGAGAAGTGATTTATACAAGAAATTGAAAGGAGACTGTAAGAATAGAAAAAGTAAAGATGAGAATGAAACGATTTGCTAAAAGTTGGCATCTGATTGAGGGTAGTGTTTTTGATGGCTCAGAAACGCCATCAGAGAGGGGATTGATGGAGCAAGGTTTCAAAATTGAAACTTGCTTGGATGCAATCTTCCTCATAGTATTAATTTATTAAACTTGTACTGTCAAATACTAATACTTGCATTCACGAATACAAAAGGGATAGATGCTTGCTTATGTGTTTTACTAATGAATAACGCTTGTCCATAACTTAAAATGGCCGCTAAAAGCGCGGGTACTTCTCTGCGCATGTCGCAACCTGATCACATGGTGTGACGTCTTTCTTTGCTTGGTGGGAAACTTCTGCTTCTGCGCAGTGTACATTAAAATGGCCGCTCAATGTTCTCACATGCTTAAGCTTGCTCTCATGTCATTATTAAATTGTCGTTTTTTTAACGCTGCTAATGCAGGGTAGTATTATGATTAAATGGGAATAGAGTTAGGGAAAGTGGGTATACAGTGAAACGTTTTATTTGTGATTTTAATATTTTCCTCTTGCACTTTTAGTAATTCTTAAACTTGGGCCTGGGTTGGTGACTTGAAACTCGAGAGACAGAGGGTTCTGCGCATGTGTCCTGTATGACTGCCAAAATGAAGTCAACTTGGACGTCTCACAAGGCCATGACCTATTGGCCGAAGATGATGTACCCAATGTATCCGGCGGATAAAATGTTGCTCTTATCTTGTAAAATGTATAACATTTGTCGTGAGAACGGGTGGGAAATAAAGTGAATGTATTAATTTGAAGGGGCGGGAACGTAAATACAATAGGCTTCACAAATTAAGCCAAATTTGTCATGGTGCGAGAATCCACCTCCTGTCCCTGCCCAATCAGAAGTAGTGGTCCCATATTTTAGCAACATTAAGGGGAGGTACATGGGCGTAGAAGGGTATAATAGAATATAGCATTAGTAATTAGTAGACACAGCGAGAACAGAAGATACCGAAGATAGAGCTAGATTCCAGAGAAGGGAGAACATACAGAAGAGCTCCAGGCTGCCATGCTGATCGGTTGCTGACTGAATTCCTGTCCGGAAGAGGTCCTGAGGAGGGGGCGGCAGAGTCCATTAGACGGGAGAATCGAGGAGAAGTCGAGTGCCAGAGAGGGGAACGGCGCAGGCGTCGTTGTAGAGAGGTCACCAGTCCTGTCCTGATCCTGAAGGAGGTCCTTGCTTTTCATCCTTCCAGGGTCCTATTCTTTCAAACTCCTTGGCTAAGGGGTTTGGTTCTTGCATTTAGGTAACTATAATGCAACCTTTAGTTGTGCTGCTGTCTCTATCCTCTCATATTTCCTTAAACACTGTCATTTATTAGCAAATTCGTTCCTATGCTTCTTCTTGGGTATTCTGATCAAATACCGTATTTTCTGTATTTTACTCTGCTAAAACTTTAGATAAACATTTTAAAACTTCCGGACTCAGTGGTTATTCCAGGATTATGTACTATAGTGAATGTCACTCATTTTAAACTTCCCAATTAGCAAAGGATCCATTGGTAAGTAATTACTCTTCAATCAGAAGGTAATTGGTAGCAGGGATTTTTGATATGAGTATATCTGACACCCAGCGTAAGTATTAGCGTAGTGTGAATGTATGGGCCTAAGTGAGTATATGGTGTATGTATGCTGTTTGCTAATATCGCGCTGGATCAATGGATCCTGAGTAACTGGGCCAAGTACTACCCTGTCCAGCACTTGTCTCTGAGTAGAAGTTCGAGTGGAGTAGTCCATGGTTCTTCAGAGGGAGAATGGTGTAACTCCTACAGAAGCTCACAACTCAAAGTACAAACTGTAACAACAATAAGTTGATTGTCCTGTCAAATATTTGCTTCTATGAAAAATGAGTATTTTAAAGTGACACACAAAGCATAGCATTGGTACAATAAAGTAACCTGCACAGCCTCTTGAGGTTGGTGCTCTAGTGTCATCCTGGGCAGAATCCCCAAGTCCCTCTGCCCAGTCTAGTGCGGTTTGCTATTCTCAGTTTAATAGAGGAGATGACTTACAGATGCAGCCCATGCTAACCTCATACAAACAACTACTATGTTTGGCTTTAAGAGTTAAGTGAGCAACGCTCAGATGCTAAGTTTGTGCAAGTCTCCTGCAGGGCCGATGGCCTTAATCCTCATACCCAATCGGAGTGCAGCTGGCAACTCCAGGGAAGCAAGGCGCTCCCTCGCAGGCTCCTTTTCCACACACTAAAGGCCCGACCTCTCGTGGTCTTTCCCCAATGTTGCATCAGCCGCCTCCAGACAACCACAATGATGCTGGACGTTCCTGCTCTGCTCTTCCAGCAATCGGTAAGTGTTCCCAGAAGTTCCCTTGACAGAACGAGTTAGAGCGATGGCCCTGGCTCCAGGGTTGCCCTCTTCCAGACAAACTGAGTCACCGACTTTGCCCTGCACGTAGACGCTCTCCTCCTCACAAGGTACTCTAGTCTTGCAGAAAGGCTTGAGGCAGGTGCTCCAAGCACAAGGCAAGTGATCTTGACTTTTAAAGTGATGGCCCCTGACTCAGCAGGTTGACTGCCAGACCTTGATCCGCAGCCCTGGATTCAGCAGCAAGAAGTCTTGGTGATTTTACCCTCTCCTGATGAGACGGTGCTATTCAACTAAGTATGGGAGTCGTGCTCCCACCTTTATTTTCCAAATCCAGACACATATGGGATTTAGTGTCTGCCCTATGAAATTCGTGTTGGGGGTGTCAGCTCTTCTGAAGTGCTCTCTTGTTTGCACTGCCCTTGGCTAAAATGACAGTCTGCCACAGGAGGAATGGCTTCAATTCTGATCAACCCACATCATGGGCCAAGAGAGTAACCAGAGATCACACCTGGCTGCAGCCTCCACCGAAATACGTCCTGTAAAGGTTCAAAGGCCCAAGTCTTCCTCTCCATCAAGATTTCCTTGTCCACAGTGCCAGCCTTATGAGTTTCTCCATCTCCCTGACAATGAGCCAAGGCCCTACTGACCAGTAACTCTTCCTTGAATCAAAAAGATCTCCTTTGATGTGCACAGAGGCTGCCCTGCTCCACTTCCTTAAGAGTGTGTCCAATCCTAGCCCTCAGGAATGTTAGCAATACAAACCTGTTAGGGGGTTGTAGTCCCCACTTCTCCATTCTTTCCAGGCCCTGTGCTTCCAAAATGGAACCCATAAGCCTCTGTGGTAGGTCCTATACACAGGCATACCCATGCATCACAGTACACAAGTATCATGTGCATGCCCGAAGCTAAATAGAATCTATTATATACATGGGTGAGCTAAGTGCACTCGACAAGACCACAGCAACTACTTTTTGTTGTCTACTGACTTCAGGTCATAGATGCTTTCGATGAATAGGCGTTTCTGTGAGTGGCTTATTCGGGCCTGTTTGGTGCCCCAGGCTTCTTTTCATTTAGTTGCGGAATATTACCTTGAGTTCATGTTTTTATAAGTGATCCTTTACTTCCTTCTCTGTCCTTATGTGGCATCTTAAAATGTAGGCACCTGTTAAGAAAGATTAGAACGTATTACTACTGGTGAATACATACTTCTTAGTAATAATGATGGATATTGTTCTGGGAATTTTTTGGTGACATTTATTTCTCAGCCTTCAAAAAATTCTTTTATCATGTGGTTAAAAAAGGCTGGGAGAATGCGTGTGCGAAATTTAAGTGACACAACTCCGGATGAGCTGACAGAGTTTAACCATGTGTTCCCTGTTGAAGATGTCAAAATTTCACAGGGATGTATAGCTTGGATATTAAACGGCAGCTGTTGTTTACGCATCACATTTTGTGCTGACATGAATTTCTGTCTTTTATGCAATTGCGAGAGCAATTTTTAGTTCGTGGAAAGAACTGCTGTGTAATACCTTTTTTTGTAGCAAGGTTCAGCGCAGAGCTTGGTTTTACCTAAACCATAAATGCTATTGCTAATTGGATAAATTGGCAGCAATTTAGAAGCAGGAAACTCCAGTCCTTTATTTGTGCCCAAAACTCTGCAATGCCGAGGCTGCGTCGTCTTAAATCCATCCCACTGCCCTTAATCCATTACCAAATACTCTCTGTCTCTTTATCTCACTGGTGCAGCTTCTATTTTTTTCCCTTTCTGAAGGGTTTTCCATCTTTGTCTTCCTTTGTCTTGTTTCCCTCTCTTGCTCTCAGGAAATATTTGATGCTGGAAAAATAAGTGCCGGTACCCGACAATAAGTGGCGGTGGTCCTTAATGGCAACCACTGGCTCAAATAAGCAGTTATAAAATCATTGCAGGCTGCCAGAGAAAACATTTGAGCTCGGATTTCATTTTCATTTCACATAGGAGCCTTCAATTGTGCTGCTGCAGGTGGTATACATGCTCATCATTTGACATCAGACTGTGGCATCTGGTGGCGGACCAAGTCTGTCAAGTCGGTAATTTTTGCTTTTTTTCATTTACTAGAGGTGGCTCACTGAAGTCCTGTTCAACCTCCCATGCACTTCTGTCCAGGGACTCAGGGCTAGATTCACAAAAGTAATCTGAGACAAAATCTTAACTTTACGACTTTCGGTATTCACAGAAGGCATTTAGGAGTACTAAAGTTAGGATTTTGTCTCAGTGAAACATAAGTTTTGGTCTTAAGTTAAACTTAAGACAAACTTAAGTTTAACTGGGACAAAATCCTAGTCGTAAAGTTAGGATTTTGTCTCAGTCAAACTTAAATTTGTCTTAAGTTTAACTTAAGACCAAAACTTAAGATTGACTGAGACAAAATCCTAACTTTAGTACTCCAAAATGCCTTCTGTGAATACCGAAAGTCGTAAAGTTAGGATTTTGTCTCAGATATCTTTTGTGAATCGGGCCCTCAGTTATTATCTTATCTCTAAGGATGAGAAATGCAGCAGTCTGCGGGGGATGGTGAATTTGCACGACGTGCTGCAATTACCTATCAAAGCCAGGCTTTTGCCATCAATTAGAGGTGAGTAAGACGTCTTTCTTGTTGTTTTCAGAGCAAAACATTCCCTGCTTGTTGTTAGTTCTGTGTTTATGAGTTTTTTGGTCTGGCTTTAGCCAAGACCTTTTTTTTTCATTTTAATTCTTAAAAATACATAAACATATATACTTACAGAGGCTTTCAGTCAGCCCTCTTCATCCATTTGACTGTTCAACCCTTATTCACATTTTGCTACTGCCAACCATAGCATACAGAATGGGCAAGAAGTCAGCCCACTTTAGCCACTGGTTTCCTTTATTGTGAGGGGCTGCATTTTGCTTGTGCACAATGTGCATGTGTTTTAATTAAACAAGCTTAGAATCAACATCTCCCAGTGTCTTTCAGCTGCTCTTCACTTACAAAGAGGTCATTAATGTCATTTATAGGTCACCAGGGGACGTAGCTACAACCCATGGCTTGACCCTTCCAGGGCCGGACTGGGACCTGAAAGCAGCCCTGGCAAATTTTGCCAGACCAGCCCCCGTCCGGCGCGTAGCGAGCGAGCGCAGCGAGCGAGCACGACCAGTACTAGGGGGGGTTTGGGCAGGTTCTCCCCCCAAGAAAATTTTGGAAAAAGACAGACCAAAATGGTGAATTTTACAGCACATTTTTCATTACATATTCAATTGTATCAACTTTCAAAGCACAGTAAATAGTAGAAGATGATGACCTTAAAGAGCACCAGGTTACACACCCAGTCATATGTACCCATAGACATTCTTACAGAGAGCACCTAAAATAGACACGAGTAGTGAATCAGAGCGAATAAAGTAAAAGCAAGACCAGCCCCCATATGGTGTGTAGCGAGCAAGCGCAGTGAGCAACAACTACTAGGAGGAGTTTGGGGGGTTCTCCCCCCAAGAAAATTTTGGAGACAGAAAGGCCGAAACAAAGCATTTTTCAACACATTTTTCATTACATATTAGATTGTATTAACTTTTAAAGCATAGTAAATGAATGCCTTATGGAGCACCAGGATACCCAGTCATAAATCACAGACATTCCAACAGAGAACACTAAAAAATGAAATGTCGAGCACGAAACATGAATTTAAATATAGCAGGCCAGGCGCCACCACCTGCACTGAACACACAAGTGTGCATTTTAACAGCGCAAACTCCTTTCTTGCAAAATCCGGACAATTTAAAAAAACATAGGTCACGATTCACGAACTGAGCCAGGCATCAAGCCTGGCGCCGAGGGCTCCTAGAAATGTACACGTTAGCCTTACCAACAGGAGCTATGTAGCGGCAACACCTTAAAAGAAAACAAAAGGACTAGTTTGTGCAAAAAAAAAAACCTAGAAAGCCCTGTTGGGGCTTGTGCTGAAAAATATATTTTAAGCAGGCTGACCATCACCCCAACCTTCGCAGTGGCGTCCTGTACAGGGACAGCCCTTCTCTGTTTCTCAAGCCTAGGCGGAGTGGTTCACCTAAACCCCTATTTTAAGGCTACCAGTGGCCCCCCCAGTTACAGCCCCCAAGAGTCAAGCTGCCTGTGCTGCTCAAGCAGTGGCACACAGCACAGCGTCACCAAAGGGAGCATGCACACAGGTTTCATGGTGGCTCGGCCTCGGAACATTTCAGCTCAGCTGGCCCTGCTCGGACACGAACACCACCCTGACGAAAACAAAAACCCATATTTAGAGAATCCTGCAGCACTCTACAATAGTTACGGTGCTAAGCAACAGCTTGGAAGAGACCCTTTTCTGAGCTCATGTTTGAGGTCAGTGCTGGAGTCGTGGCAGGAACCAAAGGGCTGCAAAATAAGGGGTAGGACTTTGCTTGGGGTCATTCCGACTGAGGATACTTATACTATACTAGATCTGGTTCACCCTCTTCATCTCCTCCTTCGATTGCTGCCTGTCCAATCTACCAGGGCAGAGAGGAGCAGGTTTTGTATGCCCAACTTGCTGTCGCCGAGCAAGTACCTAGCTTTATGGTCTCTAGCGAGCAGTCTCATTACTAATTCTGAATTTGGGAAAAAGCTAGGTACACCATTATGCACACATGGAAAAGGAAAGCCCCATCCTGTGTCACCTTCATGACTCGGGACTGGGAGATAATTGAACTTGGCAACCTGAAAAACAAATTTTATTAGGACAAATAATTTTTTTTTTTTAAAACATAGAAAATGCTACCAAAGTATGAATGTTTGCCCACGGAATTGAGGATATCTTTCTGCTGGAAGTCTGCTTGACAAGAGAGCACTTTAGTGGAAGGTTTGCATCCTACATCTCACATCAAATCAATATTTGTTTAGAATGACAGAGTAGAACAAATAAATGCAAAGTTTTTTGAACATTTCTGAATGTGTTTTCTACCCTCTACAGTAGTTGGAACCTGTATGCTTAAGGTAAAATAGTACTTAGTAAGAAAAGCATGGATGACTAAAATTGTCAACTTATTAATGGTTACACAATCAAATTATTGTTCTGCCTGTGTTTGAACATTGTTCTAAAATTACTTCCTTATTCTCGACTAAAATTAGTTTTGTAGAAAGACTACTGTAAACACTTTGCTTATACATAAAGGAAGCAAGGCATGGAACACACCTATGGTTTGCTTTTGGTTCTCAGGCGAATTTCTCTGAATGCCCCTTTACTTGAAGAGGCCACCATTTTGTTAATGAGCCTTTCTGTGTAATAAATCTTAGGTTAGTTGTTAACTAAACTACCTGGTCTGCATCTTTTTGTGCAGCCATGTATTAGATTACCCTTCTCAAACTATTAACCAGATGGTTTGCGGCCGTGCCATGCAAGTGAAAAGACAAGTAGCCAGTCTTAAGTGAAACAAACCTATCTTGCTTCCAATGGCACAAGCTTTCAGTCACTCCCAGGTTCGCCAGTTCATTTGGAAAGTGAAAACATCGAGGAAACCTAACTGCAAAAAGTATTTCTCCAACGCGAAGAACCCTTAATTTGTGCTCGGCACAGACACTCACTTCCTATCACTGGCACATATTTATGACACACATGGTGGCAAGGTCAGTCTATTTTGATACCATCGACAGCCGTTTTAACAATACAAGATACAAAAAACAATTAATGCCAACGCGTCCAGGTCATTCTTGCAGCAGTGTGTGGTTAGGAGGAATCCAATTTGCCACATTTATAGGAGTGTGATAGTAAGAACCATCGCTGGTCCTGGGATTTGGCAGCACTGGCAGTAACAGTGGGTGGTGAAAGCTGCAGTGGCCTCCTGAGAAATATCTTGGGCCCTGCTAATTACGTTTCTTTTATTTTGTATACAAATTAAGAACTGCGTCCCTACAACACCTGTCGTCATCTCGTCGTGGTTCCAAAGTCAGCTAATAAGGCAAAGATCTGGCTTAAGGCTTGGAGGTCATCAAAGTCACCAGATGACAAAGCTTTGTCAGAAACAGAAAGTGTATGCACAATACACGGTGACTCGGCAGTCAAGAAGAAACGCGAAGATCTCTCTAGCAAATGGTACTAGCCTTCTGACAAAATCACTTTTCATTTCAATAGATGGGATTGGGGAACTAAGGTAGATTTTACTTACGTTTTACAATAAGCGTAAAGCGTTAAGTATTCTCCTGGCAACACAGGAAGGTTTCCTTTACATCCGGTCATGCGAGGAAGCTTATACAGTGATCAGAGGTGCAGCCAAGGAGCATTCTAATGCGAAGCGAGGCTCTGCAGTCGATAGGAACCCCGCATCGAGCATGTTGAAATATTCAGTTCATGTAAACGGGAGAGAATGCGCTGGAATAGCACTGCACAATGAAAATTGAGATCGGGTAGGTATTCCGGCTCAGACAGCTGGAGCATGGTCCTCTCGGAAATAAATTACATGCTCCGAGCTACAATTTTTGTGTTTAGCAGCTTCGCACACATATGCAGCCAATATAACATAGCTCCGATGGGGAATCAGGGCCAGGCACCACGTCCACGGCCCGCGACGGTGCGCTCGGCTCAACTCAACTTAGCCACCACCACCTCGCTCCGGGGCCTATACCCTGGGTCCCCTCCCCCCTGCCTCTACCTTTTGTTTATAATCTCGGCACGGCCCACAGTGCCATGATGATTGCAAAAATGCAAACGACAACTCTGACTCACCTGGGGACGGAGTCGGCAGCACTGGGACAGGGGGGCTACTAGAAATAATTAAATTATGGGGTGCTCTGTCTCTCAGTCTCTGGGATGCCTCCTCGACCTCGCCTCACCAGTCACGCGCACTTTTGTATTGCGCGAGCCCCAATGCGCATGATCACCACCATACATCAGCCCCACCCTAAGGGTGAACTGAAGAGACCGCGCAGACGCAGTGGCGGAGACATCTGCGCGCTGCGCGGGGCTGGCACCTAGTGGGCACCTCTGATTATTAAATGGTGCAGCACCTGACTCCAATGCATTATTTATGCAGAATTTGCAGATTATAGATAGAAGTTAGAGTTGTGCTTTTTTTTTTCACCCCCGCCCGCGAGGAGAGACTCGGAGACAGTCTGACTCACGGTCGGTCACGGACCGAAAATCGGCCCCAGCAACCAAACCGGCCCCCTGTCAAAAAAAACAGCCCCCACCCCATCCAGCCTCCCGGGGGATTTCCCGGTGCCCGGAATTACCAGTCCGGCCCTGAACCCTTCCAACCCCTGGCACTGCCTTTGCAACCCATGACCTTAGAAGTGGCAAAATCAATGCAAAGACACAGGGATGGCTTCACATTTATTTTATCCCACTTTTTCATTATACTAACAGTGAATAATAAATTATTATTATTATCTATTAGAACAATAATAAATGGAGCACATTTTGCTGGAATGAGACCTTTGATGCCAGCTGTGGTAAGTAAATACAGGGGCGATCACCGCGGATGCGGTCCAAAAAGAGAAAAGGTTGGTAGGTCCTAAGTAGGGGGTGTGCAAAATTCACGTAATTTACTTTTGCTTTTCATGCTAAACAAAAGTGAAAAAAACCACAAGTGTTGGGAACAACATCCACTTGTGTTGTTTTCAATTGTGCCGTTCTGGTGCTCCTATGCTAACATCTTCCAATGAAAGTGGCGTAATGGACCCTATTTCAGGAATCTTGCATAACAAGCTTACGATGAACTTCACAAAATTATGCAAGAGTTTACCAGCTAATGAAAATTTCAACCAGGCCTAGTCCTGAGCTTGCTTATCTCTGTCAAGAACCCTCAGGTTCCTTCAGAGCATTTCCGGACAGCCTGGACCTGAGCGAAGAGACTATTAATACTGTGCCTTGAGGTTGCAAATATTCCTGCTGAACAGGAACTATATAATACATGCTTAATATCCAAGTTTTCCAATGGTTCAATTATCCCCAATGTGAACCTTGCGTGATAGTTTGTTCGGGTCTGGTGGCTCAGTGGACTACTGCATCCACTGTGGGCTTCTGTGTTTGACCTCATGGTCACAGGTTCAAACACACAGCAGGTCCCCTCAGCCTTTCATCCAACTGATGTCAATAAAGTGAGTACTATTGAGTTGGGTAACAATAAACATCTGTTATTCAGCGCCAAGATTCCTACAGGTGAACGTGCGCTTTTCAAATACACATGTCAGATCAACTGGCTTGGCCAGCCTTTTAATTGTTTTCTTTGTTTAGATGAAGATTAAGTGTAATTGATGGTGGTGCTGTTGTATAGTTCTAGGACTGCTTCACACATCAAAGAATGCATCTGTTTTTCACTTTTATACAATGTTAAATGTCTCCACAAATGTGCTATGGCTGAATCTTTCCGCTAGCACATCTCATGGAGGAACCTCCATGAGGCAGACATCACAACACACTCTGCAGCCAAAATGATTCTCCAAGGCAATGAAAGAAGACATTTGGCCTGCAAATAGCTTCTGCAATGTGTTATGTGCAGCCTGCCTCCCAAAATGTGTAAACAGATTTTGAGCCATTCACTGATATGCTTCAACTTTTCATATGTTGGAAAGATGGCACATTTTTTGAGCCGGCTGTATTCTGTGGGAAATATCTTTCAAGCTCTTTGAGGATATACTGGATCAGAATCTGAGGAGTTAGTCATAATCGAGACAGTTTAGGTGTGGAAGGAAATTGAATGGTTAGAAGAGTGTCAGTGGTTTTTGGGGAGTGATCTTTTTCAATAACCATCATAGACTCTAGCATCGCATCATTTGATGCTGTGACTGTGAGATAAACACAAAAGCCCTTCCATGCTTAACACTTCACTTTTCCGAATCTATACAGGTTTAGGTGAAAATGCTTTAAAATATATATTTTAAAAAAAAAGGCTTTATTGGTAGTGGCCTGGGGGGATTTGCAGGACATTCTCAGCCAATGCTAAGCAGTTATGAGATGATATTTAACTTTTACTGAGTATCTTCTGGTCAGGTCTGCATGACAAAGTTTGGGATTGCGAAGTGCACATTTTATTAAATGGGTAATAGGACAGTGACTTTTAAGTTGGGAGGAATGAGTAAGAATGGAAAAAAGAGAAGACAAAAGGCTTGCAGTGTAGGGGACCTGGCCATGGTCTTTAGTCTTTCAGGCAAGGCACACACTGCCCTCACACCACTCTAGCATTGAGGCTGAACTTGAAGGGACTTAAATGCAATCAACGCAGCTCCTCATTGCGTGGTTCCTACCGCCACTCCTCTCTTCACCAACTTGTTGGAGCATGTTTGGGCAGGGGTGGGCTTGCTAAGGGACAGTTTCCATCTTGAAGGAGGAATAGTGTCAGAAATGAAGATTCGGTACTGGCTGTTTAAGAAATTATGTTTTGAAAATGTTATTAAGACTCTTCTGCTGTTTAAGTTAAGATAATTTCCTTAACGAATGTTTCCAGCAAGAAATTAATTCTCAAATATCAGCTTGGGAAATGTCTTCGTAAAAGTAGTCACCTTGGAATTCTAGCATTAAATTAGTGCAGGTTCAAGTGCCACATTGAAGTTCTTCTTGTAACTGTGGACTCGATGTTGTTGGTGCAGTTACGTGTTATGTTAAAGTCACTCAGTGCTTCCCAAACTATCTAATGTATTTGTTCCTTTGGATTTACAATCTTTTAGCTGCTGGACTTGAAGAGTTGGCAAAGGTCAAGTTTGAAGATTTCTATTACAGCTGGTAATGTAAAACAAAACAAATAACTTTGAAAGCTTTGTTTTCTTTGAGGTGGAACCCACAACTCAGAATAATATCCTTTCCTTTAGAAGCTATTTACATCCAGACATTTATTTGTTTAAAAGTCACTGCAAGCTGGGATTAGTTAAATTTTCTGTATGATCATTTTCTGAATGCTTCACACGTCTCAGAAGTATTTTTTTGTTGGACTTAGAAACCAGTCTTACTGGGAAAAGGTTGGGTGAGGCAAAAATAGTTAATGTCTCAGAAGTATTTTTTTGTTGGACTTAGAAACCAGTCTTACTGGGAAAAGGTAGGATGAGGCAAAAATAGTTAATATATAATTGCAACAATTTGTTTTCTGGAAGGAATATATATATTGTAACAGAGTGCAGACAGCCAAGAAAGATAAGATAGCACTAAGGTTAGTGGTGAGAGCCTTTGTCTGTATACAATTCAAATCCACTACTATAGCTGAAGTAATCAGTGTATTTCTGTTCCCTTAGGTAATCAAACATTGTCTAGTGCTACAGTGAACAACTGGCTGCTGTATCCCTTCCCAATCCCTCTTTCCCCGGATTTCTCCTTTACTCAACCTTAGCATTCGGTGGGAGTCTCAGAGGAACAAGGAGCGAAAGTCCATGATAACCCTGTGGTGGAGCTCAGGTATTTATTTGAATTTGCGACAAGTAAGTGTCCACAGAGTTAAACTGCACAGAGTCCGAAACATATTAAAAAATCTTAACCATGTTACAATTGCTGATCTGTGACAGTTGCATTGTCTAACATAAAGTATTTTTAAAAATCTTCTGCATTCCATATGATTTAGGTTAGATCAACAAAAAGCACATTTTTAAGTCAAGGCGATTTTTCAACCGGTTTAACTCTGCTTGTTTTCCTATGTTGTTTCCAACTAAATTGTAGATTTCTCTACAATGTCTTCACCCTTGTGTTGCCTGAAAGAACAGCATCTTTGATCCCACGCAGGTAAAGACCAATCACCATTTTCTGTGTAGGCAAAAACCCTAGTCAAAATGTATTAAAATATATTGAAAACTGAAAATGTCTTTAAGGCACATTCAAAATTTCTATTCCTTGTAAGGCAAGACAAAGGAAAATGGCATCCCCTTTTTGTTGTTGTTGTAGGGAAACGTAAACATGTTTTGTGACTGCTTCAGTGGTTGCAAGAATGAAAGTTTACTGACTGCCCTTGTAAAAGAAATTGGATATTTGGTTGAGGGGAGTGAAAACCTGATTCAAGCAACAAGCATAATCCTTGTCAGGGGGACCCCCAAAGATCCCTAAATTAACCTGGGGTTATTCCTCTGGCTGCTTGGCAAAAAAGCAGATAGGCTTAACTTAGAGACACTGTATGCAGCACACAAACAGTAGTTAAGTAAAAACATAACACAAATCCCACAGCAGTTTAGAGCAATAGAGAAAAATGCATTAACTAAAATGACAGCAAAATAAATTGAATCCAATCAGTAGGACCGGGGTTATACATTTTTAACGTTTTAAGTGAAAAATAGTGCCTGAAATATCCTCTGGGGCACAAGGCAAGCCTCAACCATCAGGGCAGTCTTTTGAGTTACAAGGCAGGCCCCACACACCAGGCCAGTTCTCTGGGGGTCCAAGACAGTCCTTCTGAAGTCCTTATCAGGTCCAGGAGTGTACTGAGGAGTAGTTCTGAGGGTCCAATAGCTATACCGGGTGCCAGCCTTTGGAGTGGGGGGACATCCTGGCTACCCCCACATCTGGTTATGGAACATTCTTCCCTTCTATTGCCAAGCCTCCAAGACGTCTGGGATGACAAACGACTAGCATCAGGTTCCTTTATGCGTGTGCTGGAGGCAGCCTTTTGAAATGTAAGCAGCTCTACCCAAACCATCCTAGCAGAATGGCCCATCCTGACAACATCTAGCCCCGCTTTGTTTCACTGTCTGGGAGGAATACACAAAGACCACTTGCTAAGTTATTCACAGTCATGTGACGCAGAACCCTAGCATCAGGCACCACATGTTTAGGGCAGGAAAATGTCAATGTTCTAAAAGTGGCATTTTTTTTAATTGTGACTTAAAATATGAATCTACAATTAAACAGGATTTTAAATTAGAATTAATTTGAGTCCAAACATGACATTTCAACCTGTTCCCAATCAAAAGATAGCATTTATTGAAAACTGATAAGATAACCAATGTTATCATATGGGAGAGGTAGGCCTTACAGGAGTGAGACACAAATTTAAGAGATTTTCACTACCAGGACATGTAAAACTTAAAAATACATGTCCTACTTTTTAAATACAATGCACCCTGCCCTATGGGCTGTTTATGGCCTACATTAGGGGTAACTTTTATATATTAAAAAGGAAGGTTTGGGACGGGCAAAAGGTTTATTTTGCTATGTCAAAAGGGCAGTTTAAGCTGCACACACAGGCTGCAATGACAGGCCTGAGGCATGCTTAAAGGGCTACTTAAGCAGGTGGCACAATGGGTGCTTTGGGTCCACTAGTAGCATTTAATGTATAGGCCCTGGGTACATGTAGTACCATATTCTAGGGACTTATTAGTAAAATAAATATGCCAACCAGGGGTAAGTTAATTGTACCATGTTTTAGGGGGACAGCACAAGCACTTTAGCACTGGTTATCAGTGCTAAAGTGCACAAAGTCCTAATGCCAACAAAAACAAAATTCAGAAAACAGGAGGGGTAAAGGCAAAATGTTTGAGAAGACCCCACCAAGAATGACAGGTCTACCACCTTATCTGTCTGTAAATATCTGTCCAAGAAGCTACCCATGAGGATGAGCTTCCACTTCCACCTTCAGATATAGCAAGTGGTGCTAGACCTCAGGCAGTCATTCAATGTAACCTTTGACTGAACCAAGAGGGCTCATAGTATTTTAACTAGGTCAGCATCCACCTTCTGCCTTTTAATTCTTCTGAAGCCCATCAACTTTGTATTTTGTGGTCAAATATGTATAGTTTTAATAATTCTACCTTGTCTTGGTCTCATGCACAGTTTTTGACTTTTCCTTCCATCGTCCTTATTCCGTGAATGCACTCTTTTTTCCTTATCCCATTCCCTCAACTCACATTGAAAGCTCCCTTGCTTGACTCAGAAATCTGGTTTCTGGAACTATGAATTTAATTGGTTGAGATAAGGTTCTACATAACGGAGCAGATAAATCTGTTTATTGCAATATATAATCACAGGACCGAGTAACTCTGATAACATAATCAATAGTTCTGATGATCAGATCTCAAATCATAAAAGATATTTTCAAGTGTTTTTATTGCATGTGTTATCAACTGTAAATTGTATTTTGTCCCATCATCATATCCAGGGAACAGGTAATGTTTTACACAATCGATTCATCCAGTTGGTCTTTACAGTAGAAAACAAACAGTGGCAATCCATGCAGGTAAGCGCGGCGGGCGGGGTGGGGCGAGAATGGGGAATGGGGTGAAAGTGACAAACGATGGGATAGGGAATGTAAAATGATTAAATAAATAAAACCACTTACCATTGTTCGCCGCATCGCCAGCTCGACGTAAGCGGTTTTATTTATTTATTTATTCTTTTATTTTACAGTCCCTACCCCGTCGTTTGTCACTTTCACCTCACCACCACCACGCCCCCGCCCCACCTGCACGGACTGCCGCTGAAAACAAAATCTCCCACAGAATACAAACACAATATGGTCAATATCACTGACTAACTGGATGTTTTTATATTTATCAATTGTATATTAGTTACAGAACATTTACATGAGGATTGTGTGACAGTGAATTTCTTCTGACTCTCCATTTATGAAAATTGGGAAATTTGTTTGCAGAGCTTTCTGCCCGATCAAGGGGATCAAGAATTTCAAATTTTACCAAGTATTATATACATTTTGCAACAATTACAAATGCTTTCTAACTGACTTGCACTATTTTACTATGCATCTTTAATAAGCACAGAAACTATGTCACCTTTTTAATTGATACAGATGATGCAATACAAAGAACGTATATTGCCCTATATGGTTATTGAGTCACACAGATAGATGTATAATTAATTTTCCTTGTTTTGTACATCGTAACATATTTTAGAAGATGGATTTATTTCTCTTCTCGGTACTTGCCTGTTCTCTTTGAAACCAGCCTATTTCCCACTTGACAATTAGTTTCCATTTAATTTAAGAGCAAATTGTCGTGTCAAATTATTTTCCCAACTTTTAGAATCATTAAAAAACTTTTATTGTAAAGACAAAAAAATGCACATAGTAGTTTGTGGAAAACAGAGACAAGAATGTAGCCTATTTGTTAACTCAACCACCATGATGATCACCAAAGAAAAAATGAGTTGCTGAATAGTTCTCCAAATGTTTATCCTTTGCTCTAGATTGATTGTTAGTGATGTATGGCTCAGAAACAACAACTTGAAATTTACATTAGCGGATACAACAAAAGCAAGGTCTGGAATCCTACTTGACCTATTAAGAGCATCTACTTCATTTTATTTACTAAAATATTTTTTACAAACCATTCTTTGGGCTCCCAGCGAAGACGATATGTAAGCTCAATCTGTTCAACAGCACATTCAGTGTAATAGACACTAATTTATCTTATTCAAAAGATGATTAATGTGATTAACAAGTGGAAGTAACTTCTATGGTTATTTGGTACCATGATTATTTACAATTTGCTGAATTATTAAAGCAAACAGAGGAAGTTTCACAGAAACCAACTAATTTATAACCAGAGTTTTCAATTTGTTTTGATGCCAACATTTTTTAAAAGAGAAATGCGTTTGTAAAGATTGTATGCCTAGCCCCACCTCGTGACTTTTCACTTGTTAGGATTTAGGGACCAATTACTATCTTGGTCTGAAAGACTCCGACCTTAGGTCGGAGGCTTTCCGACCAAGATCATCGGTTTCACTTCCAACCGCCTAATTACAATTTAGGCGGTTGGAAGTGAAACCGGTCGGTTATTCCGGCTGGCTTCCGACGGGCTCACGCAGTCGGAGGCCGGCCCGTTATTCATATGGACGGCGTTTTATGCTGTCGGGATTACGATGCACGATTTCTGGCAGGCTTTCTGACATAGATAACCTGTCAGAAAGCGTGTTTGGGGGCCCCTAGCAGGGCCCCCTTCTGTTTGTGGCCTCCGGTTGGGGGCCGTGCCCCCTTGTTGATCCCTGCACTGTGTGGCAGGCACCCGGTTCAGGGATGAACACAGCCTCCCATTTCCCTATGGGAGCTTGTGCTATGGCCGGTTTACGGCCGTAACACATGCTCACATAGGGAAATGTGAGTATGCGACTGCACCATGTACGGTCGCATCGTAATTAGGCAGTCGGGACCACTGACCGGAGGTCAGTCGGTCCAGTTTCCGCGACCCAACTTTGTAATAAGCCCCTAAATCTTTTGAGAAATACATGCAAAAATGATCTGCTCAGGCTGTTAAAACGGTTGGGTAAAATCATTTTTGATTGAGAACGTTTGTACATACTTGCAAGAATCTGCGACCCCTCACTCATAAACAATGCAGCTGGATCCTCGATGTACCACGCCACAGCCACATCACCCCCCACCTGAGGAACCTGCACTGGCTCCCTGTCGACAGGAGAATCTCCTTCAAACTCCTCATCCACGCACACAAGGCACTCCACAAGACTGGCCCAGCCTACCTCAACAGACGACTCCTCTTCTACGTCCCCAACCGCCAACTCCGCTCCGCTGACCTCTCCCTCGCCACCGTCCCTCGCATTCGAAGAACTACCACCGGCGGCAGATCCTTCTCCCACCTCGCCGCCAAGACCTGGAACACCCTTCCACTAAGCCTACGACAGACCCAAGACCTGCTGACCTTCAGGAGGCTACTCAAGACCTGGTTGTTCGACCAGTAGCAGCACCCCCCCCCTTTTTTTCCCTAGCGCCTTGAGACCCTCGCGGGTAAGTAGTGCGCTTTACAAATTCTGTGATTGATTGATTGATTGATTGATTAGGATGTCTTAAAATGGAAATCAATGACATTTGGAATGCTTATATTTCCAACTGTCATGTTTTTTGGCGATACTCACCGTATCCCTGGCATTTAATATGGCAACATACTTGCTGTCTATTTCATTGAATTCAACAGGGTGCACTAGTACATGAAAGGATCTCAAGGATAGACAGCAGATTCTAGTGATATTTTTAAATTGCTAATTTTGCATATTCAAATTTTAATAAAGAGAAATTATGCATACTTTTCCTTTTTCTCAGGGGAGCTTCAACATCTTCATGCAATTTCTGAAGTTTAGTTTGGTTGTTTTTTCTTAAAGATGTTTAGTTCAAACACATTTTTGAGGTACCAATATAAATTTTGGCTTACAAAGACACAGATCTTCCAAATAGGTTTTGCTGTATTGCAAACTCTGGTTACATAATATAAAAGGTTTGCCGATGCTGAATGCATAGACTCATTTTGAACCAGTAAACTATTCTATAGGCACTAAAATGTCTCAAAGTAGCTCAATAGTTCTTACCCAAAAAAGCTTTAAAAGCCACTTCTATGGTATACCAATTTGTTTGCCCATGGACATCCTTTGGAATTATCCATGTGGCTACAAAGCATTGATTTCCAACGCCGTAGTGCAGACAGTGAACATTGGGAAAGTGAAATGTCTGTGTCCAACAGATAGCTAAATTTGGTGTGAACAAGTCCCGGATACAAATCTCACTGTCAGCTCCAAAAGATTTCTTCACAGACCCGAAAGTGCAGTTCATCAAAATGTTCTGATAGTGACGTTCCCACACAGATGCTACACTTTGGCAGCAAAGGTTGCACCAGGGCATTTAAATCAGCACATTGAGCATATCTGCTGACATCACTTCATGCAAATTTGAAGACTATGTAGCATATATCCAAGCAATTATCTGTTATCGTATGGAATCTCCACTAGTTTCACAGCAATAGCAAACATCGACCAGCACCATGAGCTTCTTCCTAGAATAGAATAAGACATATATGTTATAAGATTTTGAGTATATGTGTCACCATCTTCAGTAAAATAATAGTGGGGCATTCTATAGGTAATGATTGGCATTAAGCAATCTTATAAAGAAGAGGTACATAGGCACCATGTCACTCTCTCCGAAAATCAGCTGAACTTGTGAACAGTGTTGCCCATATTATCACAGTTAAGGATACAAGAATTATCCACTAGAACAGTGGTTCCCAACCTCTGGTCCAGGTACCCCTGGAGATCCACAAAACCTCCTCCGAGGGTCCGCGACTTCTTAGAAAATTAAATAATATTAACAGATTAATAAAGTGCATATAAATAAAGAAGCTCAAGGTACAATTTAAAATTTTAAAATGTACTAGAAATGGGAAGGAATTTGAAATTGGAGATCAAAAATTTGAATTAGTATCCTCAGATTGATATGTGGGACCAGTGCAAGAGCATCAAACAGAATATAGTATGGATGATAAGTGGCCTCAATTGAATATGGAAAAGCTCCAACCTTCATTTTATAGTTAAAATGTTTTTTTTTATTTATATATGTTTGTGAATAAAATAAAATGTGTCATCATTTGAGTATTTGTTTGAAGATTTTTCTCTGTAATATTTGTGTATTGTTTTGCATTTCATATAATTGACAATGCTTAAGCTGGAGCCCTCGTCTAGCAGTCATGACTCAGTGAGGGGGTCCCTGGATAGTCAAAAGGTCGAGAACCACTGTTTTAGAATACATATAGTATAGGTAGAAAACAAACATTAGGCATATGCTTGTTTTCTGCCTACTCCAGGAGGATTACTAGACTGAACAGTTTTCATGAAAATGGAAAGAAATACAGGATATATAATTGTTTAATTGCACTTTGATATTTTGTGGCATCTCACTGACAATATGTCTGCTTCATTGCTTATATAACGTATATAATGGTGGAATAGTCAAAGATGGTGTGCACACTGAAGATCGACTGTAAAATATTGATGAGACAAAATTTTAGGAAAAATATCGAAAAAACAAATATCAACAAGTTTGTAAGTCTACCTTTTCTCTACCTAACTCCACCTATGTGGTAAATATGTCTTCAATATACATAGAAGTGCAGTTAAGAATACTAGGGGCCGATTACGATGCAGCCCGTAAAGGCTCCGACCGACAGTCGGAGCCTTCCTGGCCGCAACGTAATCGGCCGCCCTACATCGTAATCAGGCCCTAAATGAATACCTCCCTGTATGCACTTACCTTTTGATATTTTGTCCCTCAATATTCAATTATCTTGCTATTCTGAGGGTCTATATTCAGTAGTACAGTTGTTAAAGATGACAGTGGGATGAGGGAACCAAATGGTGATTTCCAACTTCTTTCAGCTTTAATCTTATAAGAGAGCTTGGGAGGTCAATGCTATGTTGACAAACCCAGTGACTCAAGGTCTGTGAATTAAAATCCTGTAACAAAATTCATCAACTAACTGCAACTGAAGCCAAAGGGTTAACACATATGCTCTTTACTCAAAACTAATATATAGGATGAGAAAGTTAATAAAAGCAAGAAACCTTCCATGGAGTGGAATTGGCTCTTTCATGCAATCCTAATATGTGCCATCTACTTATCATGACTATTTTCTGAGGCTAATCTGGAGTTGTAAGTAACTGAATTGTTTCCTTTCTTTATTTCAATATGTAAACCAATTCTTACTTTTCACAGCATGGGTACCTTAGAAATAATAAATACATTTTTAATATTCAGACGAGCTGCAATCGCCTTGTTTTTATGAATAAAACATGGCTAGCCATGGTTTATTCATTGTCATCTATTGAGGACCTGTGATTGGCCTCTTTTGACCTTACCTTCAACTGTGTACTGGGGGGCATATTTATCAATGGGTTGTGTTGCTTTTGCACCACGCATTGTGGTGCCAAAGCGACACAACCCCTAAGATGCAATTTATCAAGCCATGCAATGGCCCCCTTGCGTGGCCCTCAGTGGCTTGATAAATCCAGAGTAACACAATGCAGCGCAAATTGCTGCATGAGGCGTTCCATTAGTGGAGCTTGGGTGTTCCAATGCAACACCTATGGATTTTGTCACATTCCCAGATTTACCATCAGTGGTAGACCTGGGAATGCACCAAAATGCTATACCTTCCCAGGTGAGGCATAACAAGGAGAAATATGTTTATTTCACCTCGTTTTTTCCTCTTTCTATGTGTGCTGCATTCTGCAGCACACATAGAAAGAGGAAAATGCCCCAGGGGATTGTTTATTTACAGAATAGTACCCCTTCCTGCACAAAAACAATCCTGCTTACAATGCGGGCACCCTTGCACCATGGTGAAAGAGGGCCCTAGGCAACACATTGTGCACCAGTGCTGGGAAAAGGCAGGAATGTGCCATATTGGGATAAACACGGCACACTCCTGCACTTCCCCTGTCACGCAGCACAGTGCAGCAAGGTGACTTGCTGTGCTACATTACATTTTGATAAATATGGCCCTTGATCATTTTCAGTAGGTGTTAACTCTAGAGGAACGATTACAAGCTGGGCAGTTTTCCGCCTGCCGTTAACCTACCCTCACTGCTCATTAATTACTGTTACAAGAGCATTACAAATTCTGGGGGGGGTAAATGAACTGGTAATACTTCAGATTATGGAATGTCAGACATGTAGATATTTTTTTTCTCTGTTTATGCATGTTTTTGCTTAGTATTTCACCAAAAGATATTTGCTGCTTTCAGAAGTTGATGTCTCCAGATCACATACTAGGGCACTTGAAATGAAGCCCTAACAAGGAACTATGCCTTGCCCATTAGGTATCGTGTTGGACCCTTCCTAGAGCTGAAAGAGCACAGACCGGTAGCAGAGGCTCAGCTAGCTTACTGTCTCCCTCATGCTCATGGGGCCCAGATAATAAATAAATGCCATGGAAAAGGTATTAAACAAGATGATCAAAGGAAGGGAGTGTAAATGAATTTAAGAGCAAAGGATGGATTGGAAACTTTGGATAGCAAAGACATTTTCCACCCTTAAATGATGAGAGCTGAAATTAAGAAACAAAATTAAGAAATCAAAAAAGGCATTTAACATATATTCATGGTACTCTTGCACTAATTTTACATACCTTACATGAGGTAACCCTACAAACTTGGAAACCACATGGGTAAATCTGTTGCATCCTCAAGTAACACCTGGGCATTTATGTCATCCATTGGATGAAGTAAAGAGCAGAATGCAAAATACTACCAAAAACAAAACAAACATAAACATAGAGTGAGGCCAGTGTTTGGAAGCATCCAATTTTCACATTGCTAAAGGTAACACATGAAAGAATAACAAAATACATACTTTACTTTCACATCACCCAGACATATCATTGTGTAGGAAACATTAAATGCTATTTTGGGCACTGTGAAATGTATTTACTTGATTCAGCTTCACAATGGATGAAGTAAAACAGGCTCACATTTACTATACTTTGTACAAGAGATTTGCACAAGATATTGTACAAAAGGTTGTACATGATTCATTCTCTTAGTGTAAAGTTTTCTGTCGTATTCATTGTGTTTATCAACGTATTTTTGTGTTTTCTTGGTGGGGGGGCACCTTTTACTAGGAAAACAGAATTGCTCTCTAGGGTAAAGACAAAATACCAGTCTTTCAACCATTTGATGATTTTAATGATGGGCGTTTTTTTTAAAAATAGATACAGATACCCATACGCCCCCGAAAACAAAAAAATCATGCAAAGTCCTTCATGTACAATCATGTGCAAGAAGGAAAGTCATTATAGTGTAAGCAGATGTTTGCATCCTGATCAACATGAGCAAACTATAAGGGATATATTCTATGAACGTGTTTATTAATGACTATGTAATTGTTGTGGTGGGCCTGCAAAGTTAACAAGCTTTGGTTTAATTTGTGCCTATACCTCAACTTTGTTGCTTTGATGAGGTTTGAGGAGTAAAATACGCTAGGAGTTACTTCCATTTTATACTCTTTGGCATGGTCAGTATTTTACTTTAAAGAGAAATGTAAGCCCTAAATACAGTTTCTGACTTGACATGGATTGCATTTCACTGCTATAACAGATAAACCATTTCCATGTTAGCAAACAATTAAGCTGTAAAAATAGATGGTGGGTTGATGCATTTCAATAGGATTGCTTTAAACAAACACAAGACTATGCAAAGCTCCATTATTTTTGCTTTTAAAAATTTAATATGTGGGATGCTAAAATCAAACTAACATTCAGAAATTAAACAAAAAAAATAAACAAATAAAATAATATAACAATTAAAGAAGTAGTAACACTAGAATTTGTTGAGAAATTGAATTTTGTTATGCGCAATGGCTGCTGTTTATGTCATATCCCTTGAAACATTTCAACTGCAGGTAGTGCAAGTTAATGGATCTTTTTAGTTACATTTCATTATCATTTATGATTTTTTGTTTTCACGAGCTATGCTAGCAACACATCTTGATATTAATTCAATTTTATATCCAGTACATGGTTTTCTACTAACTTACATCTTCACCTATTTAATGCAGTGCTGTAGAAAGAAATTAATGATTATTGAGAAGGTGGCTCATAAGACGAAAGTGAGCAAGCCAGCAATAAATGTAATGAGAGAGGTCAGTGGATTGAATGCCTGATGCTACTCTGTCTCCCACAAGGTCAATTTGCTTTATCGGATATTTGTACATGCCCATACGACGAGATGTCTCCACAGACCTTGCTACATTTAGTTTTTGTCTGCAAATTCTACCTCCCTTTAACTAAACGTTATTTATTGCCCGTGCTACGGAAATGTAATTTGAGCAAGTACATAGTGGCGTTGTTATTTTTGGAGCAATAGAATGTCCTGCTGTGTATATAGCAATAGGTTTCATTTTGAAAAATGCACTGCGGCTGCGAAATTCAATGTTTTAAAATCTGGCATTTAGATTCTGGATACTCATTTTTAATTATATTTTTATTGCTTCTAAATGTTTTTTAATCTTATATGTGTGTTTTATCTATTTATGAATTTATGAGCTTATTTGCTTCTTTTATGATCTGCTTTACAGGTGATCGAATAAAGATTTCTGGTTGGGGGAGCTAAATCACACTTTGATCCTTCTGAAATTTATAGATTGATACTACCGCTGAACTCGATCACATGGTTGGTACACATAGATTTGTGCGGCATGCTACAGTAACAGGCAAAATTATTAATAGGCAAGCAAATTAATAACCATTTTATTTTGTCAGCTGAAGTGTATAAGTTTCATAATTTTGCACGTTAAAGTTACAATTTTATGCTTTTCTGTGCAATTATTCCTCTGATGAAATTTCCCTGCAAAATCTTCTTAGCATAGAAATTATCTAAAAACGGTCAGTTTTCAAAGATGTCTCAGGAAAATATGAGAAAAAAGTTGTATTAAAGCCTCAACTGTTTTGTTGAGAAACATACTATGCATGGTTAACAATTTAAGTAGCTTTTGAGCAAAATAAGAGGGAACATTCTGAAGGGGTTTTCACTTATTTTGCTGAAAAAAAAAATCAGAAAGTTTTTTTAACCTGCTTAAATGCTAAATTTAGAAACAAATACGCAATTTCAAGCAGAGTGGGGAGGGCTGTTGAGTACTCTGCATCGCGACTCAATATATTGGAGACATTACATCGGGAGTCACTAAAATCATAGGTAAGCTTTCCATTAGGCAAATATAGGTGGGTATTACCATTAAAAAATATTTATGCTGTGAACACAAATTATATATACACACACGTATTATTCGAGATCAATAGATAGACATTTATTGAATATAGAAGTTAAGCTCCCCCTTAGAAAAAAAAATTAAATATATATATATATATATAATGTATATGTATTCTTAAAGAAGCATTTCAACTTACCTGCAAAGTGGCAATGTAATAGTAATAGTATTTCAGATGTGCTGGCAGTAATGTAATGACTTACCTGTGATGTAGTGAAGTGACATACACCCATGCATTAGCTGAATCCTGAATGTTCTCACAGCCCCAATTATCCAATTATATTACATAGTAAATCAATTTGGACTGGAAGAACATGTTGCTGAAGAATGCATTATATATAATCACGAACTTTGAGTGTGTAAAAGTTACACTTACCTCTGTAAGAGGATCTGCTCCCATGCTTAGTAAGCAGTTTACTGCTTCAGACAATCGTTCTTTCTTGAGAAGGAGAGGTTTTTGAGTGTCGATCGTCAAGTCATTTCTCTGAAGCTCTTTCACCGCTTCATATTGCCCTCGGACAGCGTACTGTAATGGGGTTAAACCTGTGGAAGAATAAGACAGGAAGCTCAGAATTTGGCTTTGTTGCCAGAGAAATGTATGTGCATACTGGAAATAAACACTTAATTTAGTGAAGGGTGGTAAGGGTAAAACAACTAAAAACATTCAATTTACCTTTGCATGCTTTAAAGGAATTTACTGATTTTGAGTTAGGACAAGGATAGTTCTATCAGTAGAAACTTCCCTTGCTCTACTGTCCACTCTTTTAAGATTACATTGCAAATTTAGCAGAAGTAGTGTTGGATCAACAATCCTGGTTATAGTGGCTGATTCACCAACATGTGTGACAGAGTTACATCCAATCAGCATTGACAATGCAGAATCGATTTGTACAGAAACATGATACCATTGCTTACCTGGATAATGCATTTCATTCGTGCCAAATTCAGGTCGGCATTAGGACATTAAAAATGCACATTGGGAATACATCTGACTTCTAAGTAAATTGTAATGGCACTTAAAATGCACACGCTTACTGCCCTTTAACAGGTACAGATGTAATAGTGTTGAGTGCCAAAGCTGCCTTAACAAATGCTTGCTGATATGGGAGCTACATTCATGCAGGTGATCTCAAGCACAGAATATTGTTGTCCAGAGCAGACTCTGATCCCTGAGGATGGTCATTCAGGAAGCCAATACTTATGCATCATCTTTAGTACTCACTGGCTGGTTTCAACATCATCTTAAAAACTTTAAAATCTTAAGTTCTAAGTTTGAGTGTTTGACATTGCTCAGCATTCTGTCCATCAATTATTCTTTTTGCTCTTGGCCCGAAGTGGGATGGGGATGTCCAGATGTGGGTCCCGTGCTCGCCATGTCACTGGATTCAAGCTATAGTGGCTGATATGGGGTGATACCCCGAAACCAGCCGTAGGATGCTTTTTCCAGTCCAGGGAGGACCTGACTTGGCAGTTCGGTCTGGACTGTTCCCATGGGGAGCAGGCTCAAGGCTGATTTGCATATGGCTAGGTCCAAACTGGGGTAGCGTATGAGCAAAAAAGAGATAGATTTAGGCCCAGATCTCTGTACTGATGGTGAGTGTTTGGCATAGTTCAGCATTCTCTCGATCAATTTACTTTTAGAAATTTGGCATTTTCTTACTTTAGCCAATTGGTGCCCGCTGCCTGTCTCTGATACATGTCTGGGGAGGGTGACAGCTGGGCTTTATGTATTTCCTCTAGACAGCTACACACAATGGGAGCTTAGGTGTGACTTAATGGGCCATCCTTGTATGATGGAAGGGAAGTGCGGGACCCAGCCTCACTCACACCTGAATAGGCTGTGTCCTGTCCCCACACAAGGGCTGCATACCTCCTGTAGTGAGTTTGGAGCCAAGGCAGGAAGGGAGGATCTCTGTGCGCTTCAAAGGCATCTTTTTGAAGTCTCCCCCATTTCAAAGGCACAACTTGGTATAAGTCATGGACCTTTAACACAACAACGTCAGTACACTTCTGGACCTGTGAAGACTCTGCAAGAAAGAAGGACTGCTGTGCTGCTGAAGGACTGCCACCCTGTACTGCTACTTTGCTGGACCCTTGCCTTGCTGTGCTACCCTGCTGCTTGCTATTCCCCTGCCTGGGTGAAAAGGACTGGACCTGCATCACTTGAACCCAGAGTGACTCCAAGGCTAGCTGGCTTGCCTCCTGATCTGAAGTCTTAGGACATAAAAAACTTCTAACTACCCTGCTTCTGCTCCTGCACTCTGCTATCTGTGAGTCTGCTGTGCCAAGTGGTGCCACCCCAGTCCTGGACCCTTGGAAGAGGGCCTAAAGAGTTTGCTCCAGCAGAACCTATGTATCTTCTGATGAACCGACACATTGCCTACAGTGCGCGGATCAGAACCGCCATATTGCCTCTGCTGCGGGCATTGGAACCGGTGCATCGCCCCTGTTGCGTGTTTCAGCATTGACACATTGCCGCCACTGTGTGGGCCAAAACCAGCACTTAGCCTCTGCTGCGTGGATCGGACCTGACGCATCGCTTTTGGAACCACAACTGCACAAAGCTCTCTCCAGCGCAAGGTCTTTGCATCCCTGTCGACATCCGCCTCGACAACGATGCTCATTGGAGCCGATACATCGCCGCAGCTGCACAGATCAGGACCAGCATATCACCTCCGATGCGTGGATTGCCATCAACGCATCGCAGCGGCTGCACCCTGTATCCTTGACTTTGATGCAACCAGGATCAAGGTACTTTTGTTCAGCAGACCTCACTGGGTCCCAGTATCTGGCCAGCCCTCAATCGCGGTTGGCCTGAATCTTTGACAATGTCGCAGTCTAGCTTGACTAGATATCCCAAGTTAGCGCTTATTGCTTCTAAGCACTATTTTACAGTTTATTCTTTAAAAATGTATATTTCAAGTTCTGCCTATTGGATGCTTGTGATTTTGGTCTTGCTTTAATATATCAATCTCTATGTTTCTAAACTGATGTGGAATCTTTTTGTGTGGCGTTTTCACTGTTTTACTGTTTGAAGTGTTGCACAAATACTTTACCCATTGGCTCTAAGTTAAGCCTGACTGCTCTGTGCCAAGCTACCAGAGGGTGAGCACAGGTTAATTTAGGGTTTGCCGGCTTCTTACCCTGACTAGGATTGTGGTTGCTGCTTGACTAGGGCTCATACCCCAGTAAACCTACAACCCAATTTCTAACAGAAGGTCTTCTAAATAATGTTAATTGTTATTTTTGCAGTTACCATAAACTAAGACCTTGACTATAATCCATTATTATCAATACTAGATCCTTATCATACACTCCTTTATTACCACGTATAATATTGTACATTTGTTTAAAGGGTTGTAGGGTATTTCTGAGAGTTTTATAAATTACGTTCTTATTCGCCTTACAGTATATTCAAACTCACCATTATTGTCAATGGCATCAACTTGAAAATGGAGTCCTTCATCTTGACTCTTTCTAAACATCTAAAAAAACAGACGAGAAGCGGTTAAGCTTTCGGAAATAGTTATAGAAACATTTGAAACATTTTGCTAGTAATAGAAAATAAACAAGCACTTTGTTACTGGGCCTCAGCTCTCAAGTGTGTACTATAATTCGGTTTTGCATTTTTGGAACTGCAATAAATGGGAAAGAGAGACATGTTATGAATTAACATTGCTAATCAATTTCCAACACTGTATCAGTAACCATCCAGGGATATTTTCAGATCCCAAACCTGGCACCAGAGAGTAGTGTAGTGAGAACAAGTGGTAGGTGAAAACAATGTGTGGTAGTTGTTGTATGGATATGAAATAAGCATCTGTCCTAAATCTCTGCTTGTTAGGTTCCTACAGCTAAAGGAACAATTGATGGACGGAATGCTGAACAATGCAAACATTCACCCCTGTCACAAAGATCTGGGTTTACTCCATCGTTCTTTTGCTGACCACGCCACCCCAGTTTGGACCCAGCCATATGCAAATCAGTCTTGACTCTGTTCCTCATGGGAACAGTCCAGCCCGAACTGCCAAGCCAGGTCCTCCCTGGACTGGAAACAAGCATCCTAGGACCGGTTTCAGGGCATCACCCCTCATCAGCCAGATTAGCTTGAATCCAGTGGCTCAGTGAGCCTGGAACCAACGTCTGAGCATACCCTTCCCACTTAGGGCAACAAAAGCAAAAGGAAAAAATGATGGAAGGAATGCTGAACAATGCAAACATTCACCCCCAGTTACAAAGATCTGGCCTGGCAGTGCGGGCTGGACTGTCCCCATGGGGAACAGGGTCAAGACTGATTTGCATATGGCTGGGTTCAAACTGGAATGGGTTGGGCAGCAAACAAACAATTGATTTAGGACCAGATCTCTGTACTGGGGTGAATGTTTGACATTGTTCAACATTCTATCCATCAATTGTTCTTTTTGTTAGGTTCATACAGGCATCACCTGTCCACAACTCGGCATCCTCTCCTAGCACTCAATGATTTATGCTTGTCGTCAGCCATGTACAGCACTCTGCTGTCTTTTGGCTATGTTTGCACTATAGAAATACCATATACATACCTATATACATACATATTTCTATACATACATACATACATTCATACATACATCTGGTTCTGTCCTGTGGCAGTATTTTTAACTGCCATTCTGGATTTCCTCAGCATATGTGTCTGTGAGTTGCGTTGTTAAATAACTGGCATGATGTAAAGTGTTTGTACTCTAAGCTCTGCTCTTGAGGGGATGTGTGTACTGATGCAAAACAAAGAATAGTAAAGGTCATTATTCTTTGTCATAGCATAGGGAAAAAAAGTATTTTTGGGGATGGGACATTGAAGCCAGGTAAGTAACAGGAAGTTAAAATGAAGGGCTTAGATATTTTTGTAGTTTTGCTTTTTGTAAGACTGAATTTAGCACTTTACACTACTGAGAAAATATTACTTGGTACTCAGTTCAGTTCAGCATTCCTTATTTCGGTTAAAAGATGCCATAAGAGAGACATACAAATACAATCATTAAATACATTCATATTCTTAAAATGATAAATACATAAAAACAAATATTACAGAATCACACAATTTCCTAAGATCAATACAAATGATTTAAAATCTTAAAATCAGTGAATCATTATCAATTGTACACCATAACTATTCCTAATTAATCAGATTAGGCAACTACTTCCACTTTCTTCCGTACAAGCCACATACTCATTAAGAACCTCGATACTGTAAAGACCGTAGGGGGTGACAAATCAGTCTGGAGAATTCTACATGCCTCAAGGTGCCTTTTGACACCTAGATGTCTGCAAATTGGAATTATCCACCGAGCCCGAGCCCTGCTATAAGCAGGACAGAAAAACAACATATGGGCTACAGATTTTCGTGCATATCCACAAGATGGGCAGCCCATAACAGCGAGTTCTGGTGACTTCTTCCATCTTGAAGTAAAAGTGCAAAGAAGCAAAGTACCATATCTAAAAAGGATGCACAGTTTCCTGGCTAGATTTGGTTCAATAACATCTGGAAAAGACTCTGCACAGTAAAAATCCTTTGTCATTAAAAATGCGCCAGTTAATGTACCCAATGATTTCAGATCAATAACTGAAACGGAACAGCAACAACCCCCGGGGGTCTTTCCACAGATTTGCTAAGCCCAATTCAGAAAACATTTCTGTGACATATCTCATCCCGGGGAGATCTGCAGTGGCAGCATACCTAAGGATTTCCTCAAGACCTTTAAGGTAATATATCAATTCAGGAGTAACCCAAATTCTCCTCCCAAAAATTAGGGGTCTAATCGCCGCCCGCTCCGAGACTGGTCTACAACCAGCATCAGACCTTAGGAGAATCAGGGGGGTGCTGATGGAATACACAGCACCTGCCTCAAAAACCGACTTTCCATCATATCTAACAGTATTATATTTTTTTTTACCCCAGAGCTCCGCACCATATAAGGTTACCCCCAAGGACTGATACTCCCTCATAGTGAAGCAATCCAGCCTGCTCAGTCAAGCCAGTTGAAGCCTGTATATTTTGTAGAAGACCAATTTAAAGACTATGCATGACATTATCTATGAAAGTTAACCACTCGCATGAATTACGGTCAGCGCGCATTATAGTCAGATACATAGAGCATGCTTGGTATCAAGGTGAATGCTTTAACGCACCTCTAGAACCCCCCAGTAGCCATGTTCTGCACAGATGTGGAGCGCCGTCTTCCCCGAATGGTCGGCCTCATTCCCATTGGCTCCCAGGGAAAGCAAATCCCTCACCATCAAGTGTTGGTTCCGTTCCGCAGCCAGATGTAGCGCTGTCTACACACAAGGAGGAATGAGGAAGAGAGTCAAAGAGATGCACACAGTTTGAGTTTCACTTTCATCTTTGACTTGCCTTCAGGGTGATTCTCAGGTAACGAACTTTGGCCTTCTGCTCGTGAGTCATTTCTAATTCTACGGAATTCATTTGATTGAGTTAGGATTTTACGAATTGTTTTTTTATTGCATAGCTAGGTGGTCAACATTCAATCTTTTCAACTTTCAATGTGAACTCTGCATAGTACATTGTCTTTCTTCATACTATATTGTCAATAGTATTGCCGTTTGTTTATACTCTTGCTTTGTTTTGTGGATTTGAATGCATTGTACCCTTGGTGCGAATTATCGTGAAAAACAGCTGTATTTATTTATGGGCGGTCTGTTAGGAATAAATATCTGCTTGTCGATCTCTACTGAGAGCCTCAAGAAGAAAAGGGTAGGAAAGAGGTGGAGAAAAGAGTGAAAGAGGAGTAAAGTTAGCATGATTAAACCGGATAGCATACACAGTGCCTAGAAGGATGTATTCTAGTTCCTATTTTAAACAGAAAGAGGGACGTATCATGCTTTGAGCGGTCGAAATTATGACAAACGTAATTGCCCAAGTGTTGTCTTTAGTAATTTATGCCAGCTGGTTTAGATGTGATTGCTGTATTGACTGTACTATTGTATAACTAATGTATAATTTTAGGCCTGGGTGTAATTTGAATTGCGTAACTTCTGGGGTTTTGTGTTACAATTGTTGCGTAAAATGCCTGAGATTCCACCATTACCTCATGATGCCATTGAGACTTAATTCAGGTAAAATTCCTTGTCATGGGAGCACACGGAGAACTTGAAAAACTAAACGAGAGTAGCTGGTGTTTGCGTCAAGAGCCATTGTGCACTATTTTTTAGCGGTAAGCACATCCTCGTGCCAAAAATGGACACAAGAACGCATTTTGCTCTAACAAATAGAGCTGCATGCAAAGTTGGCATTTTGCATAATAGCATATCATTTTGCGTAATTTTGGGGTATTGCATGTAATTTCCACAATTGAAATTATGCAAATTTTGCTGAGGCTTACATTTTAATTCTTGCTTTTGCAAATAACAGTTCTTAAATACATTCTGTTCATGGAAAACTCTCAGTTGCCTGGTTTACGATATACAAAACCACAAATAAATAAAGAAATGACATATGTACCTTGTTCATAGCATCCTTCATGTCAATGATGTTGAAAGCAGCTAATTGCCGTGCAAGGGCAAAGACCAGTGCTCTTCTCCCATTGATCACTGCATTGTGAATCAACCTGTCATAAAATAAGATTTATTTTTATTAGTTATTATTTATTTCATATTTGTTTTTAAAATAATATCATATTTGTCCAGGCCAGGCTTCCTTGCTGTAAGGAAACCTTAGGGGGCTCCCCTGCAAGTAATCGTGAGGGGCCCTTTGCAATACCCATACCCTGGAGCTGACAAGCTGATGGGCCCCATTTATGTGTGGAAGACTAGGCCCCCTCGCACTGCAGGGGCACTGGGAGTGTCCGTTATACTCCTGCCAGGCTTGCCTTAAACCATGGGCGGTGATTTACCAAAATGCCAGGGATAGCCTACATACCCTTTGACGTTAATGACATCACAGGAAGTGACATCACAAGACCCCCGGACCCTGCTTTTTTCCAGGAAGACATGTCAAATGACCCTAACATCACAACAATTGGCGTCTCTGAAGTTCCATAATAACTGCATGATTAGATACTACCTTATCTTATAGTGATGACTTGATCTTTGCAAGTTCTAGGGCATAATACTTGACCTGAAGAGTAGTTAGCAAGCACAGCAAGTAAACCTGACTTCTTTCAGTGGGTTGGTTCCTTTTAGAAAAATTTGAAAAGGATGGGGCTGAAATCATGCATTTTAAAGCACAGGTTTCACATAAATTTGCTAAAATGCTAAAGGCGCTGAAAGTTAACTCAAATATTCAAATCCTTTTATATTGTGCAAAGCCATTGACACTTGACTTTCCCCAGGGGTTATCCATATACCACAGACGATCCCTATGTCAAAAAGTACCTTAATATGTCAGGGCCAGCATTTTGTCAGGGTTGCCACCCTCCCATAAGCCAGGTTGTTCACCTGTATGCCAAGAATTACCTCCATTGTGCTAATACCAGCATTCTGCCACTGGTGTCTACATGCCAAGAATTTTCTAAAGCATGTCAGCATCTTTTTCACGGGTGCCCTATATGACATAAAGTACCTCTAGAATGCCATTACCAGTATTTTACCATTGGAGGCCTTTATAGCAAGAGATATCCTCAGTGTGCCAGTTTTTTGTCACAGGTGTCTGCTGTGCTAATAATTGCTGTAAGTATGCCAGCGCCAGTATTTTGTTCTGTGTATCTTTATGAGACAATAATTACCTTCAGTATGCCAGGGGCAAAGACAAACTCACAAGTATCAAATCACACTCTCACTCACACTCACATTTACTCGCTCACACTCACTCTCACTCTTATTCATTCTCACTCTCTTACACCCATTTGCACTCCCATTACACTCATTCTTATTCATTCTCACTCACTAGCTTGCATTCACTCTTAATCTCACTCATTCTCACCCACTCATACTTACTGATACTCAGGCCCAGGCTTACTAATATTTTGCGCTGGGCTTGCGTCACTTGCCACAAAGTATCCAATGCAAATCAGGATTCGAGTTGGAAAGTAACCAAAGTAGCGCAAAGTTGCACTATGTGGTGCTTTGCATTATTTTTGCATTAAGTAATCATTCCAAGGGTGGTGAATAGCAGTAGCGTCCCGTGGTGGGAGTGCTGCCGGGCGGTGACGTGGGGCGGGGGAGGGGCAGGGTGGGGGGTAGTAAACTACGGAATACGGCGCACAGAGGTAAGTAAACAAACAAATAAATAAAACGAATTTCGTTGTGCGCGCTGCATCGCCAAATGCGATGCAGTGCGCGCAACGGAATTCGTTTTATTTATTGGTTTGTTTACTTACCTCTGTTCGGCCATATGCCGTAGTTTACTACCCCCCACCCTGCCCCTCCCCCGCCCGGCAGCACTCCCACCACGGGCCGCTACTGGTGAATAGAAGTTCCAATGAAACCACCCATGGGTGTGGATGCAGATCCCTATCTACAAAGATTGGTAGATAGGAATTTGCACCCAAATCTTACACCTCCTCAAGGCAAGAATAACGAGGAGAAGTGTTTTAATTTAGCCTTGTTTTTCCAACTTTGCATGTGTGCTGCATTGTAGAGCACGCACACAAAGTGGGAAAAGCCTCAAAGCGTAGTTATTATACTGGAAGGAACACCCTCCAATAAAAAACTTATGCTTCAGAGAACAGACACACCCTTGCACTCTGGAACATGTGTAAATTGTCAAGTGGCAGCCAAAAGCACACCAGCAGACGGGGTGAGAAGAAATGCACCACCTCTTAGTAGATATTCCACATTTTTCTCCTTTTGGTGCAAGTCAGTGCAGCAACTTTGGTGCAGCGTCGACTTGCGTCAAAGATTAGTACATCTGGACCTCAATCACACACAATTGCACTCACTACCCATCACTCACTCACTTTTCCTCCCTCACACGTGCTTACACATACAACACACACTTGCTGACACGTACTCGCTGTCTTCTCACTTAAACACACTCTCACCCGCAAGCATGTACACAACATACATTTAAAACCATTTTCACTTACCATAGCTGTCACCAAAGGTCCTCTTCCATTTTTTCTTACACTAATAGTTAATAATAGAATATTATTCACTGTAAGTACATTGAAACGGGGCAGAAAAATAAGGAATGCAGAGCTTCTCTGTATTCTTAGCACTCATTTTGCCACCACTGAGGCCAGGGGTTGTAACAGCAGTGCCAGGGGTCGCAGGAGGCATGCCAGGGGTCGAAGCTGTAACCTCTGGCGACCCCTAAATGACGTCCATGCCTTAAACGTCTTGATATTTCTTATCACAAAGCAAACCATTTTTATCTAGGATCCTGGAGCATGACTGGCTTGTTAAATATTTGCTTGCCAGTCTGCCTTTCAGGGCAAGACAACAAATCCACAGCTGTTTTTCATTCTGTATAAATGGGATTACATCAAAGCCAGGCACACCTACTTCCAGGGAACTGCGGCGGCGAAGCGCAGAGACTTCGAACCTCTCAGAGGCGTAGCTATGAATAGTGCAGCTGGGGTAGCGGCACCGGAGCCCATGGGTCCGAGGGCGCCAAAGCACCCCTAACAGTGGCTCTTTTTTCTTTACTGAGAAATTAAGGGATGCGGCCCAGATGACCATGCCTGCTTTAGGGCCCAATGCACTTTTGCTACGCGTTGAACCTCCCTTGTTACGTTTTTTTTTTTTTAAATAGCTAATTTTAATTTTGTTTCAATGCAAATACATTTGTCAGTATGTCTTTCTTACACGGATGTATTGTTATACATTAAGTAGCACGTGACGATTTATGTTATCGTCATCGGTAACTCTTTTACGTATATAGATCTCAAAACTATAACGGTGAAAACATATAGCTAGGCCATGTGTGCCATTACATCATTTTTGACGTGTCTCCGCGAGCATCCTGTCCTCCTGTGCATTATATCCACACCTGAATCATCATCCCTTGAAAACAGTGTCATTTCCTAAGAACTTTACACTCATGTCCGCCCATGTCGTGTCTGCTGAACATATCCTTTTGGCAGTAAGTTTGTAAGTAGTCAGTTGCATTATCGCGGCCCATGAAGGAGGCATCTCGTCTGTTATTACTTGTATCGCCAAAGGTATAGAGCTCCACTCTGTAATTGTCAATGCCCCCTCCTCTGTGTTACCTGTATCTCTGCTATCATCCACTTCTGTAGATCCCGAAGCCATCTGTGTATCGTAGGGCCCGTAGGAGCTTTCCACTGCATTGCAAAGTTTCGTTTTCCAATGAGTAAGGACAGATCTATAAATCTGGGTATATTCTTTGCTTTTTTGGACCTAGCACACCTTCCCAGAAGGCAAGTTGCCATGCAGACACCTGTTCCCTTTCCTTTAATGTACCAATAAGACTGATTAACTGGACAGTGCCACACCATGTGGAGAAAATCTGCATGATCAGTCTTGGAGCATGTCAATATTCACCCTGGATATATCTTTGTTATTCGTGCTGGGGAAAGGTAGGTAGATGTAGGTAATTTAGCTGGGTATATTTACAAAGTATGTTCCTGTTTACTGTTTTAGCTTACTCTAAGATCTTTGTCCATTCTTTGGTCTGTATTTCTTCACATAGCTGATGCTCTCAGGTCAGCTTAAGTGGGGTGGTGGGAGGCTAGAAGGTTGGAGTTAAAGCTCTGAGCATGATGTGACTGCCTTGTGCTGTGCACCATGTGCAACAAGTATCTGCGAAGCTTCTGATTTCTGGGGCTCGGCCGCGCCAGTATTCCATACCGTTTCCATCGCATTGACCAATGGATTATACATCAGGACTTGACTAACATGGAGGACATAATAATCCACCACGTCTACCGTTCTCTATATTGTCTCCTAAAACCGCAATATCATTTTGTGTCCAATCTTGAGTGGGGTGTGCCTTAACCACTACAGCCAATTCCGGTATTTTCCGCAGTGACAGGATCGAGGCATACAGGGTTGAAACCCTAGTTTAAGGGTGTATTCATGCCATCATTCCCTAACAGTAAACGAAGATCTGGGATATTAATTCCCAACCTTTCCCTGCTATATATCAGCTGCAGTAGATCACAATTGCTGGAAATGTTCATCATGTCTATGCATCTGGGTTCTGTTTCCACCACCAGCCATCATGCCATCCATATCACCCGGGCAGCTAAGCAGTAGACTTCTAGGTTGGGTACCCCCATCCCTCCTGAATCCAATGGGCACATTGATTTATCTATTGATATGCGCCTTCTCTGTTGGGCCTAGATCAATCCGACAAAATGGATTAAATATCTCTAAAGCCCAGAATAGCAAGTGGGAATGCCATGAAAAAGCAGAACAACCTGGGCAGCATTATCGTTTTATTACAGGTCTACTTCCTTCCCAGTTGTCACCCTATAAGGAGGGTCCACTAGTGAATCTGGCTGCAACCTCCATGTTGGTACAACTAGAGAGTTAAGGGGTTATGGCCTGAGTCAGTGGGGCATAGGTATTCTGTAGAATGAAGCTGATGGGCTAGATCTTCAGTTCCCTTATACAAATCTAACAGTGCATGTATGTCATGCATGGGTGAAAAGAATGAGTATTCCCAAGAAGTTGAATGAAGCACTCTCCATAAATCATATAGACCTAAGGAAGAATTGCATATGGTACTGCTTCATGGGGGGACCCAACCCTCCAACAGTCCACAATAGGAAAGTGTAATTCTGGCTCATGGTGGTAATGTATCAGCCTCCATTCAACAGGGAGTTCCCTAAGGGACACGCCACATTCCAGAAACAAAGTGAAGGTTAATGAGGGACAGGTGGCCACCCAGCGGTGTGTCATGGTCTGTGTCAGTCCAACAGCATTACCCCAACACAGGTTGTTCCCAGGAAGGTGATGGCATAAGATTGTGCTGTGTGTGACAACGTGTAACAAAATTTAGAGTGGTCTTAACACCCCCGGTCTTTGCAGAACGTGCTTTGGTCACCGCAACATCAACAAGTAGCATGAAATTATACTAATCGAACTCTACTCTCTCACTTTTGTAACTAAGCAGTAGCAATATTTACTTCCAAATGTCCGCTTCACCATTGTGGGCATTAGTAGGGCTGTGTATTGTGGAAGACTACCACCCACAGTGAACCATACAGATCTTACTCCAGAGCACCCCAGACAGGGATCATTAATTCACCACATGGTTCAGATTTGCATCTGCTGTTGGGGTCAAGAGATATCCTCTGTTGTCATAGGGGTGATGGTGGGACCTTTCTGAGGTTCAGGCACACAGCCCGATATAAAAGATTCTGACCCACCATCCAATATATTTTAGTTGTGAGTCCATGTTGCACCAGCAGCATCCTAGGAGCCTACAGATCCATTGCTAAAGCGGCCCATGCAGCCACAACTTGTTCATTAGTGGGAGTCTTCATAGGGCGTCACATGCATAGCGATCTAGTCCTCGGTCTTTTGGATTTCTCTGTGTATTTTCTAATTTCTGCAACATTCTCTTAATTGCGCAATTTACTGCCAAGCTCACAAATTGTCAGGGTCATAAAAAAGTGAGTTTTACCCTTCGCTACCACTCTGAGTTTTCAATGTTCATATGACCTCTAGGAAGCTGTGTCTCTTTTTCTGCACAAGTGTGGTATAGTCAGTTGGGAAATTTCGAACCTTTTGATTCCATGGAAGTACAAGAGTTTTTTCTCAAAGTTAAATCGGGGTCACCGGAAGATCCATTTATAGCTCGCATCTTTGCGTGACACCAGCCGCGGCCGGTGTAGGTAAGCATAGTGGGGCGGGGCTGGGGGGGGAGTGGACAGACGACGGAAATGGATTTAATTATTTATTTCATTTTCCCTATTCCGTCATCTGTCGACTTCTGCCCCATCCCACCCTGCCTTGTCCTGCCCCACTGCACTTACATGCACCGGCCGCGGCTGGACACAAAGATGCGATCTATAAATGGATCTTCCGGTGACCATGATTTAACTTCGAAAAACAACTTTTGTACTTCCATGGAATCAATAGGTTTGAAATTTCCCAACTGAATGAGTTTATTTTTAGATGGACAGTCATATCTATCATAATTACATGAAAACTCAGTCAAATGATGAAGTTCCTCAGAAATTTTCCCTATCTCTTCCAGGAAGTGAGCAGACAGGGCATTACACAGATCTGATGAAGCCAGAATTGAGGACCGGCAAACACTGGGACTGGTGAATGCTTTCACTGCATTGAAAATCTCTTCAGCAGAGTTTCCTGAGTTGCGAATTTTAGCAAATCAACAGTTTCTGTAGGTTACCCTTAGCTGTTTAGATAAGTGTTCAGAGCCGATTTGTATGCCTCTTTTTCCAATAGCTGTTTAGATCGGCTCCATACTCTCCAATTTTTTTACACCTGTGCTTCTCTATTTTAAGCTCCTCATAAAACCACGTGCCTGCTGTTTATACTGAGTGCTATTAAGCAAATTTACTAGGAGCTTTTTCATCTTGAGCATTAATCAATGATTCCTGATGCCTTGCCACTACTGAGTCGATGTCAGTGGCTGACTCCTTATCAAGAAATTGTAGACGGGGACCTAAGTTACTAGGATTACTTTTTTTTAAAGAGCAAGACTGACTCTGTTTCCCCATCTTCTGAGAGCCCAAGTAATTACCAAAGGAAAGCTCAATCTTAATGATAAAATTGTCTGTCCAGGACAGTGGTAGTGGGCTGGCAATCTTCTACAGCTTGGCGTTTTTAGCGGTGGACACATTTTGGATTATAATGGATTTTATTTTTTATTTTAGAAGGGGTGTATAACAAGACATATTGGAACATATTTGATACTGTTGACTTTTTTGAGCATCTTGACTACTCTCCGATCCGCCCTGGTTTGTACCTTTTGACGTAGAGAGCCTTGCAGCTCGCAGCTATTTTTCCTTTATTGGCCATTTGCAGCCGCCATTTTCAGGATGCTTGACTCTGTAGTGTTCTGATCGAGCACAGGGCCAATCCTTAAAATGAAGTCAGCAGTGCGGACACGCAGCAGAGGCACGCAGCGGGCACACTGTTGGGGCGCCGCATGCCTGCCAAAGGCAAGCCTGATGCATCCATCTGTGCCAGACCGTTGCCAGATGCCAGAACCCAGGCCCAAATCGCCTCAGGATTCCGGGATGAGGTGGACATATTCCAGTGCGGTATTACATTCTCTAAGAAGGAGTGGGAGCATAGTAGGTGGACGGGAAGGACAGTGCTTTAAACATTCTCCACTGACGCATACAGAGGGTCCATTTTCTTGCTATCTGTGTCTTTACACATGCACATGTGAATCACCTTGATCTCAGTTGCATAACTACAGTGGTCTAAGGATTTGGGACGTCCAATAAAGTCTAGAGCAGCTTTGAGTCTATACTCAGATGAGCACTCTGCAATGTCAGGTCTCTCACTAAACTTGGGCCATATATCTGGGATTTTCTGCCATTTTGCAATCTGTATGTATGCTTTTTCATGGCGACTTGGTTACAAAGGGTGCTTTCCCTGACATTGCTGTTGCTATTCTGGCTCACTATAAACTGGTCAAACTGGATAGAGTAGACAGGTCTGGAGGGAGGGGGGCAATTGCCTTTTCTAACAAGCTCAACATTTCTACTCAGGGGCCGTATTACAGATGGGGCCCTGGGGGCAAAAGGGGCATTTGCGCCCGCTTTGCGCACCCCCGGGGCACGTTGGTATTGTAGAACGGAACGCAGACGCTTGTGCGTCCCCTTCCATAATACCGATAGCGCTGGTGCACTTAAAGATCTAGCGCTATCAACAGAGGGTGTTCCCTCATTTGCATAGGGGCGTGCCCATGCAAATGAGGGAATTCCTTTGACCCTGTGCCCGCGCCATATTACGGACGAGGGCGCAGAGTCAAAGCAGTCCTCAGGAGGCACACTAACAGTGTGCCATTTAAAAGGTGGTGCACTGTCAGTGCGCCTCCTGACAGCTGCCCTCCGCATTGGGTAAATGGGGACCCATGGACCCCCCAGACATTCCCTTGCAGGCGGGTGCAGTCACTGACTGCACCCTCCTGCAAGGGGATCTCTAAACCTCTTTGAAAGTGCAGGCGGGTGCTGCCTGCACTGTGAAAACACGGAGCTGCTCTGTGTTTTCACATGAATGCGCTGCCCCCAGGGCAGCACATACAGCATAATGGGGCACTGTTAGAAATGGGATTTCTGGTTGGCTAAGGCTTGCGCCAAAGCCAAGCAGAAACCACCACTCTAGTCAGGGCAAGAGAGTTACACACCCAAGATAACCCCTGCTCACCCCCTTGGTAGCTTGGCACGAGCAGTCAGGCCTATCCCGGAGGCAATGTGTAAAGCGTTTGCGCAACACACACACAGCACAACACCCAAGGCACACTACAAAAGGAACTCCACACAAGGTTATATATAAAAATAGCCTTTGTATTATCATAAACACATTAGAATAGTACTCACATACAATACACTGCGCCAACTGGCACGGGACAATATTTACAGGGGATTATGTACACATGACAGGGCCATGTGGACCACTGTCAGAACCATCACTTAGTAAAAGGTAATAGATGTAGAACACATAATAAATGAAGGACATATCAGAAACGTACAACCAGTAATCACTGGCAACCACTGTACTTAGCATCAGCCTGTAACATAAACCGCATTATGCACAGCATCACATTAGGCGCAAAACCTTATGCGCCAACCTCACCAGCATAAACACATTATGCAATTTTCTCTCCAGTCTAGACGCATTAGACAATAACATCCTAAGTATAAATCACATTAGGAAATAATCTCAGGGAAAAATAACTCACAACCTAAACGCATTAGGAAATAATAACCTCACAAGCATAAACACATTATGCACAACCTCATAATCCTAGAAGTACATTTAGAGGTATGAAACAGGGTGCGTAAACCATAGTAAATGCATCACATTTCCCAGCACCACATTTTAGGACAGAAATCACATTAGCACATACCTCACAGTAGAAACCATAGCAGAGGCATAAATCACATTAGGGCCTGGCGCCCTTCAAACCTAACAGTACCCCTGGCCACTGACCATCTCAAAAAGGGGCTCAAATGCCCTATGTCCAAAAGTCAGGGCGCTGCCTATGCAGCGAACGCCCAGGGTGCGCAACTGCGCAAGCCTAAACGTAGCAGCTGCCCACTACTTGCTGGGCAGCTGGGAAAGATAGGGGGCCAAGGAGTGCGTTCCACTCCTAACTTCAGAACGACATGCCCCCAAAGAATTGTGCGCCTAAACGGTGCAGCTGCCCACTACTTGCTGGGCAGCTGGGAAGGAAAATATAGGCCCTGGCACGGACTGTGCCTGATGAGCCCCCCTGGGACTCCTAAACAACTATGCCCCAAGTCCCACTCCGGGACTTTCTAAAAAATAACATGGCCCCCTTGGTTCAGCTGCCGCTAACTGGCGGTGCAGCTGTGTCAAGAACTGCGGGCACGGGCATTCACTGGACCCGGTGGGCCCCACCGGGACCCTGAAAACAAATGTGGGCACACGTTGCAGCTGCCCCTGTCAAGCGGGACAGCTGTATCACCTAGGCACCGACCAAGTGCCTCGAAAGAAGCCCTCAATGGAGCGCACTGGCGCTTGTGCCTCACAAAGGCACACAGGGAGCCCCCCCACTCACCAGGACTCTGTACAGCGGACGAAGTCTCCTCTCTGTGGACTGCGGGCAGGACTCCGTCTCCGGAGCTCCCCTCACTCATGGGAGCCTCACCACACAATGCCTCACTTCAGGATGAGGCGTAGCTTCCCCCGGTCCCACTCACCAGGGTAGCTGAGAGGCTCCGTTCTCTTCTCTTCGCTGGGAAGGCTCCGGCGGCGCTTCCACTCGGGCGGAGGGGGCAGGCACCGACACTGTGCCTCGCGCCCTCCCTCTGCCTCCATCACCACTGGCTGTGGGCTCCGGACTTCCGCATCGCCTTCTCCCGGCCGGGGGAAGGCGGAAATGGCGTCGGCGAGGTCCCGCCCAGAGTCAGGCAGACGCGCCTGACTTCCGTTCGCGATCGGGTTGGCGGCGGTGATAATTTCTTGTGGCAAAGTGCGGGGTGGGCTCCCGCCACGGAAATGAAGCCTAAGCGGGGTGGGCACCCATGAGGCAGGCCAAATGCGGGGTGGGCACCAGCCACAAAAAGAAAACACACGCATAAGCGGGGTGGGCACCCGCCGTTTCCGGCATCACGGGGGAATCCCTCACATCGGGATTCCCTCTCGAAGGGCGGCAGCTCAGCGCTGCGCAGCCCACACGTCCTCCTTTTCCTTGGGGCAGAGAAGAATCCAGCATAGCGCTCACGAGGCGCTGGATACAGCCAAAGTCCTGGGGGCTGAAAAAGAAGCAAAACGGTCCCAAAGGTCCTTTCAGGCATCAAGAGGCAATGCAGGGCCCAGGGAGGCAAGCCCTCATGGCAGCCCCCCCTGGGCCCCAGCAGCAGCACGCCCCGCAGGAACAGCACCAGAACTGAACAACTTTATGGGGTCACAGCCCCTACTTTTATACACCATTTTCCTTTGTGTTAGGGTGCAGGGCATGGGGGATCCAGATGCAACTGGTTCAGGGAAGTTTTGGAGCACTTTGTTTTGCCCAGCTCCTCTTCCCTTTCACAAGACAGGCTAGGGACATCAGATGCACCACAGGAGGTGGAGCCAGCATTGTACAGGGCAGGCAACATCCTATTCAGGGTCAGGGGATCTCTCCTCCCACCACTCTCAGCTCAGGTGTCCCATTCAGCCCAGCGCTGACTCACCCTGCCCCTCCTGGAGCCACACACACCTCCCAGCCCCTGTCACTAACAGAGCCAGATATGCAATCCACATCAGGCAGGCAGACTCAGAGCACACATAAAGGCCAACTTCTAAAAGTGGCATTTCTACACCAGTCACAATAAATCTGCGCACACCATTGCGCAGCATTTATTCTCACGAATTCATACATACTAGACTTGACCACACTGCACCTTTCATACCAGGAATTACCACAGGCACACTATCCCCCATGCATTCCTATGGGAGGGCAGGCCAAGCTTACTACACACACACAGAGAGCGCACGCACTTGGCACTGGACCACCGTGTCCAAGTGCCCAGAGGCCTAAAACCACTAACACCATGCCAGGGAAAAGGCAAAAAGTTCAGGCGTGAACCTGCCAAAAAGGGCCAGGTCCAACAGGCACATTATCACTGTTTGCGCCTGGCGCACCTTTTGAAAGGTGCGCAGGGTGCAAACAGTGATAATGTGTAATACGGCCCCTGGAGTCCCATCTGTCTAAGCGGTTAGAAATGCGGCTCCTTCAATCTGACTCTCCCAATTACATAAATTGGAGAGAATCTTTGATCTACTGCCCTCCGGGACCCTAAAAACCAATCTAGTTTAATACTGTTAGAATTGTTACTTCCGCATAGTCTTAAAGCAAACATTTTTACTGTTGGGTGACTTTAACTACCATGGTGAAGATGTCAAGGACTGAGACGTTTCTCAACTATTGCCTAATCTGGGTTCTGTGGAACACAACAACCGGTTAGAGGCCTGACTCACGAAGCCAGTCACACGTGAAACTTGATTTTTAGTAATTTCAATCAGATAATGTTGATTCAGATCACTCATGGCATTCCTGCTAGGCCTTTAAACAATCCCTCAGGTACAACAGTGCAAGCCCCCAGGAAATAATACCTTCAAATATGCTGAGTGGAGGAATGTCTCACTGTGATATCAATACCGGCATGTCAGCCCTCAGCAGCGCACCACTTGTTTATGAAGAAGAGGCCTGTGGAGAGCAGCGCTTCTGCGTTGTACGTTTCAGGTTTCTTTCCCTCACTGCACCCATGGCTTCCTTCTTGGACCCTTCCAAAGTCCCTACTTCATGAAGCACTCACCCCAGAGAGATTCCCGATGGAGGCTTGGACAGGGGCAACCACCTTGTGCTCCGTTTTACCCCTGGGGATCTCTGATGTCGCAAGCTCTGGCTCCATCACGCAACCTCTGTTGCAGCTGAGTGCTCCAGGCTGGACCACCCCATGTGGGCACAGTCCTGCACCGTCACTTTGCAGACTCGCCGTGACCCCCCCAAACTTCGAGCCTGCTGTCAACAACTGAAAGGCGTGCACATAGGCACCACACTTCCTCACCACAGTAACAGCTGGGGCGTGGCTTGTGGGACGAATCTGCATCAGGCCCCAATATCTTAGGCTTCATTGGCAGTAGGTGGGTTGTCATGATCCTTACCAATTGGGATCCAGATATAATAGTAATCCCCCTCTGGTCTCTAACCAGGGCTTGTAATGATTTGCTGTCGCGGAGTAATTAAACGTCATTGCAAGGGTAACTTGAGGATATGATAGGTGAGGCAGGAGCTCATAGCGTAGGCATCTGCCATCTTCTGCCGCTTAGCCACATCACTACGTCCTTTGTTTTAGGATCCCACAGGTAGCTTGATACGATTACTTCCAAACACTCTTCAAACTGTGCTTTTACAGTAACATCTCAGAAGGGCATTTATCGGGGCGCGTGCAAGTTATAGACACAAATTTCTCGATTTATGACTGCCAGGTATCCATAAAAGCTCCCTTGCACTCAAAAATCCTGCATATGCAGTATTGCTCACCATGGTACAATATTGCGCTGGCATAAATTACACTCAAGGGAAAAGAGGTCGCACCAGAGTGGGATTTATTAGGAAAATGTCGTTTCTTCATGTTTGATTTTTTTTGTTCATGGAGAAAAAAAATGACATTTTACTCATACAATGGCATTTTACCTTGCGCAATGATGTATCAAGTAAAGATGTGTATATGGAAATGTATCTGCATGATCACAATTGAATAGCCGCAAAGGTTTCTCAGGAGTATGTCTAAAAACTTGCTGCAGGTTTTGTCGTGCGACCTTTAAAAGCTTTCTTAAATCAAAAAATGTCTAAAACTACAACAATTGAAGGTCTTAAAATAGTGGCTGATGATTTGATCACTTTTTTTTAATTAGGCCCCATTGTTTAACTTGTGAGACAGCTTCTCAATTCTTCAAATGTCAAGGGGTGGATCATGGTTTGGGGTGTCCTTTCACATAAACCAAAGAAATGGCTCATTGGTTCACAGTGGTATACTTATCACAAATCAAACAAAATATGGCAACATTTTGCCATTGACTGGACACCACATGTGGTATTCATGTAATTTAATGACAGAGACATAAAAATAATCCTGGGGCCAGATGTACTGAAACTTTTAATGGTTTGAAACCCTCTGATTCTCTAAATCAGAGAGTTTGTAACCATTAAAAGTATTTTTATATCTACTAATCGCATTCACTGATTCAGAAAAGTGGTTCCGATTCACATATCAAAGGGTTTGGGACAGTATAATGACCTTTGCAATGCACTAAACCCCTTTTGTGATTCAGAAAGCCCTTTCAAGAACAGCAAATGACGCTTATTAAATCTTTTGAATCATAATTAGGAATGGGAGTAAAGGTGGTGTACCCTTCCAATACTTAATCAAAATGAGATGTGTCAATAGTTTGCAGCTGCAATTGCACCCACAAACCATTGATATGTTGCTGATACTGCATAAGAGGTGGTAACCCATTCGCAAAGCAGAAGTTGTCTCCATTTCACATAGGACAACTTCCCCTTGGGGAATTGTGTCATACGGCCCGGTGAGGAAAAAGCACCTTGGCCGCTTCCCCCAATTTCTTCTCAAATAGAAAACGTAGGGGCATATTATCAAGGGCTTTATCGCCGCTTTAGCGGCACTTTTTGCCGCTAAAGCGGCGATATTTTTAACGCCCTATTAGCAAGCTGTCGCTAACAGGCGTTAGCGACAGCTTTCAGGCGTTAGAGGCCGGGAATTACATCGCCTTGCATGTCAGCGATATTTATCGCTAATGACATGCAAGGTAGGCGTTCCCAACTAAGCGACAGAAAACAGTCGCTTACATACCTATCGCCTATTAGCAATACCTGCGAAGCGATAAACAGCGCAGCTACCCCGATTAGCGCTTGTTTTTAGAACTGATAAAAACATGACTTAGCAATGAAAGTCAATGGGAGGTGGATTGTAAGGTTAAGTCCCCAGAATTAGCGATAGGATTTTATCGCTGGATTTCTCGCGTTAAAGCTGGGTTTCGCCGCTATCGCTGGATATTTTATCGCAATGGAGATAAACCTTGCTAATAGCATGTTATTTCCGCGGTAATATCCAGCGATAGCCGGCGATAGAGAAGCGCTAAGCAAGGTTTGCGATATTTATCGCATGTTCTTGCTAATATGCCCCTTATTTTTTTAAAGCATCTCCATCTCCTTTAAGGAACATGGGCTGCTTTAAAAAATAGAGGGGCATATTAGCAAGAACATGCGATAAATATCGCAAACCTTGCTTAGCGCGCCTTTTTTTATCGCCGGCTATCGCTGGATATTACCGCGGAAATAACATGCTATTAGCAAGGTTTATCTCCATTGCGATAAAATATCCAGCGATAGCGGCAAAACCCAGCTTTAACGCTGAGAAATCCAGCGATAAAATCCTATCGCTAATTCTGGGGACTTAACCTTACAATCCACCTCCCATTGACTTTCATTGCTAAGTCATGTTTTTATCAGTTCTAAAAACAAGCGCTAATCGGGGTTAGCGTGCGTTCTTTATCGCTCGCGGGTATTGCTAATAGGCGATAGGTATGTAAGCGACTGTTTTCTGTCGCTTTAGTTGGGAACGCCTACCTTGCATGTCATTAGCGATAAATATCGCTGACATGCAAGGCGATGTAATTCCCGGCCTCTAACGCCTGAAAGCTGTCGCTAACGCCTGTTAGCGACAGCTGCTAATAGGGCGTTAAAAATATCGCCGCTTTAGCGGCAAAAAGTGCCGCTAAAGCGGCGATAAAGCCCTTGATAATATGCCCCAGAAGTTTCAAGTTTGGGAACACAAACATCGAGATGGTGCTCTTCTGTTCCTTGTGGGCCACATTCTCTGTGTTTGCAGCCAATCATAGGGAGTCGCATATAGTGATCTGAATAATTGATATTCATTAGGCTGGTCGTTCTGCAACCTTCTGCGACTGGAGATTTTGCAAAGCAACCTATTAGTACAAAGGTTGCATAGCAAAACTCCAGGCAGGTTGTTCTAAGTTGGTGCGCAATGTGTAACCCCTATTTGAGACCTGTTTAATGAACTTTGGGCCGCTGGTGACGACCTGAGTGTGGTAGGCCAGACTGATATGGTTCATCCACCTTTTTTTTAGATTACTGTCAATACTAATCATTTGGAGTGGTTGCCATTGCACAAAATATAAATGTAAATTGCCATGGCATAAATCACATAAGTTCAGGAATTTCGCATTACGTTTATTATGCTAAGTTCCAGAAATTACACCTTTTGGGGTAATTACGAGCCGTTCGTGATCCAATTTACCACAAAATGCACCTTTCATGGTAAAAATATACCACGAACACATGCAAACAACAGAATGTGAACGACTGTTGTTTGTTGTATTGAATGTCAAAATGACAGATAATAATTAAGTGCATAATTAAGTGTAATTCCGAATAATTTTGCCAGATTCTGTGTAACTACACAAAAGGAAATTTCACACACCCCTAGATAAAATGACGTTTCAATTATTCTGTTCATCACACACATTGTATTGCCAATAATTCAAGGGTGACAGAGGCGACTATCAGAACACACAAAATCAAATGACTTAATACCTCAAGCACAATAATGTTCAGAATGTATAGAGCGAAGAAAATGAAATGATTTCCATACCCACTGCCATTTTCATCCAAAGCAAATAACACTTCCAGAGGAAGAGTATGCAGCCGAAGTTCTTCTTGTAGAATTTGAAACTGGAAGAGGGAAAAAGCGCAGTGATCTTGGTCTGATGAGCGATTTGGAGATGTCACCAATGCTGGGCAATTCTGTACAGGATCATAGTGCCCACCAGAACATTGAGATGAAGGACTGTCATTGTCGACGTCAGAAATATCAACGAGAGCATCATCACTATAGTATTTGGAGAAGGCTTCCTGAATCCTTGTCGCGCTTGGGCTACCTGGTTGTTGAGCCTGGGCCCGTAAGCACTCTGGTGTTTCACAGTGAGGTTGTGCATGTGAATGTGGAGGGGTACCATGCTTGGTGTAGCACTTGTGTTCGTCCATACAGCTCTCGTCAACATCCAGCAAATCATTTAATGTACCACCGCCTTCTTCCTTGCGGCGACTGTTTAGGGCGGGTGTAGCAGCCCCATGAGGCTTCTGCTTCAAGTCCTTCTGCAGGATCTCGTACAGCGCATCCAACTCTTCATCTGCAATCTTTCTTACTCTGAAATCCTCCTTGCTCTTGTTCTGAAAGTGAAAATACAATCATGAAATTGATCTGTAAATGGAAAAATAAACTTTTATTTTCATAGTTATTTGTACTGTGAGACTAAAAATAAGATCAAATCTAATAAGAGAGTCAATTATTTTCTTGATCATCAATAACAAAAAAGATTATATTTACATGTTTGTGGCGTTTTGCTGAGTAAGGATGCACTCTTCTCTTTTCTGAGAAAGAGAAAGAATATTTTATAAATTAGGTAACATTAATTAACATTTACAAATTGTTAGCAATTACATAAATGTAATTAACTGAGTACAGCAAGCACTACCTACAGTCACCAAAAACTTTAGATGAGGTTTGTTGAATGACTGTAAGAGATGATGATAAGAGGGTTGATGTTCTGTTTTCACTTGTATTATGCCTCTCTCAATCTCCATGCTGAGACAGAAGCACTTTCCATGACTTCCAGCTGCAGGAGTTGTGATCACCATCAAGAATCTGAACAAACAGCCTTTTCGCTGCATGTGGGCCTCATTATATAGGCCTTTATAACTCTCTCTTCCCTTTCTCACTCACTCAATGCTCTGAACACAAGCCAAATCAAAATATTTCATAATCTCTCCAGAATTCGTCAGTATTAGGGTAGAGAAAGCTACCCTGAATACATGTATATGTACGTATTATCTATTGAATTCATTCATATATTAAATAGGGTTGCTTGCATAAGCAAATCATTTCTTGCTTTAAATATTTTTCGGATGAAGGACAGAAATCTTCGTCATTGAGACACCCCTAGCCCAATCCACTCTTGAACAGTGCCAGCCCAGCCTCAACTAATTATCAGTGATCCTCAACATATCATCCTATGAGGCGCAACCAGCATTCAAACATTGTTTCTGGAAATGTGGTTCCCTGGCCAATCCAGGCCCACTTTACTTATCAGAAACCCTCAGCGTTTCATTTTATCCTTTTAGATGCCCCTTACAGACCACCAGCCTGCCTTCAGACTTTACCAGCAGACCTTCAGAGAACCTCAGCCAGCCATTAGTATCCTTACCCCCTCCACACAGAGCCCACAATCGGCTGTCAGTATTCTGCTTAGGCACCTCCATTTGGCTCTTAGACACACCAAACTGTCCCTCAGCCCACCACCAGGCACAGTTAAGGCCTGATTATGACTTTGGCTGTCCACCTGCGGAGCGCCACACCAGCACTCCACAGGACAGCCAAAGCCGTACCCACACCACCTGCCGTATTCCAATTGTAATCCTGTGTTGGCAGACGGTGTCACAGTTGTGCCTGTCAAGAGCTCATAGGAGTGCCTTAAACAGGCACCATTGCAGCACGTTCCTGCACAGGAAGAAATGCACCTTGTTGTGCATTACTTCCCATGCAGGAACTAGGGGTGCAAAAATACAAGGGAGCACAGCATGTCCCCCCCTGCAGGTACCCCCAGGCACAAAGGTGACTGGGGGCTCCCTGAGTTGCTTCTCCATCACCCTTTCCATGGCAGGCTCACCGCCATTGAAAGGATGGCAGTGAGGCAACATCTCGTAATATGCTTGGCAGTGCCGCAGTGGCACCACCAGCATATAACTGCCTCTGACTGCAGCATCACCGCCAAGGGATCAGAAATCCCTGGTGGTTGCAGTGTTCTTGTGGTGGTCCGGCCGCCACACTCGTAATGTGGAGCACGGTGCCGCAGTGTGGCGGTGGTCAGACCGCCACCACGGGGACCGCCAAACTCATAATCAGGCCTTTAGTGCTTGCTTTACAGTTTGTTGGACAAGTTGTTCCAATCAAACCTGATGATTACTCCCACTGTCTTATTTCAAGTGCATTATATGCTATGGAACTTGTAATAAAGCAATAAATCTGTCACCTTTGTGATGGAATAACTGTACATCAAACTTTAAATTAGGACTCAAATTTCTAAAGGTCTGAAACATTTCCAGGCAAGATCATAGCTTGCACCTGTAGAGGTGATCACCTTCAATCCCTCTATGAAACAAAAACATCAAAACAGGATTTAAAAAGCAGAATTGAATTAAATATGTAATCTTAAAGTGGCTTCCAATTTCTAGAGAAATGCGAAAAATCAATAGGAATATCTGCTGGCTTTCGTCCATTTTGAGTCACTTAAATTTCAACATTATCACTCCCTGCCTGGTATATTCCCCAAGTAGCCCTCTATTTGATTCTGGTACATGGAGGTGGAATGAAATATTTTTCCCTGCAATACTCTTTCATATTTATATTAGGGTTCGCATCCAAATTAAAGTTACCACTTACTATAATTTCATCCATAGAGCAGTAGAGAAAGCAACATTCCATGTGTGTCGAGCGAAAAGGAGTGTTTGAGTAGTCAGTTATTTAATGAAGGTGGGATGAAATACTTTGACTTTGCATTTGGCCTCCCAGAGAGTAAAACGTTTTGTTATCATCAGATATTCCACTAGGTCTTACACAAGTGCATACATCCACATGCATTTAGATGTATCACCCAATTTTGAGAAGGGTTCCTCACTAAAGAAGACGAAATAGCAATCATTTATTTCATACCAAGGGGAGAGTGAGAAGAAATGACACCTAAGTGCAGTCTCCCAGCTACATGTAATGAATGGAAAGGTAGGGAATTTAGCTGTTAGATCCTACCTTCAGGTCTCAGGAGTGGACTGCAAATATCCCAAGATATTGGAAGAGGACACTTCACCCACATTATATCATGGAATGCATCATCTTCGGTGTCCTCTCTCCATCTCCATCAAGGTAGGTAAATACCCCGTTGACGGATTTGGCCAGTAGTGAGAGTTCTTAATAAAAAATACTCTGGATAGGAGCTGGGATCCAGAATCTAAAAACACTTCAGGGCATACCCAGAGGATATTTCTCTTTATTTTATGGGTACCCGCAATATGAATAAAATAAATTGTTAGGATGTCTTCTGAAGCCAATGCTTCATACTTCCTCTTACCCTCTTTTCAACATACTACTTAGTTGACAATGACCCTCCTCAGAGCTAATTTGTATTACTAGTGCTAGGTCATTCAAGCATCTATTTTTTGTTGGGCCTTGTGCTTTCCTTAATGTTGACAGATCTCCTTATCAGAAATTGAGCGATCCATCTGTTTTCATAGCAATTATGTGTAAGGTCGTTTGTAATGTCTGTGAACTTTACTTCCACAATATTTTAAGGTTGAAGGGTCATTTAATTTAGAAAAGGTGTTAACCACCAATGAAACAACTGTGAGAATGTAGATTTGGCATTGGTTGTGCACTGATGTCTGGTATTTCACTCTAATTGGTGGGTATGACTTTCTTTAACATACCTTAAGCATTAAAACATGTGGAAAACTGATGTTACATGGAACAAATGTCAATTCAAATGTCAATTTCTGATTAGTTAGACAAGAAAGCAGAAATTGAAGATCTGGGTAAAAAGATAATTTTGCTACTTCAGAGTTGTGAGAGAAGAAATACTAGTGACTAGAATAAAACTGATCTAATTATTCAATGTTTAGTCCAAAACCTTACATGTAGATAACAGGAAGAAAATATAATACAAGGTGACCATTTACACCGTGAATGGTTTTGGTTATCTTTGTTTTGGAAATGCTAGCAATTGCATTATTAATGTTTTCACCTACTTGTTACAGCATTCAGTTCTCCCTGAAGAGCTGTGTCCTGCAAAATAATAAAAAATAATGTTAGAATTTGAATTAGGAAACAATTTAAAGATACCTGTGTGTAGATTGCAGGTGATGCCGGCCAAACAAGAGATTGCCTGCCTCGCATTTTTACAACTTTGGTCTACTCGCTTTGCTTTTGACGTGATACTGTCTTTCTGTTCTGACTCGGTTTTGTGGAGTTTTTCTACAGTGTCCAGAATCTCATTCATTAGCACTGTAGCAAGACTATAAAATGATGGACTCTTTGTACAATGTCTAGTATGTTTGTTGAAAACATTAGAAAGAGAACGTGATGGCACATGCAAATCTTGAATGGTAAAGCAGAATAGGTTTCCTTAATAGTAAAGTCATCCATTTAAATGACGCATGCTCCAAAAGGAGTTGATAGGTGAAATGTCAGTGTATGCGAAACAGAATATGCAAAATAAGGGGGAAATAGCTGATTGAAGGAAAACAGCAGTGTGTGTGTGTGTGTGTGTATTTGTGTCAGGGTTAATGTGTGTGTGAAGAAATTGGGTTAAGGAAGTAATCCACGCTGTACAGCCTGGAAGAACAATTGGTGAAAAATATAAAATATCAAATTCATATCAGAAATGTAAAGCAAGCATTGGCAAAGCCAATAGGTCCTGTCTATGCGAGAGCTATTGGCTTTGGCAATGTGTTTTAGCCGTGTTGTAGCCCAGTATGGCTGCTGTCAGCATGGCTAAAAGTGATTGGAGTGGGGTTAGGTAGATTCTGGTAGATTGGGGCGGGGTATATTGGAGTGTGGTAGAATGGGGTGGGTAGATTGGGGTATACTGTGGTGGGGTAATTTGTGGTGAAGTAGGTTGGGCTAGATTGGGGTGGGGTAGATTAGGGTAAATTGGTATGGGGTAGATTGGGGTGTGGTTCATTGGGGTGGGGTAGATTGGGGTGGGGTAGATTGGGGTGGGCCGATTGGAGTGTGGTAGATTGGGGTAGGTTGGGTAGGGTAGATTGGGGTGGAGTATATTGCGTGGGGTAGATTGGAGTGAGGTAGATTGGGGTAGATTGCAGTGGGTTAGTGTTAGACCTGGTACCATTGGCGTGGGTCTCCCTTCCATTTTTTCGCTATGCCTCCTCTGTTGTTGACATGTTTTTGCTGGTTTAGATGCTTTGGGCACTTTGCCACTGCTAATCAGTGCCAAAGTGCAAGTGCTCCCTATGATAAATTGATGTATGGATTAGTGATTCCATGATTGGTTTATTTGATTTACTGTCAGACCTTAGTATAGTGCACCACGTGTGCCCAGAGCCTGTAAATCAAATGCTGCTGGTGGGCTTGCAGCACTGGTTGTGCCACCCACCGGAGCAGCTTGGAAAGCGTGTCTCAGGCCTGCCATTGCAGAGCCTGTGTGCAGTCTGGTACTGCCATGTCGACTTGGTAAGTGCACCCACTTACCAGTCTCCAAACCTTCCCTTTTCTGCATGTTAGTCACCCCTAAAAGTAGGCCTGAGGGCAGGGTGCATTGTATGTAAGAGGTAGGACATGTCCTGATGTGTATGGCATGTCCTGATAGTGAATTACAGCCAATTTCGTTTTTCACTATTGCAAGGCTACCTGTTCCCATAGGCCAGAATGGGCAGTTTGATTATAACATCTTATAATCCTAACTGACCCAGGGAACATGGTAGAAAAACGAATTTAGCATGCCTGAACTCAGAATGATAAAATACATCTTTTAATGAAGTTGGTTTTAACATTCTGTGTTTGAAAATACCACTTTTAGAAAGTAGGTATTTTCTTGCCTAACCATCCAGCCTGCCTCTGCTAGGTTGTTGATTGTATGTCTGGTTTTGTGAGTGACAGGGGCTGGGGGACTCCAGGAGACAGGGTGAGTCAGCACTAGGCTGAATAGACCTAACTGCATGAGGAGTGGTGGGAGGAGTAGCACCTGGGCCTGAATAGGGCTGTGCCTGCCTTCCACAATGCTGGCTCCACCTCCTGTGGTGTGTCTGATGACCCTGGCCCACACTGACAAAGGAAGAAGTTGTGCACTGGCAGAATGCACCCAGAACTAGTTTGGACTAGGTACAGGACCCTCTGCCTTCAGAGGACAAAGGATTTGCTGGTATAAATATTGGGGCCCAGACCCCAAGATTTTAGATCACTTCTGGGAATCAAGACGAACCTTTGCTGAGGAGAAGAACCAGGAAGCTGAAGGAGGAGACTACCCCTATGCTGCGTGTTGTTGGGGTTGGCCTGCAGTGGTTACTTTATTGCCAAAGAAAGGAGAAAAGGACTGAGTGTGCTTTCATCATCTTGAAGAAGATCTCCAAGGGTTTGAACATTGAGCTTGCCTCCTGCCTGAAGTCTCAGGGATACAAGACTTCACCCCCAGCTCCCCTCCTGAATTCCCTTGCTGGGAATTGAAGTGCCTACTGCTGTTGGGCCTTCTGAGAGACTGTGTGTCACTGGGAGCTGGAAGCGGGACTCAACGAAGAGGAAGCGTGTTGCCGCCGCAGCAGTTGTTGTCGCATCGCAGAGTAAGCGTGCCGCCGCTGTCGCATCACCGAAGCGCCCCGCATCACCGGAGAAGCGTGCCACCGCAGCAGTTGTCGTCGCATCACAGAGTAAGCGTGCCGCCGCTGCCGCTGTTGCCATCGCATCACCGAAGCGCCTCGCATCACCGGAAAAGCGTGCCGCCGCAACAGAGGACGCCGGCGCATCACCGGAGAAGCGTGTCGCAGGGCCTGTCGCGGCTCAGAAGATCGCCGAGTCACCGCACGGGCGTGCACGCATCCCGTCTACAATGTCGCACCGTAAGCAAGACGCCATTTTATCGCATCGCACCGGATCGTCATCGCATCGAAGCGCCATCTCGACGCATAGTTACCGGGGCGCAGTAAGAAAGCAATGCATCCTCCTTTCTGCGTGTAAGGAATCGAAGCATCACCTTCCCTGCGACCCTTTTGTTTGTTTTGCGTTACGCATCCAAAGTTACATTGAGAGTAAAGTGTCACATTTATCATCTTTATTGAACTGAGCTATTTTCTACCATTTGACAGTCATATTTTTCGTATTGTATTGTGGATTTTTGTCGTTTGGGTCTTGTGTTAAGTCTATATAAAAATACTTATTTTTATACTACAACCTGTGTGGTGTCCATCTGTAGTGTTGTCACTGGGTTTCTGTATGTGTTCACAAATGCTTTACACACTGCCTCTGAGATAAGCCTGCCTGCTCGTGCCAAGCTACCAAGGGGGTGAGCAGGGGTTATTTTAGTAGTGTATCCCCTTACCCTGACTAGAAGCAAGGGTCCCTATTTGGACAAAGGTACCTACCTCTGCCAACTAGAGACCCCCAGTTCTAACATTGGTGGTCAGCGGTGGGGATTCTGGACTTGCATTTGTGACTCATATACAGTAATTTGTGTACACTACTAGTGAGTGCAGACCAAACGCAACCACATACATTTCTGGTAGATTGTTTTTCCTGGGATTTCTATTTTTGCCAAGAACTGCCAAGTTTAGTCACCATGAGCAAAGCAGCATCCATCGCATCTGTGGATTTAGATTTTGAGGAAGAAAAGCTAGAAACCTACACTGTGAAACAGCTGAAGTACTTCTGCAGGAAATTTAAAGTAGCTACTACAGGTCTCATCAAGAAGGATGAGTACCAAAAGGCGCTGAGGGCCTGGGTGGAAGAAAGAAGTACCCCTGAGCATGAGGAAGGGGCTGAAGAGGCAGAGGGGCAGCTAGATGGGCCATTGGGTCCAGGGGGGAGGAAAGCACCTTCCCCAACAGGTAGCAGTGTTTCTTCCAAGGGCCTGTCCCCAGGAGAGCTGGAAGACAGGGAGAGAAGTAGGATGCATGAAATGGAGCTGACCAAGCTGAAGATGGGTGGGCAGTTGGAATTGGAAATTAAGAAATTGTTGGCCCTAGAGGAAAAGAGGATGCAAATGGAGCATGAGAGAAGTTTGAGGGAGTTGGAGTTGAAAGCTAGGAGCTTAGAGATTACTCCCTCTGGTGGCAGCACACCGTCCATGCCTGTTGAAGCCAGGGTGTATATACCTAAAGATGTGGTGAAAGAGTTTTATAAGAATGATGATATTGGTCAGTGGTTCAAGGCCTATGAGGTAGCTATGTCCTCCCACCGGGTCCCTGAGAAGGATTGGGGAGCGGGGTTGTGGGGACGGTTCCTTAGTGAGGGGCGGGATACCTTGTTAGACTTGCCCTCTGAAGTCCACAATTCTTATAGCCATATGAAGGAAGCATTGGTGTCTAGGTATGGGTTGACTCCTGAACTGTATAGGCAGAGGTTTAGAAATTGCAAAAAGTTGGAGTCCAGTACTTGGGTGGAATATGTGACTTTTTTTTGCAGAGCATTGGATGGTTGGGTGAAGGGTAGCAAAGTGAATGATTTTGATGCGCTCTTTGATTTGATTGCATGGGAGCACTTGTCAGGAAATTGTTTTCCAGAGCTACGCCAGCACCTTATTGATAGTAGGCTGACTAACCCTAGGAAGCTTGCTGAGGAGGCGGACTGCTGGGTGAGCACCCGGGTCCACAAGGGTCACGTGGGAGACTCCGCCAAAGGTGGGCAGGGTCCCCAGCAGAGGAGTGGGGGGGACAAGGGTAAACAGAAGGAGTTCCAGAAAGGGCCCCAAGGGAACCAAGGGAAAGGTTCCTAGCCTCCCCCTGAGAAGAAGCCAGGGGCCCCGACAGATAAGCCTGTTCACAGGGGACCTAGGACTTGCTTTAAGTGTGGTCAAGTGGGCCACTGCTCCTATGATGCTAGATGTCCCTTGTATGGGAAGACAGCACCCACTGGTGCACCATCCCAGCAGGTGGCTAGTGTAGCCCTGGGGGAGGAGATGGATGCCCAAGGTGGGTGGGGTCCCATAGCAATGTCCTTGGTCTCTTTAGGAGACAGTGAGATGGTCCCCAGGACCCAACTGCCTGATAACACTAAGAAATACAGGCAGTGGGTGACCATCAATGGCCAAAGGGTGGAGGCTCTGAGAGACACCGGAGCCAGTGTGACAGCTGTCAGTTGTCGGCTGGTGTCTGAAGAGCAGGTGATTCCCAATGTATTCTGCCCAGTAGTTGCAGCGGACAACTCAGAGAGCCACTGCAGAGTGGCTCAGGTTCCCTTTGAGTGGGTGGGGGGGTCTCAGGTACCTTTCAAGTAGCTGTGAGGCTAGCCATGCCTGTAGACTGTCTGTTGGGCAACAATTCAGAAAGTTCACCTTGGGCAGAGGTGGAGAGAAGGTCTCATCTAGAGATGTTGGGTCTGCCTGAGTGGGCGTGCGCGACCACTCGGTCTATGGCAGCCAGTAGAGGTGTTCAAGAGGACCTGGAGCCTGAGAGGGTGGCCCAGGTGCCTGCCTTGAAGAGAAGAGGCAGGGGGCGTGGGAAACCGGCCCCCGTAGTTCCCACGGTCCAGGAGGAAGCAGAACCTGAGGGTGATGCTCTGGAACCTACAGGGGAGCAAGTGGCCGAACTGGGGGACCTGCCTGAGCTGACCCATTGGCAGCAAGAAGGAGGACCCTCCAGGGAGGAGTTCTGCGAGGAGCAGAACAAGTGCCCTTCTCTTGTGGGTTTGCGGCAACAAGCCACAAACCAGGCAGCAGGTGATCAGTCTGGATCACATTGGATCTACTGGGAGAATGGTCTCCTGTATAGCAAGCCTAAGGTTGCTGAGCCTGGGTCAGCCTGTGTGCTGGTGGTACCCCAGCGCTTCAGAGCCTTCCTACTGGGTTTGGCTCATGATGTGTCTTTAGCAGGACATCTGGGGCAGGGCAAGACCTTTGAAAGGCTTGTCACCCACTTTTATTGGCCCCAGATGCGCAAGAGTTCAGACACTCATTGCAGGACATGTCAGACCTGCCAGGTAAGTGGAAAAAGTGGGAGGAAGCACAAGGCTCCCCTCCAGCCTTTCCCTGTGGTCAGCACCCCCTTTGAACGGGTGGGTATTGACATTGTGGGGCCACTGGTCCCCAAGACAGCCATGGGCAACAGGTTCATCCTGGTCTTGGTGGACCATGCCACCCGGTACCCGAAAGCCATCCTTCTTCAGACAGTGACGGCCCCTGTGGTGGGACGTGCCTGATGGGGATCTTCTCCCGCGTGGGGTTCCCCAAGGAGGTGGTGTCTGACCGTGGTACAAACTTCATTTCCAAGTATATGAAGTCCCTGTGGCAGGAGTGGGGTGTAACGTACAAGTTCACCACTCCTTACCACCCCCAAGGTAATGGGCTGGTTGAGAGATTCAAACGGACCCTGAAGGGCATGATTATGGGTCTGGAAGAACCCATGAGGCGTAAGTGGGACGTCCTCTTGCCATGCCTTTTGTTTGCTTACCGTGAGGTGCCACAGAAGTCCTTAGGGTTCAGCCCCTTTGAACTGCTCTATGGTCAGCCGGTAAGAGGACCTCTGAGTCTGGTGAAAGAAGGCTGGGAGAAAGCTCCCAGTAAACCTCCCCAGGATGTATTTAGCTACATGCTGGCCTTTAGAAACCAGACTAGGCGATTCAGACAACTCGCGGAGGCAAATCTGGAAGCCAGCCAGGAGGAGATGAAACGGTGGTATGATCAGAATGCCACTCTGATCGAGTTTCAGCCTGGGCAGAAAGTGTGGGTCATGGCCCCCGTGGAGCCTTGCGCGCTCCAGGATAAGTGGACCTGACCATTTGAGGTGGTGGAGCGCAAGACTGAGGCCACCTACCTGGTGGACTTGCGATCTCCCAGGAACCCTTTGGAGTCCTACATGTCAACCGCCTAAAGCCCCATTTTGAGAGGTCCGAAGTGGGCATGCTCCTAGCAACAGATGACGGAATGGAAGAGGAGACAGAACCTCTTCCTGACCTCCTGTCTGCAACAGAGCAAGATGGGTCAGTGGAGGGTGTGAACATCTCTAACTCCCTGACACCTGAGCAGCGGGAAGACTGCCGCCAACTGTTGGGACAGTTTCCTGACCTGTTTTCCCTGACTCCTACTGTCACTGATTGGTGCGTCCATGATGTGGACACTGGGGACAGTCCTCCTGTCAAGCACAAGGCTTACAGAGTGACTGACAGGGTGAGAGCTTGCATCAAGGAGGAGGTCTCCAAGATGTTTGCATTGGAGGTGATGAGTCCTCTCACAGCCCTTGGGCCAGCCCAGTGGTCTTGGTCCCAAAGGCTGCCGCGCCTGGTGCCACGCGCGAACTCCTGTTCTGTGTGGACTACCGAGGACTCAATTCAGTCACCAGGACTGACGCGCACCCCATCCCCAGAGCTGATGAGCTCATTGATCGGTTAGGGACTGCCCGGTACCTCAGCACGTTTGACTTAACGTCTGGGTACTGCCAGATCGCCTTGACTGATGGGGCCAAAGAGAGGTCAGCATTCTCCACACCAGATGGGCACTACCAATTCCGGGTTATGCCCTTTGGGATGAAGAATGTCCCTGCCACCTTTCAGAGGTTGGTCAACCAGGTGTTGGTTGGACTGGAAGATTTCAGTGCCGCCTACCTGGATGACATCGCAGTGTTCAGCGCCAGTTCGGAAGAACATCTGCGCCACCTCTGGGAAGTGTTGATGGCGCTGCGGAAGGCAGGCCTCACGATAAAGGCGAGTAAGTGCCAGATCGGGCAGGGTTCCGTGGTGTACTTGGGACACCAGGTTGGGAGCGGCCAGGTGGCGCCCCTACAGCCCAAGATTGATACCATTCTGGCTTGGGAACCCCCCAAGACCCAGATAGAGGTGAGAGCCTTTCTAGGACTCACCGGGTATTACAGGAGATTTGTCAAGGGGTATGGCAGCATCGTTGCACCCTTGACAGAGCTGACTTCCAGGAAGCAGCCCAAGAGAGTGATTTGGACTGACACCTGTCAGAGAGCTTTTGACGCCTTGAAGACTGCCATGTGCACGGCCCCGTGCTTCAGGCGCCCAACTTCTCAAAAGAATTTGTTGTTCAAACAGACGCTTCAGAGCATGGTGTAGGGGCTGTTCTGGCACAGTTAAATGAGGAGGGCCTAGACCAACCTGTAGCCTTCATCAGTAGGAGGTTACTTCCACGGGAACAGAGGTGGAGTGCTATTGAGCGTGAGAAATTTGCTGTGGTCTGGGGGCTGAAGAAATTGAGACCATACCTGTTTGGGACTCACTTCCGGGTTCAGACAGACCACAGGCCCCTCAGATGGTTGATGCAGATGAGGGGTGAGAATCCAAAGCTGTTGAGGTGGTCCATTTCCCTACAGGGGATGGACTTTACGGTGGAACACCGCCCCGGTACTGAACACGCCAATGCTGATGGTCTGTCCAGATTTTTCCGCCTTAGTGATGAGAACTCCCAGGAGGTAGGGTAGTTCTCCCCACATTTCAGCTGGAGGGGACACGTGTTAGACCTGGTACCATTGGCGTGAGTCTCCCTTCCATTTTTTCGCTATGCCTCCTCTGTTGTTGACATGTTTTTGCTGGTTTAGATGCTTTGGGCACTTTGCCACTGCTAATCAGTGCCAAAGTGCAAGTGCTCCCTATGATAAATTGATGTATGGATTAGTGATTCCATGATTGGCTTATTTGATTTACTGTCAGACCTTAGTATAGTGCACCACGTGTGCCCAGAGCCTGTAAATCAAATGCTGCTGGTGGGCTTGCAGCACTGGTTGTGCCACCCACCGGAGCAGCTTGGAAAGCCATTGCAGAGCCTGTGTGCAGTCTGGTACTGCCATGTCGACTTGGTAAGTGCACCCACTTACCAGTCTCCAAACCTTCCCTTTTCTGCATGTTAGTCACCCCCTAAAAGTAGGCCTGAGGGCAGGGTGCATTGTATGTAAGAGTTAGGACATGCCCTGATGTGTGTGGCATGTCCTGATAGTGAATTACAGCCAATTTCGTTTTTCACTATTGCAAGGCTACCTGTCCCCATAGGCCAGAATGGGCAGTTTGATTATAACATCTTATAATCCTAACTGACCCAGGGAACATGGTAGAAAAACGAATTTAGTATGCCTGAACTCGGAATGATAAAATACATCTTTTAATGAAGTTGGTTTTAACATTCTGTGTTTGAAAATACCACTTTTAGAAAGTAGGTATTTTCTTGCCTAACCATCCAGCCTGCCTCTGCTAGGTTGTTGATTGTATGTCTGGTTTTGTGAGTGACAGGGGCTGGGGGACTCCAGGAGACAGGGTGAGTCAGCACTAGGCTGAATAGACCTATCTGCATGAGGAGTGGTGGGAGAAGTAGCACCGGGCCTGAATAGGGCTGTGCCTGCCTTCCACAATGCTGGCTCCACCTCCTGTGGTGTGTCTGATGACCCTGGCCCACACTGACAAAGGAAGACGTTGTGCACTGGCATAATGCACCCAGAACTAGTTTGGACTAGGTACAGGACCCTCTGCCTTCAGAGGACAAAGGATTTGCTGGTATAAATATTGGGGCCCAGACCCCAAGATTTTAGATCACTTCTGGGAATCAAGACGATTCTTTGCTGAGGAGAAGAACCAGGAAGCTGAAGGAGGAGACTACCCCTATGCTGCGTGTTGTTGGGGTTGGCCTGCAGTGGTTACTTTATTGCCAAAGAAAGGAGAAAAGGACTGAGTGTGCTTTCATCATCTTGAAGAAGATCTCCAAGGGTTTGAACATTGAGCTTGCCTCCTGCCTGAAGTCTCAGGGATACAAGACTTTACCCCCAGCTCCCCTCCTGAATTCCCTTGCTGGGAATTGAAGTACCTACTGCTGTTGGGCCTTCTGAGAGACTGCGTGTCACTGGGAGCTGGAAGCGCGACTCAACGAAGAGGAAGCGTGTTGCCGCCGCAGCAGTTGTTGTCGCATCGCAGAGTAAGCGTGCCACCGCTGTCGCATCACCGAAGCGCCCCGCATCACCGGAGAAGAGTGCCGCCGCAGCAGTTGTCGTCGCATCACAGAGTAAGCGTGCCGCCGCTGCTGCCGTTGCCATCGCATCACCGAAGCGCCTCGCATCACCGGAGAAGCGTGCCGCCGCAACAGAGGACGCCGGCGCATCACCGGAGAAGCGTGTCGCAGGGCCTGTCGCGGCTCAGAAGATCGCCGAGTCGCCCCACGGCCATCGGGCGTGCACGCATCCCGTCTACGTTGTCGCACCATAAGCAAGACGCCATTTTATCTCATCGCACCGGATCATCATCGCATCGAAGCGCCATCTCGACGCATCGTAACCGGGCCGCAGTAAGAAACCGACGCATCCTCCTTTCTGCGTGTAAGGAATCGAAGCATCACCTTCCCTGCGACCCTTTTGTTTGTTTTGCGTTACGCATCCAAAGGTACATTGAGCTTGCCTCCTGCCTGAAGTCTCAGGGATACAAGACTTCACCCCCAGCTCCCCTCCTGAATTCCCTTGCTGGGAATTGAAGTGCCTACTGCTGTTGGGCCTTCTGCGAGACTGCGTGTCACTGGGAGCTGGAAGCGCGACTCAACGAAGAGGAAGCGTGTTGCCGCCGCAGCAGTTGTCGCATCGCAGAGTAAGCGTGCCGCCGCTGTCGCATCACCGAAGCGCCCCGCATCACCGGAGAAGCGTGCCGCCGCAGCAGTTGTCGTCGCATCACAGAGAAAGCGTGCCGCCGCTGCCGCTGTTGCCATCGCATCACCGAAGCGCCTCACATCACTGGAGAAGCGTGCCGCCGCAACAGAGGACGCCGGCGCATCACCGGAGAAGCGTGTCGCAGGGCCTGTCGCGGCTCAGAAGATCGCCGACTCGCCGCACGGCCGTCGGGCGTGCACGCATCCCGTCTACGTTGTCGCACGGTAAGCAAGACGCCATTTTATCGCATCGCATCGAAGCGCCATCTCGACGCATCGTTACCGGGCCGCAGTAAGAAACCGACGCATCCTCCTTTCTGCGTGTAAGGAATCGAAGCATCACCTTCCCTGCGACCATTTTGTTTGTTTTGCGTTACGCATCCAAAGGTACATTGAGAGTAAAGAGTCACATTTATCATCTTTATTGAACTGAGCTATTGTCTACCATTTGACAGTCATATTTTTCGTATTGTATTGTGGATTTTTGTCGTTTGGGTCTTGTGTTAAGTCTATATAAAAATACTTATTTTTCTACTACAACCTGTGTGGTGTCCATCTGTAGTGTTGTCACTGGGTTACTGTATGTGTTCACAAATGCTTTACACACTGCCTCTGAGATAAGCCTGCCTGCTCGTGCCAAGCTACCAAGGGGGTGAGCAGGGGTTATTTTAGTAGTGTATCCCCCTTACCCTAACTAGAAGCAAGGGTCCCTATTTGGACAAGGGTACCTACCTCTGCCAACTAGAGACCCCCAGTTCTAACATTGGTGGTCAGCGGTGGGGATTCTGGACTTGCATTTGTGACTCATATACAGTAATTGGTGTACACTACTAGTGAGTGCAGACCAAATGCAACCACATACATTTCTGGTATATTGTTTTTCCTGGGATTTCTATTTTTGCCAAGAACTGCCAAGTTTAGTCACCATGAGCAAAGCAGCATCCATCGCATCTGTGGATTTAGATTTTGAGGAAGAAAAGCTAGAAACCTACACTGTGAAACAGCTGAAGTACTTCTGCAGGAAATTTAAAGTGGCTAATACAGGTCTCATCAAGAAGGATGAGTACCAAAAGGCGCTGAGGGCCTGGGTGGAAGCAAGAAGTACCCCTGAGCATGAGGAAGGGGCTGATGAGGCAGAGGGGCAGCTAGATGGGCCATTGGGTCCAGGGGGGGAGGAAAGCACCTTCCCCAACAGGTAGCAGTGTTTCTTCCAAGGGCCTGTCCCCAGGAGAGCTGGAGGACAGGGAGAGAAGTAGGATCATCATCGCATCGAAGCGCCATCTCGACGCATCGTAACCGGGCCGCAGTAAGAAACCGACGCATCCTCCTTTCTGCGTGTAAGGAATCGAAGCATCACCTTCCCTGCGACCCTTTTGTTTGTTTTGCGTTACGCATCCAAAGGTACATTGAGCTTGCCTCCTGCCTGAAGTCTCAGGGATACAAGACTTCACCCCCAGCTCCCCTCCTGAATTCCCTTGCTGGGAATTGAAGTGCCTACTGCTGTTAGGCCTTCTGAGAGACTGCGTGTCGCTGGGAGCTGGAAGCGCGACTCAACGAAGAGGAAGCGTGTGGCCGCCGCAGCAGTTGTTGTCGCATCGCAGAGTAAGCGTGCCGCCACTGCCGCTGTCGCCATCGCATCACCGAAGCGCCTCGCATTACCGGAGAAGCGTGCCGCCGCCACACAGGACGCCGGTGCATCACCGGAGAAGCGTGTCGCAGGGCCTGTCGCAGCTCAGAAGATCGCCGAGTCGCCGCACGGCCATCGGGCGTGCACGCATCCCGTCTACGTTGCCGCACCGTAAGCAAGACGCCATTTTATCGCATCGCACCGGATCGTCATCGCATCGAAGCGCCATCTCGACGTATCGTAACCGGGCCGCAGTAAGAAACCGACGCATCCTCCCTTCTGCGTGTAAGGAATTGAAGCATCACCTTCCCTGCGACCCTTTTGTTTGTTTTGTGTTATGCATCCAAAGGTACATTGAGAGTACAGTGTCGCATTTATCATCTTTATTGAACTGAGCTATTTTCTACCATTTAACAGTCATATTTTTCGTATTGTATTGTGGATTTTTGTCGTTTGGGTCTTGTGTTAAGTCTATATAAAAATACTTATTTTTATACTACAATCTGTGTGGTGTCCATCTGTAGTGTTGTCACTGGGTTACTGTATGTGTTCACAAATGCTTTTCACACTGCCTCTGAGATAAGCCTGCCTGCTCGTGCCAAGCTACCAAGGGGGTGAGCAGGGGTTATTTTAGTAGTGTATCCCCCTTACCCTGACTAGAAGCAAGGGTCCCTATTTGGACAAAGGTACCTACCTCTGCCAATTAGAGACCCCCAGTTCTAACAGTTAGGTTGAGGTAGATTGGAGTGGGTTAGAGTGGCTAGATTTGAGTACTTGGAGTGCGGTAGGTTGGGATTGATGGGAGTAGATTGCAGTGGGGTAGATTAGGGTAAATTGGAGTGACACAGATTGGGTTGTATTGGAAAGGGGTAGATTGTCGTGGAGTAGATTGGAGTGAGGTAGAGTGTGATAGAATAGGATAGAATGGAGTGTGGTAGGTAGGTGTAAATTGTAGTAGGTTACTTTGGAGTGGGATAGATTGGGTGGAGTAGATTGCTGTAGGCTGTAGTGGTGTAGGTTGGAGTGGGGTAGAGTTGGATAGATTGGAGTGGGGTAGATTAGAGTGGGGTAGTTTGGGGTAAGCTGGAGTGGGGCAGATTGGAGTGGGATAGATGGGGTAGATTGGAGTGGGTTAGATCAAAGAAGGTTGGGTGGGGTAGATTGCGGTGGGTTAGATTGGCACGAGGAAGATTGGGGTAGATTAGGGTGTGGTAGATTGGAGTGGGTTAGGTTGGGGTATATTGGGTTGTGGTCATTTGGGGTAGATTGGGTGGGGTAGATTGGGGTAGATGGAGGTAGGGTAGATTGGAGTAGATTAGATTGGGGTAGGGTGGGGTCGATTAAGGTGGGGTAGATTGGGGTCGGCAGATTGGGATGTGGTAGATTTGAGTGGGCAGACTGAGGTAGACTAAGGTGGGATAAATGTAGGTGGCATAGATTGGGGTAAATAGGGGCTGACTGCGGTAGATTGGGGTGGGGTAGATTGATGTGAGGCATATTGGAGTAAGGTAGACTGGGACAGATTAAGGTAGATTGAAGTGGGGTAGTTTGAGGTAGATTGGAGTGGGGTAGATTGGTTAGAATGGAGTGTGGTAGATTGGGGCAGATTGGAGTGGGGTACATTGGAGTAGGGTACATTGGAACGGGGTAGATTAGAATGGAATAGATTGGAGTGGGGTACAGAGGAGTAGATTGGAGTGGGGTACAGAGTGGTAGATTGGGAGAGACTAGAGTGGGGTAGATTAGATTGGGGTAGATTGGCGTGGGGTAGATTGGTGTGGGGAGATTTTGGTGGGGTAGATTTGGGTGAGGTAGATGAGAGAGGGTAGATTAGAGTAGAATGGGTTGTAGTAGGGTGGAGTGGGGCAACCTTGTGTGAGGTAGATTGGAGTAGGGTAGATGGGGTAGACTGGAGTGAGTTAGATTGGGTGGGGTAGATTGTAGTGGCGTAGACTGAGGTAGATTGGGTGTGGTAGATTGCAGTGGGGTACATTGGCGTGGGGAGAATTGGGATACATTGTAGTGGGGTAGATTGGGGTAAATTGGAGTGGGATATATATGAGTGGGGAAGATTGGAGTGGGGTAGATTGGAGTGGAGTGGGCTGGTCTGGAGTGGGGTAGATTGGAGTAAGGTGGATTGGAGTGGGATAGATTGGAGTGTGGTAGATTTGGGTAGGTTATGTGGGGTAGAAAGGTTGGGAAAACTAAGGTGGGGTAGACTGAAGTGGGGTAGACTGGAGTTAGGTGGATTGAGGTAAATTGGAGTAGATTGAAGTAGGGTAGGTTGAGGTAGATTGGAGTGGGATAATTTGGGTAGACTGTAGCAGTTGGAGTGGGGTAGATCGGGTTAGATTAAAGTGGGGTATATTGAAGTTGGTTAGATTTGGGTGGGGTAGATTGGTGTGGGATAAAGTGGGGTGAATTGGAATGGGTAGATTGGAGTGGGGTAGATTGGAGTGGAATAGATTGGATGGAGTAAATTGGGGTAGGTTGGGTGGGTTAGATTGGTGTGGGGTCTATTGGGGTAGATTGGACAGATTTGAGTGGGGTAGACTGAGGTAGATTGGACTGGGGTAGATTGGAGTGGGGTAGATTGGGGTTGATTGTGGCAGTCTGGGGTAGATTAGAGTGGGGAAAATTGAGGTAGATTGGAGTGGGGTAGTTTGGGTAGACTGGAGTAGTTGGAGTGGGGTAGATTGGAGAGAAGTACATTGGGGTAGATTAGAGTAAATGGGAGTGGTGCGGATTGGTGTGGATTGAAGTGGTGCAGATTTTAGTGGGGTAGATTGGAGTGGGGTAGAGTGGGGTAGGTAGGAGCTGGGCAGATTGGAGTGGGGTAGATTGGAGTGGGGTAGATTTGAAATGAAGTAGATTGGGGTACATTTGAGTGGGATATATTGCAGTGGGGTGGATTGGGGTAGGCTGGAGTGGGATAGATGGGGTAGACTGGAGTAGGGTAGAGTGGGTTGGGTAGATTGAAGTGGGTTAGTGTGTGGTAGGTTGGAGTGAGGTAGATTGGGTGGATTGAGTAGGGTATATTGGAGTAGGGTAGATGGGAGTTAGATTGAAGTAGGGTAGATAGGGTAGATTGGAGTAGGGTAGATTAGGGCAGATTGAAGTGGGGTGAAGTAAAGTAGATTGGAGTGGGGTGAGTTGAAGTGGACTAGATTGGAATAGACTGGAGTGGGGTATATCAGGTGGATTGAGTTTGGTAGATTGGGTAGATTGGAGTGGGGTAGATGGGGTAGATTTGAGTAGATTGGAGCAGATTGGAGTGGGGTGGAGTAGGGTAGATTGGACTGGGGTGGAGTGCTATGCAGTGAAGGAGGGGAGTTATAGCACGTGGAGGAAATGGGAGAAGCAGTGCCATGAAGATGGAGGAGCAGTAGTGCCATGAAGTAGTGAGATCATTATTGCGATGAAGTGCACGCTCCTCTCTATTGTCAATAGCTATGAGGCCAGCTTGTTTTGAAAATCCTTGGCATCTGTTTTAAATGCAGGTATTTTGTTAATAAACGTTTGATTTGTGTCATTTTTTGTCTTTGCCAAAAATGTTGTTGCTCCAGGTGACCAACTGCAATATCGAAAAATTCTGGTTTTCTGCATATCAGTTTCATTTCTTACTAGTCCGTAAGTGCAATGTCAAGAAAGCCGTTCCAGAGTTCATTTGCTTGCCCATTATGCCATGGGCTCTAATTACCAGTTATTACTTACTCCTTTTTAATTGTCTTTTAGCCACACCAGCGATATGTTTGAAAGTTGCCAGTAGACAGTGCAGAGTGTTAAGAACAAAACACAATCATGAACATTCTGCGCCATCTTGTCTGATGAAAGTTCCTACGTGCACATAAACTACAGTCATTCTGATTTACCACAGCCATTTTGTACTCTGTTGGTCACCTTCATTTCACCCTGTCCTCTAGCAGCCTTCTGACTCTCTGACCAAACCTGATATGTGTGCTGGGGGCTATAAACTATTTCCACGACAAACATCAACATCACCTGCTGCCTCAAACTCGTCTTTCCTCTCATCCCTGCACAAACGGGTTACAAATACCAAACAGACTCTTGCAAACATGGTTTATTGCACTACACACAGCAAGACTGGTTTTTTGCCAACAATGGGACCTGTTCTTATCAACAGAACGGACTCTTAGATCTGGCCGGTCTCACTCGTTTTTAGACCCTGAAGCAAGGTCCAGCTGCAATTAAATTGTCTGTTTTTGACCTGGGTGGGAGGAGAGTTAATGTTGGGCTTGTGTAACCATGTTGATAAAACAATGTCAGGCTTGTGTGACAACCTGCCCGGGGCGGAGACTCCAAGCTTGTAACCATGATAAAAGAAACAAATACATTGCGTAAAACTGTATAAAAGGAAGAGTCAGAAGCATTGCCAGTAGAACACCTCCCTGAAGACATCCTGGTGTCAGCAGTTGACGTGGTCTCCTCTAAGAGTAATAAACCTTTTTCTTGCCTTCCAGCTTCCAGCGCCTGCCTCGTTATTTTAGATAGTGAATCCAAAGTGGATTAAAGGTGACTTTGCGCCGGGCAGTATTGGGGATCCCAGGAGACTCGCTGCTTTTCACAAATTGGCGACCCAACGTGGGGCCCATCAGAGACACGTGGGTCCAGTAGAGAGGTCCTAATGACGGAGTGAACGACTAAATGATTGGAGTGCACCTGCCTGAAAGAGACCCTCGTCTGGCTGCCAATTGACTTAACTTCACTGGTTCCGAACGGACCTCTCTCGAGTGACCTGCGGTCCTGACTGGGGCCTTACAGGAACGCCGCATTGATTGTTGGAGTAAGAGGACAACCAGGCGCTGGAAGGGGAATACGAAGAACTGTCCATACGGTCCGGGTAAGGTCGTGAGAAAACATGACTTAAATTGATTGATTGATAGAAATACTAGTATTCCTTTTTGAGTTATTTGAGACATTCCCTGCTTGCAAACAACGTAGAATAGGAATATTCTCTCTTTGCAGACAGCGAAGGACAGGTAGTGCAGACTTTTGTCTAACATTAATTGAGATATTCATTTTGACCGCTAAATACGTCATGTCTGTTTTCTCTAGATTGTTTGATTGTTTTGGACCGGACCGTTTGTTAGAGGTCAGTCATCCGGCACCCCTAACAAGGACATGTACGTAAAATATGGATTAGCCACCGTAGCTTATAGCAAACTATGGCATAAGTACACTAGGAAGGACCGGGTAAATCAGTGGCCACTGACGGGATCTTTCGATCCCGCTAAAATAGAAACGTTAGAATTAGCTCTCCACAAAAGAAAGCTAGACCAGCCATGTTTGATAGTTTTGGTTTATGGCGAAAAGAAGCAGCTCAACGAAAGAAAAGAGACGAAGCTAGACAAGATAAAGAAACGCGAAAATCAGCTTACCAAGCCTGTAAAAAGTTAGAAGAAGAACTAAAAGAAAAGGAAATCGATAAAAAGGAACAGGAATCAAAAATATCAGGTCAATGCCCTGTTAGAACGCCCTTAACTCTTTACCCCGAGTTACCAGCAAAACAGGGGTAGATGATGATTTATTGTTAGGTCCCCCAATGATATACATGCCACCCCCTTATGGCCCTACTCATCCCGTAGTACAACGCCAGGACCCCCAAAGTATAGCTGGAGATGGCACGATCGCCTCAGTCTCCACCACCTCTGCTCCCACCGAGCCACCCACACCAAATGCCTCATCAAAGGAGGCAGTAGTAGAGGTAGGAACCAAGGAAATAGGAGCGCCCAGGGTCCCGCGATTAAGTAAAAATGAGCGAGCAGGCATTGATAAAATAGTTAAAACCCTCATAGATAGGAAAGAAACAGAAGAACACGTAACAGACATATGCGACTCCTATGTTGGAAAACCGCAAACGATACTTTATTGTACGTCTCTGTTACCACACCCTTACTGCATATGAAGAGAAGTACCAAAACGTAGGGCCCGAGCGATTAGTGGCTCTCTACAGGAAGGTAGACATCGGAGATGAAGGCGACAACGATGTTGCAGAACTATTTTCATCCACACTAGAAGTATTGCGTCACCTCATAGAACAAGGACAGATAGATAGGGACAGGACAACTAAGGTAGCAGGACCCCCAGTGGAAAAAACAGATAGCATGATGCCAATAAAAGAAGCTGCCCCTTACTGGGTACCTCCTAGAGGACAAGGGACTAATGACGATATAAACCATCAAGACGCTAGAGGAAGGGTGGTCTACAATTGGGTGTATCAGCCATGGGACAGACAGGACATCCTGACCTTCCATAAATCTTTGCCGGATTTACGAAAGAACCCCACCGCCTTTTACGCCGAGCTAGGTACCGCTCTGGGATCAACAATAATGACACTTGCCGACATAGACTTGTTCTTCGGGTTATGTTTGCCAGCAGATGTGTGGAAACAGGTTAAGAAAGTAAACCATACCGAACTGTTTGGTCATACCTGGGAACAACTCGACACACTAGATAAACAGCGGAACCCTGGTCAAAAACCAGTTAAAGCAATATTAGACCTCCCTGACAAAATAGTGCAGAAAGTGAAAACGCTGATCCCAGAGAAAAAGATAGACTGGTCCATAGTAACCGCATGCCGCCAGAAACCACAAGAGGACGTCTCAGAGTACTTCTCCAGATTTGAAACTGTGTTCTCTGATTACAGTGGACAAGACATGTCCACCGCAACCGGACACCACTTATTTGTGCAGAACTACGTCAAAGGATTACTGCCAGATGTATCCCAGAAACTACAAGCCAGCGAAAGTAGTTGGGCAGCATCTAAACCGACGGCCATTGTCCAAATGGCCCAGTATTACGAGCATCAGAGAAACGAAAATGACAGGGCTACAGAAAGGAAAAAGAAGGACTTGAAGGAAAGGGTAATGATAGCACAACTCCAGGGGGCGAATACAGGAGGGGAGCAATATAGGGGAGGAAACCAGCAGAATACCCCTAGAGTACAGCCACCTAGGAACAATCCATCTACATCATATGTAGGACGCCAAGACCTAGGACAGGATCAATGTGCATTTTGCAAAAAATATGGACACTGGAAATCCCAATGCCCGGCTTTGTTAGGAGCTGCTAGGGGCAGAGGGGCGAGGGAAATAGCAAGTGGACAGAGAGGAAGAGGACGTGGGAGAGGGTACGCGAGTGAAGCAAGCGAGGAAAGGCCAGGAAGAGTGAACGCATTTGACCATCCCAGACAGAATCAGTACCAACAGACAGATTATGACAATACGTACGACTTTGCATAGGACAGCCAGGGGCAAGGGAGGGATCCAGTCGAGCTCTGCGTTGATCAGCAAGGCCCTTATGTTACCGCTGAGGTCCTGGGCACAAGGTCGCCATTTTTGGTAGACACAGGAGCAACACGTAGTGCACTATCCAAACGACTGATTCCAAGGGCACCCTTGTCAGGCTCACATGTGACCTCAATAGGATTTGACGGTATGCCCTCCACCAACCCTTTGTCCCGACCCATCCCTTTTTCTCTTGACAGCAATGGCGTCGAAACGACATTCCTCCTCTCATCTAACACCCCAGACGCCATTATGGGCCTCGACCTTTTGAAACACTTCCATGCGACTATCAGATGCTCACCAGACGGAGTGCGTGTCATCCTGTATGACAACCCCCAACGCCATAGAGAGAACCCTTTTCAGCACATGTTTTCCATCTCTGAGACTGACACATCCCTACTGGACACTTTGCCATCACACTTATGGGCTAGGGCTGATTCAGACGTAGGACGAATGATGATTGACCCAGTACACGTAACAATACGACAGGACGCAACCCTACCGAAGGTACCGCAGTACAAAATATCGCCAGAGGGTGAGAAAGCACTAACAGAGATCATACACTCTTTGGTAGAGGCAGGGGTGGTAGAGGAAGTAGTGAGCAACATTTGTAACAGTCCCATACTACCGATTGTAAAGAGACAGGGAGAGGGAGATGGGAAAGCCTACCGCTTCATCATTGACCTGCGGGAGGTAAACAAAATCGTAGTACCACAATACCCAGTAGTTTCCGACATCACGACAATTTTGACTTTAATCCCCTCCACTGCCACCACCTTCACTGTGATCGACCTCAAGAACGCCTTCTTTTCCATACCTATACACGAGGACAGCCGCTATCTTTTTGGATTTACCCTAAATTCCCGTTCGTATAGATTTTGTAGAGCACCTCAGGGGTACACTGAGAGCCCAAGTATCTATAGCCAGGCGCTTAAAAGACAGTTGGACGCCATACAATTGCCAGATGGAGTGGCACTAATACAATATGTAGACGACATCCTTCTAGCAGCAGACACCATACTAATAGCCGTCACAGCCACCATCAAACTACTCCATTTCCTTGCTGAGAATGGTCACAAGGTCTCCCGAAAGAAACTGCAGTTCTGTAAATCACAAGTGACCTATTTGGGTCACCTTTTATCAAAAGAAGGGAGAAAACTCACGCCTGACAGGATCCAGACAATTCTAGACACCCCTGTCCCCAAAAATCAGAAGCAAGTCCGCTCTTTGATAGGCCTCACCTCGTTTTGCAGACAGTGGTTACCGAACTTTAGCCTCATTGTCAAACCCCTTCTCTCCCTCCTAGCTAAGGACATCCCCTCACCTCTCCCCTGGACCCCCGAATGCCAGACAGCCTTTAAAGAACTACGCAATACCCTTTGCTCAGCACCAGTCCTAGGAACCCCAGATTACTCCAAACCATTCTTCCTCTACACACACGAAAGGGAGGGATGTGCATTGTCTGTCCTAACACAATCAATTGGTCACAAACAACGCCCTTGTGCATATTTTTCTGCCACCCTCGATCCAGTAGCCAGAGCACTGCCAGCGTGCCTGCGCGCTGTGGCAGCTGCAGCGGTATCAATACGCCAGAGCGAAGGAATAGTGCTCTCCAATCCAGTCACTGTTTTAGTACCCCATGCAGTCGACACACTACTGAACCAGACCAAAACCCAACACTTGACTAGCGCCCGACTGACAGGATATGAGTTGACCCTGCTAGCACCGCACATTACCCTAAAGCGATGCACCACCCTCAATCCAGCCACACTGTTACCCCTACCCGAGAACGATTCTAACGTGGCTCCACTACACGACTGTGTGACACTAACCGATGAACAAACAAAAAGTAGAGTAGACCTCAGAGACACCGCCTTTCTAGAGCCAGATGGAGAACTATGGGTGGATGGTTCGTGCATCAAACTCCCCGACGGCACCACCTCGGCTGCATACGCTGTCACCACAGCCCGAACCATTCTAGAAACAGCCCGTATTGCCCAACGTTCCGCCCAGGCAGCAGAACTCATTGCCCTCACACGAGCATGTATTTTAGCAGCTGGCACGACAGTTAACATATATACCGACAGCCAATACGCCTTCGGGGTGGTTCACCATTTCGGGATTCTATGGAAAGAAAGAGGGTTCCTGACTTCACACGGTACACCCATCCTGCATGGAGATTTAGTCTCCGCCTTGACGGAAGCAGTCCTCCTCCCCAAAAAGCTAGCAGTGATAAAATGCCAAGCACATAGGAAAGTGACAGATCTCATTGGACAGGGAAATGCGCTAGCAGACGTTACTGCCCGAGCCACAGCAGAAGACAGAACCATGACACGAATGTATGTGACCAGGTCACAAGCTGAACAATGGACTGATGCTAGGACCACTGTAAGGGACATACAGACTACAGGCACACAAGACGAATTGACCGAGTGGGAAAAGGTGGGACTAAAAGACGAGGAAAATTGCTGGAGAACTAAAGACGGAAATAAATGGCTGTTACCCAATGCCTACCTCATCCCCATATTGACCATGGCACATTTACCAGCACACATAGGCTCCACCCCCATGATTGAACTAATCACAAGAGTATGGCATAATGTCAAGATAACAGAATCTGCAAAGCGCCTAGTACAACAATGTATAGTATGCCTACAACACAACCCAGGGAAAGGGACAGTAGTACCACGGGGAGGGTTTGGAGTCCCTGATCACCCCTTTGAAGTCCTTCAAATGGATTACATCCAACTAGAGAGATGCCATGGTCTAAAATATGTCCTGGTGGTTGTGTGCGCTTTTAGCAAATGGGTGGAGGCATATCCCACCCGCGACAATACTGCCATAGCCACTGCAAAAGTATTGTTGAAAGAATTCTTCCCCGGTACGGCCTTTGCAGAATTTTATGGAGCGACAACGGCCCACACTTCGTAGCCGAAGTGATACAGAACATACTGAAAGGGTTGGGGGTAAAACAAAAATTCCATGCCGTCTTCCACCCCCAATCAGCGGGCCTGGTAGAGAGACACAATGCAACATTGAAACTAAAGCTAGCCAAAATAGTTGCCACAACCGGGTTGAAATGGCCCGACGCCCTTCCATTGGCATTGCTATCAATGCGCTCCACCCCGACCAAACACAGACTGACCCCGTATGAAGTGGTCTTCGGCAGGCCTATGAACATTTGGGCGGCACCAAGACCCACCTCCATTAACGATGTCCCGAACATATTAATGTCAGACTATCTGCATAAATTGACAAACGAGCTAACAATTATCCACCAACAGGTGCAGCAAGCCTTGCCTGACATATCCAGGGGCCCAGGACATGTGATAAAGCCTGGGGACTTCATCCTAGTTCGCAACTTCCAAAGAACGAAGAATCTGGAGTCCAGGTGGACGGGCCCCTGATAAAACAATGTCAGGATTGTGTGACAACCTGCCCGGGGCGGAGACTCCAAGCTTGTAACCATGATAAAAGAAACAAATACATTGCGTAAAACTGTATAAAAGGAAGAGTCAGAAGCATTGCCAGTAGAACACCTCCCTGAAGACATCCTGGTGTCAGCAGTTGACGTGGTCTCCTCTAAGAGTAATAAACCTTTTTCTTGCCTTCCAGCTTCCAGCGCCTGCCTCGTTATTTTAGATAGTGAATCCAAAGTGGATTAAAGGTGACTTTGCGCCGGGCAGCATTGGGGATCCCAGGAGACTCGCTGCTTTTCACAAGAGTGTATGGGTAGGGGGCCGCAGTTTACAAAATCACCCTCACTTTAAAATCTTTTCAGATTAGGGCTTTTATACTGTCCTGTTTTATTTTTGTTGCAGTTCATGTTCTGCCTGGAAAACATTGCAGCTCCTCCTGCTTAAAACAACAGCAATTGAGAAGGAGGGTTTGGCGTTGGGAGAAGCAACATGGAAATACTGAGTCAGTGGCATTTGCTTGATATTGCAAAATATTAGAAATGGAACCTAAGTAGCAAGCATGTATGCAGTGCTTAAACAGAGTTAAAGGCCGGCAGGGGTGGGGAGGTAAAGAAAAAATAGACAGGGACATGGGGGTGAGACAGAAAAGAAGATATAGGGATGTATGGGAGAGGAAAAGAAGCATCACGATTGGGGGTGGGTGGAAAGGGAAAGGAGCGAGTGAAAACACAAGCACTCGTATGGCGTGCTTAAATACACTTTAAAAAGTAGCTCCAAAAACGGGAGCAGTGGATGGACACAAGCACTTGGTCCATGCTCTACGGGAGGGCCAAACACAAGGAGAGGCATGACCCATGCATGCCATGACAACAGAACTAATGTGGAAGCCCACTAACTGTAAACAACATGTCTCAAAGAGAAGGTGCATGCGCTGTCTAGCCAAGAACTAAAAATGTATCAGAAAGGTGAAAAAAACATTTTATAAATATAATCCAAATAAGGTAAAAAGAAGATGTGGCATCAAGTCTATCCAGCACAGCTGATTTAAGGGATCGATTTCTAAGTTGTCCAGCTACCCACTGGAAAGACTTCTAGATATAGGTCATGCATTTGGCAAACACGGAAAGATTCTATCAGTTGTCCTGTCGTTCAACACGTCACCTTTCCTTGCAAAACACAACCATGCTATGCCTTGGCCAGTTCATTACGATGTCCTTTTTCAACTTGATCAATGGCACTATTTCCAACCTCACCTGCTCATTGTCCTGGCACACCCCTGTTACCACTCTTCTGCCCCATGGCTCTGCCATGCCCTGTGCTTCCACACCAGACTTCTATGCCTTCTCCAAAAGCTAAGGCACACAGGTTCCAATGCACTCTCAGTATGACCTCGCTGGACAGATCATCATTGTAAGCTCTTGAGCAGTAGGGAGGGGTAATGTATCCCGGGGATGATTCGTCCTAGTTTAATGGGTGATATTCAATTGAATCCAGATGTCGATATGGGAAACCCCTAACCCATTAAGACAAGATACTTGAATTGGGTGAAGGATAGAGCTGGATAACTAATTCATCTTGCTTTGCTGTATTTCCAAAATGGATAAATAGGTCCAGAGTAATCAAGAATTTTTTATTTGTTATTATTGTTCTGATGATCCAGAATAATTCTTCCAGAGCAAAGCAGAAAATGAGCCAATACGTGTTTCGACCCTTCTCGGCGCGCAGGCCTGGGGCTTTCTCAAGGCTGATAGTATAAGTTGTATTCATAGCATTAAGTGAGAAGAATGGGGAAGAGAGAAAATAAAGGGAAGAAAAAGGAAGAAAAATCCAATGGTAGTTATGTCATCAGTCAAAGACAAAAAACATAAGAAGGCAACGAAAAAAGTAAGAACCAAATTACATATTGAAGTCAAAGATCCCAACCCAAAGAGGGCAAAGTTCCAGCGCAGAAGAATTTGATTGTCAAAGCATTAGTCAAATGACATTTCATGTAAGGTTCCAAATTTTATAGGTCAAGTGTAAAATCACAACAGACAATTAAGTTCATGAACTCAGAAAATAACATAATTCACCATCATTGAGGTAGCATGATCAGCAAGAAACCATGTCCAGGTGTTGTTAGGATGCAAAATGACAGGTTCATGCCAATAAAGAAAAATCATGTGGAAACATAATATACATACGGGTCAAGTTATCAGTGTAAGTGATTCATATTGTTCTTAGAATTTTTTAAAATCATCTATTTTGAAGAACCATGCGATTATTGGATAGAAAATTATCCATGAGTGCATAAAAAATAAAAGATTATACATACAGGTCCAAGAGAATAGCAATGGTCCACAGGAAATTCAGTAGCGGCATTGCAGGGTCCCATGGGAAGCGAAGGCGCAGCCTAGTCTTCCCATGGGAGTGTTCGTGAAGGGGAAGATGACGTGACAGGACAGGATAGGTTCTCAGTGGGCAGGGGAGGGGTTTGAGCTTAGGCTTTAAATAAATGACGAGAGAGGCTTAAACTCTCTCTGGCTCTTACCCCCAGCACAGCAGCTGTCGCGATTGCCTCCCACCCAGCAGATGGGGGGCGGGGGGGTGAGTTTGGTTGCTTAGTGAATAGGGGATGCCATGGTTAGGACAGGTTGTAGGGCAGGTTAGAGCAGGAGAGTGGGAGGGTGGGGAGGCAGATGCGGGTCTACCCAAACCATGAGGGGGTGTACGCAGGTTAGTATGACAGTGTGCAGGATGCCCTGGGATAGGGCAAGGAATGTTTCATCGAAAGGAAGTTTGCGGAAGAAGTGAGAATGAGTCTATGGAGGGAAGGAGATTGTGGGATCAGGAGGTATGAAGAGAAGTAATGCAACTGGATGGGTGAAAGTTCTGGAAGGAAGAACAAAAGGGGGAGATATGAGATTCTGTTAAGATGTTATATGTTGTTGAACTGTTTTGGATTATGCATCCTGTCCTAATAAATAGCCTTTTACACTACCTGGAGTGTCAAGTGTGAATACTTCATGACACGCCATCCACAAGTAATTGAAAGCAGCATTATGAATTGGAAAAGAGGAGAATAGCAAAAGTGAGAAAGTAATATTTGTCTCAGTTATTCCGTCATTTTAGTTCTACATTTTGTATTGCCATGTTAGTTAGTGGTGAGTACATATAATCTGTATTGGTTCTAATGACTTCATGATTCCCGTGCATCCGTAGGTGCACTGCACCTTCTAGATGAAAAAGACAAACTATTAAGTGTGAGTAAGTTCCCTGTAACACTGCATGTGTTTGGGCTAAGTGCTAGCGCTTCCGGGATAATGCGTAATGCCGAGGAGCCAATGACAGCTTTGTTCACTTCTAAGTGCGCTCAATTCCTTTCAATACCCGGTGAGGCAGGCACCAAGAACAAGAAAGGGGAAAGTGTCGAATGTCACCATTCTTACCGTTAGAGACGGTGATAAAAATGGAGCACGGCCTAAACTCCAAATACACCTGTGGCCTAAAAGGTCAGAATAGTTGGGTGTTTTTAGGATATCTAGGAAAACAGAATTATCATCACGGGTGGGTGGAACCATTCAAGTCGGGGTACTGTTGTATTCCTCTTAGGGTGTCCATAAACGGGCTTTCCAGTATCATGTCCTTATATAGGCACAATTCGCCCTGCCCTTATATAGGCATAAATTCCCAGGCCTTATTTAGGCATTAAACCATGCGCTCCAAATACAGGCATGGTCTCCGACATCCGTCCACCCTAACGTCACAACGAGTACATGATGAACAGACCCTTAGGCTGTGGGAGTTCCCTAGTCCAGGACTATTGATTTCTTCAAGGTCTCATATATTATGTATGAACCGTTATTCCTTAGGGGTTCATTCATGACGTCTTTCGCTGTCTGACTCACGTCAATACTAAACATTCCTAGGTACTCTCAGGTATAAATATACCTTCCCTAGCCCTTGTAAACTAGAGGAGACCTCGACTTCAGAGGAGCCCGTTTCCCGACCTGACGCAATGAGAAGACGCTGTCATCCCTGCACGCAGAGAGTCCAGCTTCCAGTGATCTGACTTCCCTTGCGGGGTGTTGGAGTTCGAGTCTGGCAAAGAGATTCCAACCTCTCTCATTCTTCAGGTATGGAGCTGATTAGAACCTAGAGGGACTCTTGGCATACTAGGCATACTAGGCTTAACATACTCTTAGTATACCATAGTAAGGAATACTTCACCTACTTCATACCTCTCCCTACACCTAAGTTAGGTTAGGCACATTGGGGTAGAACTAGCTTAGCAACGCATCTTATGAATACTCGCATTTTTAGTCTGTGTTATTTATGTAACAGCTTATGTACTAAAAGATAATGCTATCGCAGTATTATTTATTTCTACTGCTCACACTGTACATTATTTATCTCGCATACTGTCTTGTGATCGTAACAGCACATTTTACTTACACTAGAAACAAGACTGTTCAATAAATCTTTTATTGAAAACGCCCGTCTATTCCTTTCTGTGTAACTTGGAGAAAACTAAGCATGCACGACTGAGCTGAGTGAAATAGTTATCTATTGTTTCCACGACTCTGGGACACGTTCTGATTCTAAAGGGAAACACAGTGGTCATGTTTTGACGCTGCCAGAAACTACTCCCTTCTTGTTGTCAAGGAGTTTCTAGTGGCCTCTGAGCTAGCTGGCACAAGTAATTAAGTTTAATATACTCGATAGGGACATACTGACCTTGGTCCTATGTCAAACCTATAGGATATATTATTCCAATGCGCAGAGCCTATTAGGGAAATAGGAGCTACACTACATGGCGCCCAACGTTTGGTAAGGCGGTAATTCAACGTTAGATACTGAGTAACTCAGCCGTGCCCTTTTCTCTCAAGACCCCTACCCATATACTCCAAAAGACGTCTGGAGTGGGCAGGGTTTAGTATCCGCCACGGCTACATAGGGCAGTACCCTATATATTAGCTGTTTGGTTTGCTCAACGTTGAAGGATACAGTGTTCCAAAATATTGTGCACCTTATCTTTGTTTCCTTGAAACTTGTTCTACATTTTTCAAACAACAAAATGCCTGACAATGACAATAACACCGGAAACGGTGGAGCTGCGGCTGATCAAGCCCAAGCAGCAGTTTTTAACAATACAGGTTTAAATGAAACCGAGGAGGATGTTATAGACATCGCTCCAAACTTGAGAAGAGCCATCACTCTAAAACTTATAAAACATGGCCTACCACCAAGAGGCGGTAGAGCAGTTTTCGTGATAGAGGCACATGAATCCTTTCAGACAGAGGTATTCTATTCATGGGTAATATTTCCTGAATGCAATCCAATATCACACACATTTCACTTCTACAAAGAAGATGATCTACCAGAGGAATACATTCCTTTCAAGGATATAGAAATTCCATTAACATACCAGGAGCATCAGCTCTGGTTTAAAGGCGCCCTAAAACATCACAAAAACATTACTAGGCTCGGTCCACTAGGTAGACCAGGAGCAACATGGCCGATTCTAGCCGGCTATACACCTCATCCTGAACTGGATATAATGTCAGATGAGGAACTACTTACTCAAATCACAGAGTTAATAAAAATTTACAGACAATTGGTCCAATATGTCATGCAGACTTTTACAGTCCAGCAACCATTAACACTTCCAAATCAAACTCCCCAACAGGGGAATACACTAAAAGCTACGCTACATTCTGACCAGGGTCCTGCGTTTAGCTCTAGGGCTTACAAAGAAGCCATGGCCAGTCTGGGCATTGCATTGCGGTACTCCTCTCCATTCCATCCTGAGGGAAATTCGGTTGTGGAAAGGAAAAACCGAGACATAAAGCAGTCTATAACAGCTAGAGTATTAGGTTCGGGTGACGGGTGGGTCAAACACCTTAGTGGGGTACAACGCTCTTTGAATAATCTGCCAAGAAGTTCTCTAGGGGGGGTCACTCCATATGAGGTCCTATTTGGGACAAGAATGTGGGTACCGGACATTGAACACGTAGGCACAGTGGTGGAAAATAAACCTTTTGATATCAAAGATCGTTTGGCTGTTTTACAGGACTTAAACAAGTTAAGAACGAAACAAAGCAACATACTCCTACAGCCAACCACCACTGGGGAAAAATCGGCGGTCCCAGCAAGGCCTGTCTGGATTCCAAAAGTTGGGGATCTAGTCAGAGAAAAATTCCGGACAAGAAGGAATTTGGACCTTCTTACAGACAACCAGTACCTGTCCTAGCAGTTCAAGGAACAAGAACAGTACTTCTGCCGCCCCTTGCTGGAAGAAAGGAGAAAAGATTTGTGTCCATCGACCTGATCAAACCACAGTATGTGGCCAATACTAAATAGTAGGCCTCGTGGACTCCGACCTAGTAGCAGACACACTCCTCTCGCTACTATCCAAGAGGTTCAGACTGAAAGACTGATAACCATCGAGAATTCAGCAGTAACAGATGGAGGACTAAGCAACAACGCTATGGAACTCATCCCTCTTGACAACCAAGTAACAGTTCGTCCAAATACACCTGTCTACACCAACGTAGCACGTGATCGACTGGTTCCAGTGATTTCTACATATCCTGATGCAATTCCAACAATTGATAGAACTGCTTCTGGCTATTTCATTAACTTTGATATGTTCTCAGAAGATCCCAGTGAACCTGAAACGACGCCAGCACCATTCAAATTCAAGCAGCTAGTACAAGACTTTCTTCACTTTCTGAAAAAGACTTATTTGGTTTCTCCATGGATTGAACTCTGGATTATATCTGGACTTTTTGTTTTCCTGCTCTGGCTAGCTTTGGTAACAACTGTGAGCGTGCTTATAAGTGGCAGATACATCCATGTGAACACTGAAGGAAAAGACGTGAACGTACTTTTGAAACCTCATAAATCTTCCCATCGTGAAGCAAGAGACTTGTCATCAGTGAACATCACAGCTGTTCTTATACAGGATGGTATAGTGTGGGACAAAACAGATTTTGATATATTCGGTCCGACGGAACAATTGAACATTCCACATTTGTTTAAAATTTCACTAAGTGATCTACTCTCTTCCAGTACCTATTCTGATGATTGGGACTTTGAGACTGTAAATGACATTATGTTTGACCTAGAAAAATCTGCTGCATTTTCTAAAAATGAATATTTAGAGGGTTCATCAGACTATGAACAACTGTATTGTTATAACCACTATGGTCATCATTATTTGCATAAATCTGCATATCCAAGAAATGTGTTTATGTTTAACCAATGGGAACATTGTCCTACACCACCTAAAGGTAGTTCAAAAACATTTGCTAGTAAATTTCCATTCTTTTCAGGTTATAATACATCTGATCCAGAAATGTTTTACTATAAAAATGTAAACATGACAGGACTGAAAATTATGTTAACAAATACAAAACAGATTTACTCTGCATTATTTAATGCCCAACTGTCTAGACAGGGTTTCGACTTTTGGAAAGACACAATAGACACCAAAACAGTCTGGGGTACTAAAGAATGGCAAGTGCAGGGGATAAAAGCTTTATTTAGAGCCTGTATCATCCCTGAACAAATAATGTTTTTGAATGAAACCATCCAACAAACATCTTGTCTTGGATTAGCCAAGATCAAAGAGATGAACACACCTTCTGTACCAGCACCTGCAAGAAATAACGATACACAGGCAGTGGTGACAGTTGACAATATACTACAACTCAACAGATCTAATCATGATTGGAAAAAATGGTTGATCTGGCCCACAGACACGAATAACTGTCAGGAAAGATTCCTGAATAAAACTCAGGGCTTTACTATTAATAGGCCAGACCCAAGATACGTCCAAAGACAACATCCGGGGGTAGTAACAACATACAGTGTAGGAAAATTATGCCTCGATTGGCTGCATAAGTCTACACTACAGGATGTGAAACAACACTTAACCTTACTTAAAAAGGACGCAGACCTTAGGAAATTCTTGCTTGGACCAAGAAAACCGCGTCAAAAACGTTTCATATATGCCGGCATTTATGCTGCCTATAATGAAGCATGGAAAGTATCACAGATGGAGGCTGCAGAACGAATACGTGAACTTGATCGTATTAATTTAGAGAAAACACTCTCTGTGGGCGACAATGGGTTAACAACTTTGTCCTCCAGAATATATTCACTGGACGGCATTGTATCCTCTGCTATCGACATACTAGAACAAGATTTGGTGATGTTACAACAAGGCCAATCTCAATTACGTTCTATTATGTTATTAAGCTGGACGCTGCAATCTTTGCGAGCTGGCTATGTGCCTTGGCGTTTCATCAACACATCGGCTCTGTTTGCAGAATACAATCTAACTGATAAACAGATCGAACTGGCTCAAAGAGGAGCAAGGTATACAGTGCTGAGCATTGAAAAACTGGAAAAGTTACCATTCACAGTGGCAGAAAAACCAGCTACAGAATGGCTTATTCATGGCAAAATCACACTACCTGTGACTACTTTTCAGTTTCAGTATTGCCTCAGACAAATGCAAGCAGGCAAATATGAAAGGTTGGGTAAGGAATACATTAAGACATCTTGGGATTTACCGTATACATATAGATGTTGGAGTGGGGATCGTGAAGTGTTTTTAAGCGGTACAAACTCTAGACGTGCACTAAGCGGTTCGCTTATATGTCAGGACATTTCCTTACACGGGGCTTGTAATGGTTCTGTGGCTAATTTGTCTTGCCATCAGCATGGTACACCAGCTGCTGTGATTAATCCAACGTTTGGCCAACTTTCTAATGGGAGTTACCTCATGTTGAATGATCAGAGTTGCTGCGGCATGCTTCCAGGCATCCCATATCTAGTAACGGTCAACTACCAGGGTCAGTTAATGTATGCTAGTAGTGTTTGCCCCAATAGACACAGTCAGGGAGTCGCCTCTATGGCATTAGCTGAACGTCTCTTTTATAAGATTTGATACTTTGAGCAGAATGAAAGCCATGCTTTTACAGCAAACAGTGCCTTTGACCTCGGCCAAAGAAACCTATGATCTACAAGTAGCAAGGACTTCGGCTGAGATACAGACTTTAATACGTACAAACTGCCCTATACATTTCGTAGAAATGATAACACGTATCTTCAACATGTCTGATACAAGTGGAATTATACATGTATTTAAGAGCATCTGTACCGGTCTGTTAGCACCTTTCCAGGCAATACTCGGAATCATCCCGAACTTTGCACATTCGGTGTTTGGTGGCATACCATTAATTCTAGCACTTGTTGCCGGAATTCTATTTCTCTTCCTGCTATTGCGCTATGGCCAGCCTATTCGCAGACATTATTCCGAGCGAAATGGAGAAAGCTCTCCTTGAACGAAAGTGCCATGAGCAAATAGTAGAGCTTTTGGGCATAAATCGTCTATGGGACCTTAATACCACGTGGTTCCTGTCATTCAGACCAATCTGGCAAGATTGCATCTTACCTGTTCTACGATGCCTGCTATGTGGTGTAGAATGCGTGTTGGACACCTGTCTAACATTTCCATCGGATACGCCAACGGATATCGATACTCTGCTGGACCTGATAACGGCCCATGCTATGTGTTGCCCCCAGAGGCTTCCTATCCTGATGTCAGCATTCATTGAGATCTCACAGACGCTTTCCGGCTGCTGCTGAGGTACGAGAAAGATCTACAGGCACAAAGGTAACAACGGACGCGAACATTGCTGCGGCGACCAATGCTGAAAGCGATGCTTCTCATCTCTGTGCGATTAACCTGCTTCACGAGGTGTTCCAACTAACACCAACTACAGTGGATGATGTTTTGTCTATAGAAATAGATGATCTCATGTTTACACCAGACCAGTAAACTGACTCTGATTCAGCATACAGTGTTCCAGAGATGCAGTAACAATTTGGCCTTCATTCTACAAAAACTTGGAACTCTACCAAAATTGAACTTTTTCCCATTTTTTCGAACGAAAATGGCACTTCAATCTGCTTAAAGTAGTACTAGCCTTATAGTACAGACTTGGTGGTACTTCCACAGACACTTAGTCATCTTGTGTGTCTCAAACAGTTCATTAATTTTCATGACATGAAATGACTGATTTTTTGAACAACTTATCGATCATTTCTTTGTCACATGTAAATATTACTGCTTCTTTCATTCCAATTGCATTTATTTTCGAACTTTATGCCTGAAATGAAAAGCATTTGCTTCAAATGTACAGTACCTTTTGCATTTTTTACTATGTTTTTTAATGCTTTTAAGAAATATTTTTTAAAATATGCGGTACTCCATTCTATGTTTAGCATTTTAAATGTTTAGCATTTTAGTATTATCGTATACACGAAAGTGGAGTGGGTGTTGTATTCCTCTTAGGGTGTCCATAAACGGGCTTTCCAGTGTCCTTATATAGGCACAATTCGCCCTGCCCTTATATAGGCATAAATTCCCAGGCCTTATTTAGGTATTAAACCATGCGCTCCAAATACAGGCATGGTCTCCGACATCCGTCCACCCTAACGTCACAACGAATATATGAAGAACAGATCCTTAGGCTGCGGGAGTTTCCCTAGTCCAGGACTATTGATTTCTTCAAGGTCTCATATATTATGTATGAACCGTTATTCCTTAGGGGTTCATTCATGACGTCTTTTCGCTGTCCGACTCACGTCAATACTAAACATTCCTAGGTACTCTCAGGTATAAATATACCTTCCCTAGCCCTTGTAAACTAGAGGAGACCTCGACTTCAGAGGAGCCCGTTTCCCGGCCTGACGCACTGAGAAGACGCTGTCATCCCTGCACGCAGAGAGTCCAGCTTCCAGTGATCTGACTTCCCTTGCGGGGTGTTGGAGTTCGAGTCTGGCAAAGAGATTCCAACCTCTCTCATTCTTCAGGTATGGAGCTGATTAGAACCTAGAGGGACTCTTGGCATACTAGGCATACTAGGCTTAACATACTCTTAGTATACCATAGTAAGGAATACTTCACCTACTTCATACCTCTCCCTGCACCTAAGTTAGGTTAGGCACATTGGGGTAGAACTAGCTTAGCAACGCATCGTATGAGTACTCGCATTTTTAGTCTGTGTTATTTATGTAACAGCTTATGTACTAAAAGATAATGCTATCGCAGTATTATTTATTTCTACTGCTCACACTGTACATTATTTATCTCGCATACTGTCTTGTGATCGTAACAGCACATTTTACTTACACCAGAAACAAGACTGTTCAATAAATCTTTTATTGAAAACGCCCGTCTATTCCTTTCTGTGTAACTTGGAGAAAACTAAGCATGCACGACTGAGCTGAGTGAAATAGTTATCTATTGTTTCCACGACTCTGGGACACGTTCTGATTCTAAAGGGAAACACAGTGGTCATGTTTTGCGGCTGCCTGAAACTACTCCCTTCTTGTTGTCAAGGAGTTTCTAGTGGCCTCTGAGCTAGCTGGCACAAGTAATTAAGTTTAATATACTCAATAGGGACATACTGACCTTAGTCCTATGTCAAACCTATAGGATATATTATTCCAATGCGCAGAGCCTATTAGGGAAATAGGAGCTACACTACAGTACTGCTTACTGGAAAGCGGGGCAGCCTGTACACTGTTCCGCTTTATTGTGGAATATCCTTCTGTCCTCAAAGATTCACTGGCTGATATGTGGAAAAAACCGAGAAAAAATAATGACAACTCCATCAAGAGACAGTGGTGGGGCGTAAGACTTTAACAGCTGGGCCATTACCCAAAGAACATACCTCGTGATTGAGCAACAAAGTAACTACAAGTCGCGCGGTCATCATTGTAACATCTACCTTCTTTTGTCCCAAATCTTTTGTGGTGCAAAATTAATTATTATGACATGAATGTTATGAGGACCGCTCTTGACCAATTGGTAAGTCTAGTGGTGATAAGTTCTTCTACTCCCTACACCTGCTTGGGACCTTGCACATTAACACAATAACATATCAAAATAATCCAATGTAAATGCAACTTAGATAGGCCTTTGCCTTCATTTTAGGTCCTTGACTAAGGATTGGGTTCCGAGCCCTTAACAACCAATGTAGCCCTCGGCAGCAATGCATAATGCTATACAGCAACAGCATTCTGTTAACCATCTGATTCCTATATACATGTTGTTTTCTTCTGCTGCTACTTGCACATCATTGGACTCATTTGCCTTTTGCTTTTTCACAACATCAATGCAAATTTTCAACAATCGCTCAATTTCATTAATTTCAGAGTCTGTTATGGAAATTCCCTTCACCAGAGCTCATGCACAATTTCCATACTGATCCATGATCATCCCTCTAAAATATAAACACATGTACATTTGTAGTGGTATGATATGTAGTGGTGCCAGTCAACTGGACTACACCTGTAGTGTCACAAGTAACTGGTTTTTACTTATGTGTTTTGGTTTTCACATAATGATTACAAAACATAAACATACCTAACTGTAGAGTTAAACTTGATAAACAACCAACATGATTCATTGCTTATCACTAAGACATTGTAACCTAATGCAGAATTCTGGTTGTTTGGGTCTTCACATGGTAATCTTCATATAGCATGTTACTGGATGTGAGCAGCACAGCGTTTGACAATTGCTTGTACAGACTTGATGTGTAGAGATTTTCTACCGGGAATAATTCCTCCCCTATCAAATTTATTGTCGGGTGGCTTGGATGTTCAGGGTGTTTTTTTTCTCTTTTCCCATCTCACTTTGTGATGTGGAGTGTGGGGTGGAGAGTCTTTGCATGGGGATTCACATTGGGGATTACGGCTTGGTGGCCCTCTGCTTTGAACCTGTGAGCTGCCACTTGCCTGAAGCGGGTTATGTTCAGATCGTCCTTTTGTGACCTCCGGTAAATGTGTAGCGGTGCCATTATCTGTATTGTGCTGGTTGATGGTTTAGCATCTAGTCTTATTAGCTGGCACACTGAGGGGCATATTCACAAGGAGCTAACGCCGAATTAACAGCACTTCATCGCAGCCAAAGTCATGATAAATTTACCTCCCCATTCACAAGCCGGTGTCAACAGCCCACAGCACCAGTATACCCGCGATAGCAGCCGCAAAAAACATCGCCACAGAGGATCCCCGCAAATATCGCTAATGAGATGCAGAGTGGGCGTTCCCGTGCCAAAAGACGAGACAATATCACACCTCAACATTCACAACGACCAGCCACATCGGCGATAAGAACACAAAACAGGCGATAAGGCGCGGTAGCCGCAGGTATATAACACCTGCCTCTAACAGGTGTAAAGACGTACGTCTACCTGCAGTAGGCAACGGAGTCCCGCACACAGCCATACCCGAAGAACAAACGACGCCATGGAGCTACTCTACATGCAGCTTGGAGCCCCAACAGGGCCACAACACCCACCGCCACCACCCCCTGGACCGCCACCACCCCCAGGACCCGGACCCGCCCCCCCCCCCCGGACCACCACAGAGGCAGCGTAGAGTAAGACAGCAGACCTACCGAAAACGCACCACTCTCACAGACCTAATGCCCGCGGAAGTCATTGCCCACTACTGGCTCAAAAGGACAACCATCCTACGCATCATGACCCACATCGCCCACAGGCTGACGGTCCCAACACAGCGGAGAACAAACATCCCTCCGCAGACAAAGCTGCTGGCAGTGCTACACCTGTTGGCCTCTGGTACCTTCCAACCAACAACTGCCAGAGTCGGAGGGGTCTCACAACCAGCCCTATCAAAGTTCATCACACCTGTCCTGGATGCCATCCTCAGCTTCATACCCCAGTACCTTCACGTCCCCAACACTGTGCAGGAACAGCTGGAGACTAAGCAAGGCTTCTACGCCATAGCCGGATTCCCGGCCGTGTTAGGGGCAATCGACTGCACACATGTCCCACTTGTGCCCCCTGCGGATACTGCACACCACTACCGCAACAGGAAGCACACACATTCCATCAATGTGCAGGCAATAGTGGACCACCGGGGAATGTTCACCAATGTCGTCGCCAACTACCCAGGCAGTGTGCATGATTTCTTCATCTTCCGACAGTCCATCATCAACCAGCGCTTCCAGGAAGGCACATATGGAACGGGACTGCTCGTTGGTAAGTACCAAATCAACACACCACACATCCCACAGCCACCAACGCACAAAGCACAACTGTGGGGATGCAAAAGTGACCTAACCACATCCGACATGTCAAACTACACGACCACCTACCAGACACGACTACACCACTCCATGGTCAACCTAGGCTACCCCTGCACCCAATACAGACTTCACATGGCACCACAGCCACACAACAGCTGAACGTGTGGAGATGCGGAATGCAGCCATGACACATGTGAGGCACTGCTCTGCCCTCATGACCCTACCCCAGTCTCCCGCAGGTCAGCGTCCCGTGGTGGTGGGCCCGTGTCGGCCGCTGTGCATCCGGGGCGACTAGCCCTGTGCGACTCGAGTCATCCCCCCTTGTAGTTCTGACATTGCATGTCTGTTTGCCTGATGACTGCTGTAGTTGCCAGCACCAGCTACTCCCTGAGGGCTGGCTTACACTCACCCCACACACAGCCAGCACAGGCGTCACTGAATTGGTGGGCCTGCCATCACATCCTGCCGAACCAAGTATTGACTCTTTTCTCCCTGCACTGTCACAGGTGATCAAGGATATGCACTCTGCCCTTGGATGAGGACACCTCTCCGGGTCCCGAACACACCCGCCCAGAGGCAGTACAATGCGGCCCACATACGCACCAGGGGCATCGTGGAACGCACATTTGGCGTGTTGAAGTCACGTTTCAGGTGCCTGGACGGCACTGGTGGGAAGCTCCTGTACAGCCCGGACGTCGTGTGCAAGATGATCGTTGCATGTTGTGTGTTGCACAACTTCTGTGTTCGCACCAGGGCCCCATGGATCCCAGTTCCAGAGGTACCGGACGATGATGGTGGTGATGGGGCAGGTGGCCCACATCCCACTGCAGCTGCGGCAGGATTGGCCCGTAGGAACTCCATCATTGACACTTACTTCTCATGAGCACGTCACATTGTGACCTTCCGTGGCATTCATGGGACAGTAGTAGATGTCCAATTGCACTGCATGTGTGAATAAAACATATTTGCAGGTTACAGGTTGGAATTGTACATTGTCGTGTTACATATCCCTGGGGTTTCAGATGTGATTTGCCATGTTGTGCACATTTTCCGAACCAGTTGTGTCCTGTGTTCAGTTGTGGAGGTGTTGCTGTTTGTACCGGGATGTTGTCAATGTCGGGGTGCACTTCTGCTTATGTGCGTATGCTGCACGGTGGGTGTGTCGCTCCTGCGTCTCTGATTTGTCTGCCACTGGTCTCTTTCATGCGGTGTGCCTGTGGGTTCTGTTCTTCCACGGTGCTTGGATGTTGTGGTGTGAATGTTGTCCTCTGCAGTTGGCCAGGGTGCATCCGTGGTACTCCGCTGTTGATGTATTTTGTTCTGTGGCATTTTCCGTATCCTGTTCTTGTGCTTTTTCCCGCATTGCGCGTGAGTATTGCTGCCCTCGCACTGGTTGTCACTGTTTTCTTTTCGCGCTTTGGCACATCGCAGCTTTTTTCGCGTTGTGGTTTGTGTTTTTATCTCCGTCGAGGTGGTTGTGTCGCGAGCATTGGCCGCGGTGTCGGCCAACTATCGCATGCTACCATCGTGTTGTGAATTCCACGTTGTCACCGGGTTATTTTCCCGCGATAGGCTGCGATATTGAAAGTTGCGTTACGCTACTCTTGCGGTAGTTATCACACGTTCTTGTGAATATACCCCTGAGTTCCTTATTATAGGTTGGTAGATGCTGCAAGGTTATTTCTTGGTGTTCTGACTGGCTGGTTTTTACCCTGAGGTGTTGAGGTCCTGTCCTGCGCCATTGGTTCCCTAACTTGTTGGTTTGCAGTGTATATGATGGGACAGATCGTCCTTTGCCTACTACCGCTGGTAAAACCGATCAAGGATTATAAGATTGCTAAATAGAGCCTGTTAGCAAAAAGCTCTGCATTTTTGCAAGAGCATATGATGTAATATGGAATGTAAGGGAGTTAGAATTCCAGTGGCTGGCAGTTTGATGAGCTATGAGCTGGTTGGAGGTTGAAGTACTTCTACTGAATAAAGAAGATTGAATTTACACTTGTGTATGTGTAAATAACCACATATTTTGGCAACGAGGATGGGATGCCAGTGGGTGACAGTTAAATGAGCTGTGAGCTGGTTGGAGGTCGCAGTACTTCTACTGAATAAAGATTGAATTTACACTTGTGTATGTGTAAATTACCACATATTTTGGCAACGAGGATGGGATGCCAGTGGCTGACAGTTAAATGAGCTGTGAACTGGTTGGAGGTTCCAGTACTTCTACTGAATAAAGAGGATTGAATTTACACTTGTGTATATGTAAATTACCACAATTCTCTCACCAAAAATTGCTAATATATTCAACATCACCTGAGTGCCAGAACTTAAGGTAGCCAGTTTTAACATAATTGGGTTTCTGCCTTGGCTCCATGTAACGGTTAACAATTCATAGCTGACATCCAACTGACAGTGAACTCAGCGTAATTACCCATTCATACCACCACAACTGCTGTTCAGGTTCTCAATTTCCTAGAAAGTTTGCAGCTGTCCTGGTTCTTTGGTATGTCTGACACAGTGGCGGCTGCTGACATTTGAAAGTGGTGAGGCGTAAGGTTTCCTGATTAGGGCCCTATGCCGAGCGAGCGTTGCGAGCGAGCCCGACTGTTATAAAGAGGGATTAGGGGTCTCCCCCCTTAGAAAATCTTGAAAAAGGAATGTGCAAATAGTGCAAATTTGAGAAAGCAAGAAGGTTTATAAGGCAATTGTGAAAGCGTAATTATGACATCAATGACGATATATAGCTGCTTATTTAGCATAATCACAGTTCACCTCCTCTCTGGTTTTTGACACAACCTCTTGCGCTACCATGCTCCACACATCTAAGACATAAAGCATGGCATGTCATATGCAGTAAATGTGATCTTCATGTGATGGAGCGAGGCTGAGCATTCAGTTCCTAGTGTAAGAAACCCTTTTCATTAGTGCACTCAAGAGTGCTGTTGTGCTTCCGCCAAGCCCAATTTAGCACTCCCTGTCAATCCGTATACCACTCATCAAGTGGCAATGTACACCTGTGCCAGACAATACCCAGAAGTAAAAAAAAATAAAGAAGAAAAGCGACAGGAATGAAAGTAAATCTGACAGTAAATCGGACCTTCACGTCGTGAGCCACTGCACAGAAACACAGGTGGGATGGAAAGGTAGCAGATTTAGATTGAAGAGCTGCTAACACATATTTGCAAATTCTGTGAATGCGCTGCCTCCATGTCTTTCACCCCTAAAACTGTATCAAACTCTCCGAGGTGGAGATTGTGTTTGGCAGGGCTGACATTTTCTTTGCAGCCGTGAAAGCCTTCACTGCCAATTAAACGCAAAAAAAAGTTGAAGGCTGTTCCTTAGCATGCTGGAGTAATATATGAAAAAAGAAACAGCAGCGCATGCTGGTACTTGCTGCTTAATTACACGTTTCTATCTGTCATGTGACAGCATAGAGATGGAAAAACATCCATCCTGCGCCCAGAACACTTTTGCGCAGTAGTGCCACAGGGTGTTTAAACCAGACAATCATTCATTGCAGTAAATAGGACAATAACCTTAATTGACCGAATAACAATGCATATTAAACCAAACAAGCAAATTTAAATGTTGTGTTTTTTGCTGATTACGTGGTCAAACGCTGCCTGCTTGATCACACACTGACTCCACGCAGCAACAGGTGGGAGAGCTCGTCTCTCTGAAATGCAACTTGCAGTAGCTGCCAGACTCGTCCGCAGCGACAAATGCTTCACTTGGCTCTTGTTACGCACTAACAAAAAGGCCTGGAAAAGGATCGTGTTTCTTCCAGGCCCGTGCTGAGCACACTTAGACACGAGTATGTAAATCCTCCCAGATGGCACGACCGACTGGTACCGAACTTCAAAGAAACACTCAAACGAACAATCACGTTCACACACACATACAAGCAAACATACACGCAAATAAAACATATTATAAACGCGCACACCACTGATGACCCTAATCAACCACCAGACTCCGGTCTATGATGGAGTCCCAAAGACAAGCGGGCGAGCGTAGCCGAACTCCAACCACACCGCAGGGCGCATAATGGCAATATAGCGCTATGCTGTTGCTCTTTAACAGCATCAATCTAGCCCAAGATCTTTTTCCTAAATTGCACCTGCTTCCTCGAAGGTGGTTTGCACTTAGCGCTATGGGCAGGGCCGTTTCTACCATTAGGCAAGACTAGGCGGCCGCCTAGGGCGGCAAAAGGAAGTTGGGACATTTGCCCTTGTGTGCGCAAAATTCGTGGTTTCGTTTCCGCGGCGCCCACAGATGTCTGTAACAATCAGGGCCGTCAATCAGTCATAGCGCAAACGCGCTACTTATGACGGCCCTGTTTCTTGTTTCTGGCCTGCCCCAGAGAGAAAGGACCAATGATCTCATGAGGGGCAGGCCTGTCATCCTTTTTTTTTTCACCTTTGAATCCCTGCATTTGTCTTGGCGCGGGTGCGCAGTAGACCTGGAGTGCTGTCGTCTGGAGCTCGAGAGAGGCGGAGTCAGGAACGTCAAGGCAAGGACTGGTTGGCCTACCCTGCAGCCTGCTTCTGTTGCACGTGGGAGTCCCTAGGTGCCTAGCAGGTGTATTAAGGTAAGATCAGTGGTTGAAGTGTCCTGTGTCCACTTTTCCTGCTCTGCCGCTGTCAGCTGCCCCTGCCCCCCCTCTCTTTCTTCCTCTTATTCCCTTCCTTTCTGTCTCTCTCTCGCAGCTCCTCACTTGCTGAAAACCATGCTTCACAACCTGTTCCCGCCGTACTTGCTTCTCAAAAGGGGCCGCTTCAGGGACTACAGCCTCTAGCTGTCAGCACGAGCCCAGGAGGAAGGTGCCAATGACCGGCAAGCAGTGAAGCACAGTTTAGTGCGCCAGGCTCCGCAGGTGCGCGACGTGCACGCGACGCGCCCAGGCAAGTGCATGGGTTAAAACCGGGACAAAACCGGGCCCTTCTGCTGCCGGACAAGGCTGGGCTGGGCCCCCCTCTTGGCCCCTTGCTTCTCCCTCAACACTCACAATAGGGAAGCGCTAGTTACCGACACCTAAGGCACAAGGTAAGCCCAGTTCTTCAATATCGAACTATCCAATAAATACTATGGGTACCCTTGACAAAGAAATACCCTCAGTTGAACAGAGTCTAGGTTCCTGTAACCGCACTGCCGGGACATCGAAAGTTCCCTCCACATTGCCGCCCTTTCCTCCACAGGCCCCGGGGACATCTCTGGTCGTGCGGTTAATGTAGCTAACGGGTGTGTTCACCACACTTCAGATGCAGTTCATTACATTTCTCTCTCCGAATGGTAGTAAAAGGGAGGGGGCGGCCTTTTTCAATTCTCGCCTAGGGCGGCAAAACACCTAGAAACGGCCCTGGCTATGGGTGATCGCACTCACTCACTGACGGTGTCTCTCAGTCTCTGATGTCATGGCAGTCCCCCTCAAGGCGTCATAAGGCAGAATGCAGGAGATCTCTGCGGCCTTTCACGTCAGCGCATGCCATGCAAAATCTCCCGCAGTTTTTGGGTCCCGGAGCTGGTCGAGCGGCAGTGGCTCGGTCTTCCTCTTACGGTGGCATGCTTCCCGGGTGCTGGAGCCACGGTTCAGGGAAAGCAGCACGACAACTATGTTTCCCGTCTGGTCAGGGATGTAGCTTTAGGAGGGGCTGTATGGGGTGAGACCCTCTAATTATTCCTCAGTTGAGTCTTGGCCTCCGAGTCAGGGAAATCTGAGTGCAAATGATCTGGCGTCATGCCCCACCGCTGCCTGCTGAATGCACATCATCACGCTGTGGTCCCACAGAGGACTGGCTGGCTGGCAAGTACCGCGTGCGTCTCAGCCAATCCAGATGCTGCTCCAGCAGCGCCAGGATTGGCTTGAGCAGTAATATTTGCCGCTCATTAGGAGACCGGCGGCTGCGGAATGTAACAACCCTCGCTCTTCTAATGAGCAGGCTAGTGCGCATGTTCTGGCTGGTCGCAAACTTTTTCAGCCCTAAACAGAACATGCGCACTCTTGCTGTGTGCTCCGCCGACCACCTGATATTATCGATGTCATCACTTGCACTGAACTCCTGCTGCCTCGCCCCCCTTCTGAGCCGACTGCCTCGGGCGTGGTCCGGTGGCCGGCCTGGGATTGAAAATGTGAGTGAGTGACGGCGCGCGCGCGACGCTCGTTTGAGTGCCTCAAATTAATTAGTGGGGCAACGCCCAAGCGCCCTAATGGACGCACCGCCACTGGTCTGACACAAACCACAGAAATGCTCTCAGGCAGGCCGACCAAGGTTTCTTCTTCCTCCTGAAAAGCTAGTGTGACTGAACGGCAACATGCTTATATTACCTCTCATTAGAGGTTAGGAAAACATATAAACTTGCTGATCTTATCCAGTCTGCTCACACCATCTTACTCATCCAGTCTTCTAGATATCAACGGAGACATAGGAGAGCTGACATGAGGATATTCTACAAACACCAACATTCAAAATCAACCTTCCTTAGGATCAGCAGTGCTGAACTGGAACCCCCTGACTTCTCTGGGAATCGTACTAGGTTCCTCTTCCATAACCTTCATTGGTTTTATAGCCTCCCCTAGGCTCCAATGAATCAAGCCTTCCATGTCCAATACCTTTTCACAGCACAGCTTTCTTTCTGCTCCCCTTCCCTTCTGTCCCATCTTCTTTTCCTTCAACTTTTCAACCTTCTCACCTCTCCTGCCTACCCCTAGCGTTCTGCCATTCTATGTGCACTGTATAAGATTAATGAGCAACAAAAATGTTAACAATTTTAAAAAGTATGCTAATAATAATAGTGATGATGATGATGATGAGGATATGATAATAATCTTTAAGAATGATCTTACATTCATTGGCAATGTTTTTCATACTCCCACAGTGATCTGCATCCAAAATGAGTATGCGCTCAAATCCCCTTTTTAGCCCCCATGGAGTAGAAATCAGTTAGTCCAGTTAGACACACTCCCGACGGGCGTGGCATCAAGTCCAAGGTAGTTTGTAAGTGAGAGGATGCCCAAGTTGCCTATGGTAACTGACTTCTTCCTTCCATGCCTGCCGCCCTGGCAATGTGATGATACCATGGCACTCTGCCAGTAATGGCGGGAAGCCTTAAGCAATGGCAGTGTGCGACAAAAGTCTTTTCGTTGCTGGTGTTTGAGGTACGGACCGCACTACAATCCCAACCCTCTCCTTGGTATTATGTTTTTTTTTTTTTACTTTTGACCTGTGACTTGAACCCCTGACTCAAGCCTATACAAAGTTATGTATAGGAGCACTATTGAACTCCTGGAGAGCCTGTCTGGCTTAGAGCACAGCACATGTGAAGCACAAGCAATTCTATCAGGATTTCGCCAAGTGCATACAGTTCTTACTTGTGTATCACCAGTTGCCTGTGCATTTCCTATGCGGATTTTCTTGAGTATTTCTTTGACTGGCATTCTCACTCTCACGCCAACATATTTCTTGGGAGAACGGCTGTGGCAACTGGCAGGATCTGGAAAACAGCAAGTCAGTGACATGTGAAACTAATATCATTAGATATCTTAGTTGCAGTTGCTGTCTCTTCACAGAAGACAAACCAAATCAGGGTGGGGACTAGCGGGCATATTTTTTAAAAAAGCACGAAGTGCAGCAAGTCACCTTGCTGCGATACGTGATAGGGAAAGAGCAGGAATGCACCGTGTTTAACATTATACAGCTCTTTCCTGTCCATTCCTAATGCTGGCGCACTTTTGGCAGCTTAGCGCCAACGCAGGCACCCTTGCACCATGGTGAAAGTTTGCCTGCATTGTAAGCAAGATTGTTTTTGTGCAGGAAAAAACACCTTCCTGCAAAAAAACAATCCCCTGAGGCAGCGTTTTTCTCTTCCTATGTTTGCTGCAGCACACATAGAAAGGGGAAAAAGCTAAGAGAAATAAAGATATTGCTCATTGTTATGCCTCATCTGGGAAGGCGTAGCATTTTGTTGCATTCCCAGGTCTACCTGAAATGGTAAATCTGGGAATGCGCCAAAATCCATGGGTGGATGCGTGGGAACACCCACGCTCCAACCAGTGGTGTAACACAGGCCCCCGCAGCCGGGGGGGGGGCCCGAGCTGCAGGGGGCCTCTTCAGCACAATACTCAAGCCTGAGAGCTACGATTAAATGTGGAGAGGGGGCCTCTCCATGAACCTTGCAGGGAGGCCCCCTCAACTTTCGTTACGCCACTGGCTCCAACCATTAAACCCTGGGGCAGAGTCACGCAATGGAGCGGTTTGCGCTGTGTTGCGTTATTCCAGATTTATAAAGCCACTCAGGGACACACAAGGTGGTCTTGCGTGGCTTGATATATCTAACTTAAGAGTTGCATCACTCTTGCGCCCTATGTATTGTGCAAGGGCAACACAACTCTTTGACAAATTTGGACCTAGGTTTTTGGTACCCAATGCAAAGTGTCAATTTGCCACTCCCTTTGTCTAACGGGGGACCATGCGCCATATTTGATGCTGCTATAAGCAATATGGCGTTCAATAGCTGGCGACAACTAACTGACTGAGCTGACTTTTCATGCTTTACCACTAGTCATAGCACCAATATACTTCTCTCTGTGTAAAAATTGTTTATCCAAACGAGCTAAGTGACCTACCGAAGAGGTACTGAGGCATGATGATAGTGAAAAAGTATCTGCTTTCAAACTTTACACTCCTCAGATGAGTTTCAACCAGAGGGAATTACAATTCAGAAGTTACACTGAAGCAAAATGTAAGAAAAAGTTACCACATGAATAATTGCACTGACAGTGGAGATCTAAGGTGAAGTCGTGTTAAAGGAAATATATTAACACACGAACAACTACAGCGACCAATATGATCTGGAACTTTTGTATATTAGCTAATATGCCAATGACTAGGTGCAATTTTCCCAAGTACATTATCTGCTAGATATATCACTACAAGGTGCACAGAAACACACCTGTAAATTATTAAGGCCTGTTTCATTGAGTGCACCCACATCATTTGTATTGTACCTTATGAACAGTTTACTAATACCATCTGAAGATGCTGTCTTGTGACTTTGAACGCTTCGCATACTAATAAAATGTCAATCCACAGAAAGTCAATAGTTTTTGAATGTTTGGACTGGCTAAACAGAGCATCAAACCTCACTTCGCATAACTATTTGACAACTCTGGAACTCCACTTAGCAAGTCTTTAGATATGTAGGTTGTCAGATATGTAGGTTGTCAGAGACGTGAGGACATTTTGAGCAAGCATTCATCAAAATACGTATTTTGGCAAATTAGCTGACTCAGGGCATGAAAACTCACAGGGAGAAACCTATGTTTGCAGATGGACTTGAACAATGAATACAGACACACAAGTTAGGGGGACCCTAGCCTCTCCTGATGAACCTGGATGGTTCGGCAAATTTCCTATTTTATACATCCACTTTGCACATTTCAGGTGTTTCGAAAATGGTTAATTCTATATACAAAGCATTGGTTAAAAAGAAAATGTGCATCTCCGTAAGATCTGTGTCAAAAAGAGGAAGGAAAATAAGAGATCTTAAATGGAAAGTAAAGTGTCAGGAACACATCACTGCCACGCCCACAACCCGTTCCCACGTGTTGAAATGCATTGTAACAATTGCACACGCCATCACTAGTTCTCTGCATTTCTCAACACTGTACAGCGTGGGAACTATGGGTGAATTGAGGTCTCTCATCACGTGGGCATTCTTTTCAAATAATAGTTCACTAAGAAATCCAGGCTTAACATATCGAGCCAAACATTATAATTGTACATGATAATGCACTGTTCTGCAGAAATATGCTAGGCACAATTGGCTAGAAACACATTCTCAAAATAGTTTAGCATTTACCATAAAAGTTGTAGATTCATAGAATGTGCGTTACAAAATGTATGTTCACAGAAGTGCTTTGAAACTCTAATTATCACATTTAGTCCAGTCTCCCTTTCTTACCTGCATGTGATATTTCATTTCATTGCTTTCTAAACTATTCTAATAGTACAGATTTTCAAGGTACCAATTTTTGGCATAGAGCGTATGAATATTTACAATTGTTAAAGCCGCCAAAAGGCTGGAAACCTAGAATTTCATTCATCTACACAGCACTTTAAAACCCAGATCAACCTTAAAAATGTTCCAATGGCCTTCGAAAAGTTCTCTGTTCGGAGTATTCATATAGCACTACTTGCCTCAGCTGTGACCAATGCACTTCTAAGAGCAATACGTGTGCAAACATTTTACATTTAGATGTAATGTACTCACTGTTCCCTAGGGCAGTTGCACAACATCCCAAGTTCGTCGTAAAATGACACAAGTAAATATTTTAACATTAAAAATAACATGTACAGATATACTAGATCACATGACTTTGACATGTTTACATATATTTTTCCAGCAAATATATGATCAGGAGCATATATACTTAACCCTTGACTTAATGAACGTATTCACTCAATTCAACAGCTCTCAAACTCTAACACACACTCACTCACTCTCCTATTTACATGTGCAGTCAAACCACATACACACAGAGACACACACAGACAGACAGACACACACACACAAACACACACACACGCACACACACAGTGAATATTAAATTAAGGTTACATATTCAATTGCAAAGTGCAACAAACAGCACACACACACACACACACACACACACACACACACACACACACACACACACACACACACACACAGTGAATATTAAATTAAGGTTACATATTTGGATTGCAAAGTGCAACCAAACAGCACAAACAGTCCATCTTTACCTGAGTGCTTGGATTTCTTCTTGCAGTGTGTGGTCCCTGACATACCAATGTTGCTCTCTTCTGTCTGCCCAGAAGCAGGGGAAGAGGGGCTCCGTGTGGTACTTCTTTGTGGGCTGGCAGCTTCCCCAGCTAGAGGTGACCCATGTCCTCTAGAGTGGCCACTATAGTCGTCACTTCCTCCAGAGCTCTCTTGACGCCAGGAATCACGGCATATTCCTCGGTTAAGCAGCATTTTTGCCAGTCATATACCCTTCCAGGTGAGGGTCACCGTTGAAGCTTTTGCAGTGGGTCTAAGCCTGTACTGTGGTTTGATTTCACCGTTTCAACTAATATATATTCAAAAAAAAAGAAACAGGTCTCCAGAAATTATTAATAGTGTTTATTATTGGAGTTGGCGTGACGTGTCCATGGATACCGTATATACTAAATTGAACTGTCTGGCTGTATAATCTTTATCACCTGTGTTTTATTGCTTCAGCTTCCCTCAGCACCGCTGAACTGCCTGAGTGGTATGTGAACTTGCAGGCTTTATAAACAGTTAGGTGTAGCTTGTAGACACGCCTTCTTTTCCTAGGAACTAGCTGGCAAAACGAGGCCTACCAGTTATTTGGCAGACTCTTAGGTGACAGCGAGGCTGCATGCAGGAAAGCATTTACCTGCAAGTGGCTTCTCCGCACAGAGAGGAATTGAGGAAGTGAATTAAAAAAAAAACCTGCCTCTCAGCTGTCTTTTAAAAAAATCTTCTTTTGTGGTTTCAGTAGGAAATCAAGGGCTGGAAAGAAAATATGATGTGCCTAAAGGTCATTTTTGAGGAAAAGAGGCTTTTATAAAAGAAAGGTCATAAGAAAGTGTCAGGTTATGGAAATGTGTACAGATGTATGGAAATGTTTCCATTTAGAACAAAAAAGACAAAAATAGACATCGGTGAGGATCTCCTGAGGTCAAAGTTTAAATCCCAGCGATGCAAATCACAAACAACATACAGTAACCCTATCAATTGTGTCTATCTTAACAACAAACAATCAACTTGCCCAAACACACTAGATGCACCAACCTAGATTTGCTTTCGAATACAGCACCAAGGGGCATAATTACAAGCCCCTATCGCCACCACAACGTCACTTTTCAGGACGTTGTAGTGGCGATAGGGGCTTCGCCTTATTTACAAAGCAGCGTTAAGCCACTTAACGTGGCTTAACACTGCCTTGTAAATAAGGCCTCCTTTCACCCTACACTTAGCGAGAAAGGGGTGGGCAATGGGTGTTGCGGTGGGCGTTCCACTGCAACACCCATTGATTTTGACGCTGCCCCCTATTTACAAGGGAGGCATAAATAGGAGGCATTGGCAACATTAAGACCTGGGAAAACCTGGTCTTAACCTGGCAAAATAAGGAGAAATGTTTCATTTCTCCTTGTTTTTGCTGTTTCCATGTGTGCTGCATTGTGCAACACACATAGAAACAGCAAAACGCAATTGATTTTTTATGTGGAAAATGACGTTTTGCAATTTCTATGTGTGGTGCATTAAGCAGCACACATAGAAGTTAAAAAAAACCATTTAAAAATTGTTTATGTGCAGGAAGGGAGACCTTCGTCACTTCTTAGTAAATATGCCCACACGTTTCATACAAACTGCAACGCTGCGCGCTTTTCATCAAATATAAACAGAGCCAGATTACCTCATCATGTACAACAATCACCAGAGCCTGAACACCGAATCCCGCAAACACCACAACGTAAGATTTTCTTTAGCAACCAGATGCTTCGGGGCAGAAACAGACCCTCAAGTCATCCAAGACACAATGTACAAAACACCACAGGTCCTCACTCGATCCAACCTTATAAATCACAACACAAGCTCTTCAAGAGCAACAATGTCAATAAAATATTCATACACAACATTGAATTCACAGTAAAATGCTCACAACAACAATCAAAACAATCACACAAGTGCCTAATTTAAATAAAAGAATGCCTACTTTCAGTAAGAAATAGCCAGGACACACACCACATGATTGAATCAGTGTATTCAGACCATATTCTGATAAAAAGCACACAATGCTGTACAGTGTGAACAGAGCATTACTCGGGCCCATCCCAGTCTATTGTCATTTTGCATACAGTGCCACCTCAGTTTGGAACCAACCATATGCAAATCTGTCTTGACCCTGCTCCAATGGAAACAGTCCAGCACGGACTGCCAAACCAGTTCCTAGTGAATCAGAATGCAAGCAACCTAGTACCAGTTTTGCCCTAGTTAGGAGTCATCAGCCAAGTACAGCTTGATTCCAGTGACACAGTTTGCAAAGGAACCATGTCTGGGCACACCCTTACCACTTAGGTCGACACACTAAAGTATACAAAAAAATACATCCCAAGCGATTGCCAGTGGCTGAGATCAATTCAAGCATTCCATCCATCACCTTCTTGTTGTTGCAGTTGATGCCCTAAGTGTGATGGGTATGCCCAGACATGGGTCCCATGCTCACTGTGCCACTGTAACCAAGCAGTACCTGGCTGATGAGCCCTAATCAGGGTGACAACAATACTGAGTTGCTAGTGTTCCAGGTCAGGGAGGTTCTGGCAGTTCATGATGGACTTCTCCCATTGTAGCAGGGTCAAGACTGATTTATATAGGGCTGGCTCCAAACTGGGGTGGCATGGTGGGCGGAAAAGGATGGATTGGGATGAGGCCCCGCGTGATGGCAAGTGGCTGAGATGAATTCAGCATTCCATCCATTACCTTGTTGTTGTTATAATTGATGAGGGGGCCATTGAGTTCAGAGTAGGACAGATTGGTAATTCCAGGGTGCTAGAAGAAATAGAGGCTTCCAGTTGGTTGGCAGCAATAGTTCTAACCTCCAAGGTGAATGACAAAGTTATGTGGATTTGTGTCAACCTCAGAACGCTAAACAAAACCATTTGGGATGACCGTCATCCAAATATATTTGAGGTGTGGTGGTCATGGTGGGTGTGAAAATGTTTTAGTGTTGTGGATTTGTAATTGCCTATCAGGTGAGTTTTGAAAAGGACTTTAAGCATTTCACATCATTTGTCAGACTGCTGGGAGCTTCTAGATCTATTCAGATGCCCTTTGGATTGGCATCAAGTATGGCCGTGTTTCAGAGGGATATTAAAAACAGAAGCATCAATGTGAATGTATTGTGCTGTTTTGATGCAAAGAAAAAGAGTAATGACAAGGAATGTGCATATCAAGGTATTAGGAGCAGCTCTCAGACAGATTGATATAGGGCAAAAAGTAATCACATCATTTCCCTCTAGAGCAGAAGTCTTCTAACTGGGGGGCGCGCCCCTGGGGGTTTGTGGTGGCGTTCCCATGGGGGGCAAATGCCTCAGTAATTACTTGTAAATTAAGATGGCCTGAAAATCAACTTTGTTTACTGTTCATGTTTCCTGGCCATCTTAATTTTCATGAAGCGGTTGAAGTGCATAAAAAGAATGGCAACTGTGAACCTGAGCCCTGTGGTGGCAAGGTCAAAGACATGGCTAAAAACAACAAAATATTCTGTAAGTATTTTTTTTTCTCCTTCACAGCAACTGCACATAAAATAAAGCATATATCAATCAAGAAGAACAGGCTCGTAACGAAATTTAAACCATTCGATTACTAGTTTGTGTTTGAAAAACCGGTTGGTTTTTTAAAAGAACCCTCACCCACCAACCTACTTGGTGGCATGCTTCATCATCGGGTTCCCACCCAAGGTGCCGAGTGCACCCTGGGTGTGCTGCGACGCCTGAATTACAGCGGACCTGGTGTTTTTTTGTCAAGTGGGGTGCAGTGATAAGTGAGTTTAAAACAGTCTATAGGGTCCCCCTCAGTAAAGAGAATTATTTTATTATCAGTGCCCTATGGCAGGGTTAAAAAGGAAAAGGCGGATACGTCTAGAGACTTAAATTTAGCTCATGTATCCTGTAAAAAGGTCTACATGTTTCAGCCAGTCATTACCATATGCTGGCTTTCGTCAGGACCAAAGAACGTGAAAACAGACTGAGGGAGTACCAACAGTCTGAAGTGAATTTAGTGCGCACACGCTAAGGTGCGTGTAGTGAGAGAAAACCTATTTGTTTTCTCCTAGCTGTCAAGAGCTAAATTACGGTAGTTTTGTTAGGACTTGTCATCTGTAAAAGGAAAAACACAAACTGTAATCAAAGACACACAAGTAAACAATAACACATATACATAAGGAAAACATGCACTCATGTGTGCATCACACAGTGAGTGCATGTTTTCCTCATGTATATGCCTAAACGTTTATCCATCAAAAAGTGTGATGCACGCATGGGTGTATAAGCTGTCCTCACCATAGTGATCTAATTCGATCCAGCCGGACACTGTGTGATGCACACATGAGTGCATGTTTTCCTCATGTATATGTGCCATAGGGCTCCGATAATAAAATAATTCTCTATACTGAGGGGGACCCTATAGACAGTTTTAAACTCACTTATCACTGCACCCCACTGCACCCCACTTGACAAACAAACACCAGCTCCGCTGTAATTCAGGCATCGCAGCACACCCAGGGTGCACTCGGCCCCTTGGGTAGGTACCCGATGATGAAGCATGCCACCGACTAGGTTGGTGGGTGAGGGTTCTTTTAAAAAACCAATTGGTTTTTCAAACACAAACTAGTAATCGAATGGTTTAAATTTCGTTTCAAGCCTGTTCTTCTTGATTGATATAGTTTAACACAGGGGAAAGGAACAAGCTGCTCCTATTTCCCCGCTCTCCTCGTGATATTTAATAAATTAGGCTGCGCACAGCTGTGAGAGCTGTTGTTTACCCTCACCTGTGGCACTCCACTCTTGGTGCCATGGCTGAGAACCCAGGATTAACCTTTTCAGAAGAGGATATCAAGGAAATCCTCTCAGGCCCACCATTACTTGCGGATTTCAATATCTCTCAAACAATTTCTCAGACAACTGACTGGGAAAAATGAACAGAACAAAAGAGGAACAGAATCAGGACGATCGTACATGGAGTGATCCTGACGGAATATTTCCGTAACAACACAGCCCCGAAGGGGCTGTTAGTCACAAATGCACCCAGGATTTTCCTGGAAGACCCTTCTTTTAGAAGGGAATGGGCACAAATAGCATGGCACTGTACGAGGAACTGGATAGTCCTCATCATTAAAACAGCCAAACGATTATCAGATGCCATGCTAATTGAAATTCAAACTTCGGAGAACCACTTTAAAACGACCATCACCTCATTTAAGAAAAAACTTGAGGAAACCAATAAAGAAATGAATGAGTACAAAGAATATCTGAAGCAGTCAAAAATTACGAAATGCCAGAAGGATTTGAAAAGATTTCCCTACATTAAGACATACTCCTACGCAGACCCTGACTACGTCCCAGCTAACAAACAAGATACTAATCCAGATTTCTCAGGAGACGACACATCAGTCAGCAGCGGATCGAGTGCAGGCAGTAACAACTCCAGACAACGAGGAAGGGATAAGTTCCGACAATGGCCACAACAATGGGAATCATTTCCCAATCAGGGCCAAAGAATTTTTCCAGCCCCGTTCAATCAATCCCCTCCACACCCTTTCTTTGGTTGGAACCCCCAGTTCCATCCAGCCCCCCAACATTTTTTTCCCCCAAATCAAAGGCCACCTTTTTCAGGGAGAGGCAGAAGGGGAAGGGGCAGAAGAAGAGGCAGACAACATGTGCACTGGGAAGAGGAAGGGGGTCCAATAGGGGCGAATACGAGGAGCAAATCCAAGGAGTCCCAACTGGGACCGAGCGGACAACGGACCTAGATACAGCTTGCCAGACACAAGGACTAGTTTTCAACCTACCCTCTATCGTCCTTACACCAATAGAAGACAGAGTCCTTAATAAAGGACTCGGCTTTGTACCAACAGCACGTCTGGACAAGTTCAAACTCCACTGTGAGCTGGCCGAATTTTTTAGGAAACTTAAATTGAAGGCATTTTTCGAAAACCAAGTCCTTAACGACAACCAGGATAATAACAGTGGCACAGGGCTGAGACTCAAATCCACTTTTTGCCCACCACCAACATCAATACCGGTGGAACTGATTGCCTTTGAACAGGCAGTCTTTAACAACATAGAGGGAACTGATGAGGACGAAACCTTTCACAACCTGAGCAGTGAAGAATTGGGCGCACTAAGGAAACTACAAAGTTACGACACAATCACTATCAAGCCAGCGGACAAAGGGGGAAGTGTAGTGAACCAGAACAAAAATGATTACACAACAGAATGTAAACGACTACTGAATGATGGAAAAAACTATAGAAGAATAAAGGAGGACCCGTCTGATGAATTAAAAAGGAAAATTCATTCTATAGTGGAAGAAGCAGAAGCAATGAACTTCATCTCCAAACATGAGGCTGAGTACCTTTGCACAAAAAAAGCAAAAGATCCGTATTTTTATACGATGCCGAAAATTCATAAGAACAAAACACCGCCCCCAGGTCGCCCGATCGTATCAGGCATTGGTTCACTTTTAGAACCCCTGTCAAGTTTCTGTGATTTGTTTCTAAACCCTTTGGTACAAAAGGCAACCACTTACCTGAAGGATATCAAACATCTACTTAATCTACTTAAAGATATGCCTTTTGACCCACAGAACAACATCCTTGTCAGTCTTGACATAGAAAGCCTATATACGAGCCTCCCTCAGGATGACACCTTAAGAGTCATTAAAAAAGCCCTGGACGATGCAACTTGGGATTTTAACACTCCAAGAGATTTTGTGATCCGCTGCGCAACACTGGCCCTAAAAGAAAACTATTTCGAGTTTGAAGGGGAGCTGTTCCTTCAAATCAACAGAACAGCAATGGGCAGCACTTTTGCCCCAAGTGTGGCAGGGCTTTACGTTTATGACTTTGAGAAAACCCACATCCTTGACACCAATAACCCCTTCAAAAACCATATAAAATTCTGGAGGAGGTTTATTGTTGACATTCTAATGGTGTGGGATGGGCAAGAAGACACCTTAACCTCTTTTGTGACATGGCTCAACGGTCGTGACCAATATCTGAACTTCACAAGCACATCAGGCAAGGATAGAATAACCTTCCTGGATGTAACCATTGAGGCAGAAGAAGGACATTTAAAAACAACCACTTACTACAAGCCCACAGCAAGGAACACACTTCTAAAATTCGATAGTTTTCACCCACGCTCCTTGAGAGAAAATCTGCCTTATGGCCAATTCCTCCGTATTAGAAGGAATTGTAGCCATATCAAAGACTATTGTTATATGGTTTATAGGCACATTATCGACATTGCTAAGTTGACATGAGCTTTGCTGCCATGATGCTGCTTTTGCGCACGCTACTACATGACTTTGTTTGTGCCTTTCACATGGGAACGGGTTGCTTTTCGCGTTCTCTGCCTTTCCTGGAGTTTAGTATGAACACGATGTGCAAGGTTGATAAACAATGCCCCTTGTTATTCTGTTCTGGTCAGTCCCTAGCACCTAGACATAACATGCTACACACAGCTGCAGTACTGAAGACTCGTGCTTTGATATTACGTTGTTGCATGTGGTTTTAACATACTTGGAGAAAGCCATTCCATGGAGAAGAGCTCCGATGTTCCTATGATGTAAACTTTACATCCAGGCTTTAAGGTATGGGGTCTGCTGTAAAAACCCAGAGATCTTCCTATATATAAAATAAACTTCTTCTTACCAAGGGGTGGGTGGTTAGGCCTAGGGGCCCTTATTCCACAGTCTTTATATAATGACTACTCCCTTTGTATTTTGTGGAATTGTAACAATGCTAACTGTGCTGAGTTTATGCATTTTGCTGCTAGTAGTGGCTTGTACACTGTATTGTAGAGCACGATAGTTAAAATAAACATTTTGAACTATTTCAGTGACTCTGACAATTCTTATTGTGGACAAGTATGAGTGAGTGAGCGAAAGAGTACGTCTTGTTCCCGCGATTCCTGAGAGGATCGGGAGTGTTGTGCTCTGGGCTGTCTAATCATTTGTAGCTTCGTGATATTTGGAGGAGAACGAATGAGACACTATAGCTAGTCGGTTTGGGATTTTGGGTACTAAGGTGGTAGGTTGGTGCACCCCTATTCACTGAGGTCCTGTTTTCCTGCGCATAGTTCTGTGTATGTGCAGAATCCCTGCAACACTATCATGACCAATCAAGAGATCTATCTGATAAATTGAAACACCGAGGATATCACGGATAAATGATCAGGAATTCCAGGAAGAGAGCATGTAACCAAAACAGGGACTCACTGCTGGAAGATAACCAAAGAACGGAGACAACAATACCACTAACTTGTGTCACCACATATAATACTAACTCCAATAAAATGACGAAAATAGTCAACAAACATTGGAACATCCTGCATACCGGTAAACTGAAATGGGAAAAACTAGCAGCTTGAAAGACCGTTTAATCTCAACATGACCCAGAATTGACACTAAACGCGAAGAAACGTCCGTATTGAATGCATGGGGCCTTCCTAGTGTGACAGGACATTTTCCCTGTGGAAACTGTAGTGTTTGCACCTTACAACGACTACAAAAACATTGGAACTGGAACCAGGCAAGACCTGGATTTTGAAAAAACACACAAATTGCAACTCTACACATGTAGTATATATGATTGAATGCACCAGTGGTCTAAGGTACATCGGCATGACCAGCAGAAAAATAAAAGTAAGTATATGTGAACACCAAAGCAATATACGTTGCAAACGCAACACTACGAGAATGACCGACCATTTCTTAAAATCAGGACATACTCCTAATGACATTAAATGGGTAATCATTGAACAGATCAACCATACCCCTACTACTTCAGAAAATCTGTTACTGAACAAAGAACAGAGCTGGATCTACCGCCTCTCCACACATAAGAGCGGACTCAATGACAACATTCTGTGGAATTCCCTTAATTGGTTACCTAACCTCTGGAGTGTTACCATTATCAACTATGACCCTTGTAAAAACAACCAATACTTCGTAACCACCAATACTAATTTTAGTATCTTGCCTTCTGGAGGATTATGATTACAAACCATGATCCTTCTAAAAACACCCAATACTTCAAAAACACCAATGTTAATTTGAGTGCCCATGCTTGTACATATGAATTCTTGTCCCTTTATAATGGTTCTCTACATACACACATAAAATTGTGTTGGCGCTGGGACTACCAACCAGCACACATTCGAGATGTAAAATATAATGATCAGTGCCAACTATAGTGCATGCATCCTGGATGAATGATTGTCGTCTCTATAGTCACTTTGGTTGCCTTACACAAACAAAAACTTCTGTTAAGTGTAAGGTCCACCCACTAGCACAGATTTAAGATGCACACATAGTCATCTCTCCTATGTGTTCGCACCCATGTTAAGCCACATGTGAGTCCATTTTCCATTCCTTTTATTTTGTTCTGCCTATACAAAGTTTAAAAAAATAATGTTTCACTCACACTAAGCTTGCCAAATAGCCGATTTTTTAGATGCATAAATTTAAAATAAAAAAAAAACATACTATGCATCCTGGAGCCCTGCACCGGTGACTAACAACTGACTAGTATTGTTTCTATTTCCATACATGGAAAAGAAACGCTATACACACACATTCAGGGCTTGCCACGCCCCCCACATCTCACCAACGCGGCCCGCGAGGGCGTTCCCGGAAACGAAGCACAAATAACGGGTTGTGAGACACCAACACATCTTCGGGATCCTGCGAAAAGGCCACAGCAGGTAATAGCGGCGGGAAGTGGACCTTGGTGACGTGAGTAGAGCACCCGGTCTCAAACACCGGAAGGCCGCACACCATGTTCTCTATTAGCGAGACCCAAAACCTGTTTATTTTCTCCTCTTTTCGTTTCAGAGTGTGACTATAGGCACTGCCCCCTTCTGGAATCCATGTCGCTCTAATGCAAAGTGACTTAAGTAAGAGCCTTTCCATTTACTTTCTTTGACAAAATGCCATTAGTCATACCAAAAATACTCCGCATACAGCACGGGGACGAGTTTGAGTAATGGGGCCCACCTATCCCTGACAGTCCGAATGTGCCTAGTGCTTCCCTAAACATTTATCCATCAAAAAGTGTGATGCACGCATGCGTGTATAAGCTGTCCTCAGCATAGTGATCTAATTCGATCCAGCCGGACACTGTGTTATGCACACATGAGTGCATGTTTTCATCATGTATATGTGTTATTGTTTACTTGTGTGTCTTTGATTACCATTTGTCTTTTCCCTTTTACAGATGACAAGTCCTAACAAACCTACCGTAAGTTAGCTCTTGACAGCTAGGAGAAAACGAATAGGTTTTCTCTTACTATACGCACCTTAGTGTGTGTGCACTAAATTCACTTCAGACTGTTGGTACTCCCTCAGTCTGTTTTCATGATCTTTGGTCCTGACGAAAGCCAGCATATGGTAATGACTGGCTGAAACATGTAGACCTTTTTAAAGGACACATGAGCTAAATTTAAGTCTCTAGACATGTCCGCCTTTTCCTTTTTAACCCTGCCATAGGGCCCGATAATAAAATAATTCTCTTTACTGAGGGGGACCCTATAGACAGTTTTAAACTCACTTATCACTGCACCTCGCTTGACAAAAAAACACCCGCTCCGCTGTAATTCAGGCGTCGCAGCACACCCAGGGTGTACTCGGCGCCTTGGGTGGGAACCCGATGATGAAGCATGCCACCAACTAGGTTGGTGGGTGAGGGTTCTTTTAAAAAACCAATCAGTTTCTCAAACACAAACCAGTAATCGAATGGTTTAAATTTTGTTACGAGCCTGTTCTATTCTTCTTGATTGATATAGTTTAACACAGGGGAAAGGAACAAGCTGCTCTTATTTCCTGGCTCTCCTCTTGATATTTCATAAAATAAATCACACATCTTAAATGAATAATAAATGCAAATGCACTCTTTTACATTATGAAACGTCAGTTGGTTAATGCGATCACTGCAGGTGTCTGTTTGTGAAACTTGAGTCACAAAATTGAATCTTGGTTGGTGAAGTGTGGAAGAGTGACGGTTAATTATAGTGCTTTGAGGTCCCAGCATGTAACAGAAAACACCAAGAATGTGCAACTACTTATTTTAAAACTGTATTACACACAGTATAAGATAGGCTGCCGCACAACGATTTAATGTATATGATAAAAAAAAGGTGTGTTCAAAGATTATATATCATTAATAGTTAACCAGACTGTACATCGTGCAGACATTTTCTAAAGTGCATTAAAAGGAAACTTGCCAATATTCAGCATCCTTACAATACCTCTCAAAAATAATAACTGTGTGCCATTATGATGCTTCAAGTGACCACATAAAGCCCTTTAACTAAGCCCGGGCGGGTAACTACGCTCCGCCTGCGTAGTTTACGTAGTTTTGCATACTTCGCGTTCCATTGTGAATGCGGAGCTTAGGCAAAACTACGACTCCGTGGCGGAGCGTAGTTAGCCGGCCCCTACACCTTCCCAAAGTAATTATTAAGTAATAAAAAAAGTACTTACCTGCCGTGGCTGCCTCCTCCTCGCCATGGCCGCTCTCCTTCCTCCTCCTCGCCATCCTTCTTCTTTGATAACCCCTACGTTGTACGTCTTGCAAGTGCGCAGGGGTTATCTAAGAAGAAGGACAGCAAGGACGAGGAAGGAGAGAGGCCATGGCGAGGAGGAGGCAGACACGGCAGGTAAGTACCTTTTTCATTACTTTATAATTACTTTGGGAGGGCGTGGAGCGGAGCGAAGTTCCACGGAGTTGTTTTCCAACTCCGCTGAACTTCACGTAGAGGCACTACGCCTGCTCCACCCACCCACCCTTACCTTTAACCCTTGCCCACAGAGGTACCTCTAGGTCCCAGGGATGGTTGTTTTTAACAAAAAGCATGGGAACTGTTCTTATAAAATTAAAAAACACATGGGCCCCTTGGTCCCCATACAACCTGCCAAATTCAACATCTGTTTACATGCAGATGTCCTTTCAGGTGAGTTGAGGGTGTAACAGGGGAGAGGCCAAAAGGAGCATGTTCAGAGCCTTGATCATCCGGATCTCTGGGGCCTCAGAATAATGGCCCAGGAGAAAGCATTAAGAAGCAAAATCCATGGACGGCTTCAAAGAGATAGCACAGAGAAGGGAGGCCCTATATGGGATCTAATTTTTTTATTTACAAATGGACGTAGATAGCTTCCCCACTTTCTCAGAGAGATGCCCTGGAGAAAGTGTTGAGAAATGCCGGCTCATTTATTTTCAACGGGCCATCGCTAACTTTAGTGCATTAGGCGTATTGACACTGGTGCAGTGGTGTGAGGGGTCACTGTATTCCAATTATGGATGTTTTACTAACTCAAAGGGGAATGAAGAGCTATTTTCCTGGTCAACATTGGGGCCCAGGTCACCACTGCACAGGGAAAAGGTCCAAAGCGACAGGGGGGCGAGATGTGGGTATTTTTCCCTTTTTTGACACAAAGGGGCCGTCAGCCTGCTTTGAACCGTAGGCCTAAGAATGATGACGCAGTGAAATGGACAGAAGAGTAGGTTTTATTGGTGCTGCAGATGCAGTGGCTCCGGGGCCCAGTAGGGTGATGGCCCAACTAAACCCATTATTATGGGAATTTTAATATAAATTCTTGCTTTGTATTAGAGCTCAGTGAATCCTTGCTGTGCCAGTGTTGCGTTGGGCATCAGATAAATGGTCCAGGGGTGGGGAAATAGAAGCAGAGGAGACACCATAGCTTAAGCTTTAGAGAGATGGCAGAAAGGAGGATGGGGGGGCTACCAGGGGGCAGAGGAGGCTACCCACTATGGCAGTAGCTCTCCTGCACACTGCAGGTGCTGTGGCACTGGGACCCAGAGTGTGGAGGGCCCTCTGCATCACAATTATGACTGTCTTACTTTAAAATAGAGGCACAGCGAGAGCATTAGGGCTGCAGGCACCGTTGCTGCAAAGAGGAAGACAACACGCAGGAACTCATTTTTTCTGAAAGGGATAGAGAGTCTGTTTCAAGATTGGAGTGATGGCCAGAAGGGAAAGAGGCTGAGGGGATACCCTTCTACTCAAGGCCACAGCTATCATTAATGCTGAAGGTGCAGTTTCACGGGGGCTGAGGAGTGTGAGGGGCCAACAAGATCCCAATTAATGGGAGTAGTGTTTTTTTGTCCATGTAAGTTTTTTTAATGTATTTGCTCATTTGCTGGATTAAGAGCTTATGAAAAAGTACTCCAAAATTATTTAATAAGCCCGCCCCCTGAGTTCAGCCCTCCCCCTCCCACTCCAAGTCTTTCCATAAAGTTTTGGAGGGAGGCCCGGCTTCAAAACATTTTGTGTTGGGGGTGGTCTGAGCAATAGCACTTGAAGACCTCTGCTCTAGAGTTCGGTAAGGAGCTGAGAAAAATACTCAGTCATCATGACGGAACCATTGGAAGGTAGCTGGGCAATCCATCAATTCAAGTTTTTTTTCTGTGGGGGTTACCATTTGTGGTGAAGTCAAGTCATAAACACTACACTTTTTTTTCTGTTAACCGTTCATAGGGAGCAGCACCAAAGACTATTAAGTAGATTGGTGAGTTGAAATAATATGATTTGCAAGTAGAATATGTTTCTGGTTTGGGAAACAGGGTGGCTGATTGTTTAACTGGATTGCTGGTTGAGGGAGTAGGGGTGGAGGAAGGTGATGCTTATGTACTATGGGTGAAGGAGCTGGCTCTGGGTGAGGCAGAGAGGAGGATGTTTTGAGGAGTTATACTATCTAAGTCAAGGTTATGGATATGGTAGCTGAAGGTTGGGCAAGGAAGGATGAACTTACAGATTGAGAAGAAGATCATTTTAATGTATGGGATGAATTAGAAATGCAGAAGGTTACTCTCGGAGATATGGAAAGTTGATGCCACCAATGGGAGTCTGCCAAAAGATTATGAATTTGGCATCTGGGGGACATCTGGGGAGTAGTTTTACTAAGGGGACAGATGCTCATAGGTGTTTGAAATGGTTAGCATTAATGAGTGTCACATGAGAAAGTGCCATCTGTGCAAGAAACAACAAGTCCAAAGTTACCAAGGAGGCCACTTGTTTTAAGGAGCAATTTTGGCATGGATCTTATGATTCAAAAGTCTAGCCAGTTAATCGGAAATTCTTTCTTGTGATGGTCGATTATTACTCCGATAATAGATTATGTTCGGCAAAGGGGGTGATAACATTTAACAGTGACTGAGTTTCCTAAGGAGGAGTTTGTTAGAAAAAAATTCCAACAAAGCAATAAAACAGATAGGGGCATATGTACAAGGAGTTAACCCCACCGTAGCGTCACTTTTTTGACGCTACGGCAGCATTTTTTTTATCGCCGTATTTATAATTTGCCGCTAACCACAGTTAGCAGCGGTTTTCCTGCGTAAATGTGCAATTTTCGGATCGCCACTTCTGTTAGCATGACTTAACGAAAATGATATGCAAGGTGGGCGTTCCCGTGAAAACATTGCCGCTAACCTCACTTTGCGATATTTTCAATGAATGTTCGGTCCGGCGATACTCCCAAAAAAATGCCGCTAAGGCCAGTTAGTGGCTGTTTTTTAAGACCAGAAAAAAGCTGGTCTAAAAAATGGAGCAAAAAAAACAGAACATAAGGGAGACAAACCCAGAGCCTCATTTGCTCACCTAATGATGCTAATTTAGGTACTACTCCTGCAGCTTGGAGCCCCAAGAAGACCACAACCACCACCACCACTGCCACCGCCACCAGGACCACTACAGAGGCAGCACCAAAGAAGAGAGCGGGTCTACCGCCAACGCATCACCCTGATAGACCTCCGGCCAGAGGACGTGATAGCACTTACAGGCTCAAGAGGACCTCCATCTTACGCATACTCACACAGATAGCACCAAGGCTGTAGGCACCATACCAGCCCTGCACAAACATCCCTCCGCAGACTAAGCTGCACATGTTGGCCTCTGGTACCTTCCAACCAACCACTGCCAGAGTGGGTGGAGTCTCACAGTCATCCTTCTCCAGGTTCCTCCCCAAAGTCTTGGATGCCATCGCAGCCTGACGCCACAGCATCTACACTTCCCCAACACTGCACAGGAACAACTTGAGAACAAACAAGGCTTCTATGACATTGCTGGATTTCTGCATGTGTTGGGGCAATTGACTACACCCATGTCCTACTTGTGCCTCCTGCGGACACTGCACACATATACAGGAACAGGAAGCACACACACTCCATTAAAGTTCAGGCAATTGTGGACCACCTGGGCCTGTTCATCAATGTCGTTGCTAAGTTCCCTGGGAGTGTGGATGACTCATACATATTTCGCCAATTGGTCATCAACCAGCGGTTTGAGAATGGCACTTATGGAAATGGACTGCTCGTTGGTAAGTACAAACTGAACACACCACACACCTCAAGTACACAAGCACGTAGCTCAAATGTGAGACAATGCACAGGTAGCAAATGTAACACTGCATACCTTGGAACAGATCCAAACAATGCACACAACCGCACAATGCAAATCAATCAAGACATGTGGAAGACAGCCCAACAAGGGAAGAGCCCTGAAAATCTCACACAAACTACTATGGCATTCTTATAATATAGATTTAGCAGAACTCATCAGACACACATTTAAAATAATCAATGCAGGACATTACACTGAACATATGATACTGCTGTGCCACATACATGTTGAATACAACACATGCACCATATGTACAAATGGATGACAGATCACCCTGCTCTCACTTGTGAAAGTGCACAATTTGCTGACATGCAAAAACACGGTCAGCCATGCACCATGTAGTGGGTGTACCTGCATCATGGCTCTGCAAGTAGTGCTGAATGAAGGGAGCACCAACTGACCACAAATAAAAACAAAAGTTGTTTTGAACATCATTCTGTGTTGTTGCTGAATGGAACATGCATAGGAAGAGCATACAAACTATCCAAATCACATCCTCAACACATGTCATACATACACATGTCTCCCCTGGTGAGGTGTAGCACTCTGAGGCACAAAATCTGAAATCAGAATATGTGTTGTGTGGGAACAGACACACACATGGGTACATTGACATGTCGTACCACAACATGCATACATGCAGAGTATAAGTCAAACCATGCACAAGTACATCAATGCATATGTATGTGGTCCACAATTGTCCCAGTAAGTCAAGTGCACTAGGTAGCAGTACCACTGTCACCTAGACTCTGTTCCACATTTGTGGCAAGGTAGATGTAAAGAGCACCCAATGAGTCAAATCTTTAGCAGACAAGATTTACACTCTCAGTCACCGTCAGCACAATGACTAACAATGAGGTACTCAGATGATGTCCCAACATAGTAGTCATCAAAAAGTCACGGATGATGCCTAACATGGCACATGTGCCAATGGTGCACCCTCAACAATATGTGCACAGGAGACGTCAGGTTTGTGCAACGTGCCTGTAAAGAAACTACCATGTTCTTTTTCATTGACCCATACATCCTGACTGTCACAACATGGAGTCAATACACAGGACACGGACAATGACAACATGGTGATGTGTAGTCTGTCAAGTATAGGCAAGTCAATTTCAATGATGCTGGTAAAGTGTAGGAAAATCAACATGTCAAACCAAAAAGTACAAAGTTGCACAATGCACACACACACCTAAGAAGGCACTCTGCAAACACAGCAGGCACATGTACTAATGGCCACATATCTCTTCAATCTGTTTCAGGTGATCAAGGATATGCACTCACGCCATGGCTGATGACGCCCCTCAGAGTGACCCTCACACAGGCCCAGAGAGACTACAAGGTTGCACTGGGGCGCACACGGGCCATAGTTGAACGTACATTTGGAGTCCTCAAATCCAGGTTCCAGTGCCTAGACGTATCGGGGGGTCGACTCCTGTACAGACCTGAACTTGTGTGCAAGATCATAATGGCCTGTTGCATTCTGCACAATATATGTGTACGCACAAACACGCCATTGGATGAAGAGCAGGAGGAGCATGACAACCCATCTGATGGCCAGGATGAAGAGGCAGATGCCCGACACACACCAGCTTCTACTGCAGGAACAGCAAGAAGAGAACAAATAATCTTTAATTTTTTTTACCTAATCACAGGACCAAATATCACATCACATGTATATTCCTCCCAAACATATTACAAATTTTAACTTTGTAAAATAAAATATCACCACACCAAAGTCCTGTATGCTTGTTTTATCACTTCACAAGTACATATATCTGTCAACTCAAAGTTAAATCATAATTTGTGCAACACACCTATCACATATAGCCTTGGACCGAACATCAATCATCCATGTGAATATGATATACAACAAAGTGATCACCAACATGTGTTGATGATAGGATGCAACATATGTTTGCCTCTTGAATGACAACATCTGCAAGCAGATCACATGGACCATATTGTCCATTTATAAAACTTAGGCACACGCAGGCTTTTTCATGGATAAGCTGCTTATACAACCCCTGGTCCTCCTCTCCCTCACTCACAACCATTACTAACAACTCAATACTACAGCAGGCGTCAATATACAACACTCTCTCAGACTCACTGACTAAGCAAGCATAATCCTTTGTGAGCACAGATAATCAAATACAGGGTACAGCGTGGAATGCAAACTATGCAATTCAAAATACTGATGGAGGGGACGGCAGTGGACACTCCAATTTTACTCATCACATGTCCCCAGCATCACAAGTCCAGCAGAGCAGATGGGCCGCCTCCTCGACAGTGACGTTCTGCGCAACATACTCTTGCTCAAATACGTTGAGAGCACATTCAAAGAGATATGATGTCTACCCTGCAACATCAGTGTACTCATGGTGTGTGTCCTGCAATGCACACTAACATTTGTACATAACCAGTACCATCCTTCAATTATGATCACAACAAGTTGCAACATGCATACTACACATGTGAGTGATGTTAAAACAAGAACATGACAAGACTTGACATCAGGTAATGTTCATTGTTCATGCAATAATTCAAAGAAAATTGGACCACTAGATCACGTACAATGCAGGCAATGTCATCCCTGTGACTCTGCTGTAACTAAGCAGCTACTGTGTCCAGACACCAGGGTCTCATACAAAGGCACAGTATGATACGCAGGACATGTGGACTGCTCATGCTAACAGGCATTGTCACTTTTCCTTTTGCAATGACTGTGACATGCAAAGTGCAGCCTTGACACTACAACGTTTCAATGACATGTTCACATGTGAAGCTGGGTCTGCAACATGCTTCATCATGGCTCAGTGTGTCATGTAGAGCATGCATAAATCTGAGGATGCAGCTCCCTCATGCTATCTGTTACACACCTTTAAGTATGCATCATCTGTGTCTGTAGGATATTGTAGTCCATTGGGTACTAATGATATGACATGGCCCTTCCTGTACATAAACAAACTTTAAAGAAAATGCCATTTTGGCACTTTTATGTGTGCTGCATGAAGCAGCACACATGAAAGTGACAGTATGGCATTTTAGGATTGTGTATGTGCAATTTGGTGCACTTTCAGACACATGAACAATACTCCACTGCACGCAGACACCCTAGCACCATGGTGCAAGGGGGCCTGCATTGGCGCTAACTTGTTAAACTTAGTGCCATTGCAGGGTGAAACGCAAGGCTGCACCACATTCTTGTAAATATGGTGCAGCCTTGCATTTCAGAAGTGGCGGAGAGAGGTGTTAAGCCAGGAAGGATAACACATCTCTCTGCCACTTCCTTGTACATATCCCCCCATGAGTACGTGTCACAGAGGGATGAATGACATGATGAAACATCAACAAGTTTCTCCAGGACAGTCACACAATGTGTAATAGATTGTTGGTACATAAATCGGTCACATCAAATACTTGTGTATTTGCAGAGGAATAAGGCAAATCAGTTCAATGCTGAGGCAAATAAGCAAGCCTCTGTAGCCAATAGGAAAGCTTGTAGTCAGAACATAGTCTTGGACAGAATAATGCTGAGTCAGTGTGGAAGCATGCATTAGAAATCAGGGTAGGACAATCTCAACACAGGCATCCTTTCAGACCGCATTTAGTTGATGAGTGTTGGACATTGTTACACTGCTAAGCCCACTCATCATAACACAGTACCATTCACACAGGGGCACCTTCAATTCCGTGTAGTGTCTGATTTTCATACTGTGTGTGAATAATGTCGTTAACATGCTCTTTACGGTGGCATGCTCAACAGTTCTGCCAATTCACATGTTACTAGTTGGTCATCTGGATGTGTCACACATGAAATACAGAATAGTTCACTGATGGATCAGGTGCATGATGGTGATCCTTGCGTAACATTGACTAACATGTGCTCAAACCAGACAACAGAGCGCTTTTGGGTGAGGGTGTTTTCCTTAGCAATACCATAATTGTGTTCACACTGCCACTGTTTTAAAAGCAGTGCAGACAAATGTGTGGTTCACATGCAGCATTTTTGCTGTCATATTGGTTCCAGGCACATAAATGTGCAGAGAGGGTTAATACTTGTACACACAGCTGCATGCAACATATGCCCTCTTTCCTTGCATGCATGTCAAAATTTTAGCATTGTTCCACAAATTGACAATAACATGTGTACATGATCTAATCTGGTTGTGTAACTGTGGTGACACCTCCAAGGGCTCGCTCATACAATGATTTCACATTTGCTCAAATGTATTACATGACTGACACTGTTGTGATTAGTCATCAGACTTGATCGCAGACTGTGCAGTCTACTGTCTTTGGTTAGTTGGAATGGCAGGGTCTGCTATGGGCCAGTCATACTTCATACTTATTGTACTCCCCCTATTGGCCTTGAATTCTGTTCATTTGCACGGCCGAATTGCAAACAGAAATCCGCGATTTGTTGTCACTGAACTCTGTGCCTGCCTTGTCCAAGCACATGAATAATCATGTTGTCATGACGAATAGGAAACTTTACCCCGCATGCGTTACTCCGCAGTGCCATTAGCCCGCAGTTTTTACCCTGCAAAATCTTTAACAACGCAGGGCTTTACACCGCAAGCTATTACAACGCATTCCCCATTACAACGCAATTTACTATTCTATCTCCACCGTGGCGTTGTAATGGTGATGCGTTGTAATAGTTTGCGGTGTACAGCCCTGTGTTGTAAAAGATTTTGCGGTGTAATAACTGCGGGCTAATGGCACTGTGGAGTAATGCATGCGGGGTAAAGGATGTTTCCCTGTCATGACCATCTAATTCGGAATACGGCTATGATGTGTTCGTGATTTATCAGGCCATTTGTCTATTTGCATGTTCTTTTTGATGATGTTCACATAAGGTATGGCTCATTGTTCATAGGTGTGGAAATTCAGCATCATGCCATCATGTTCTTGGAGTCAGGAAACATGACAATTATCATTTCATTTTTTTAGATAACATGCCCCGGAGGAGAAACGTCAGTTCCTCCTGCGAAGGGAACGTTATCAACACATCAGGCGTGTGGCTAAGGGGTACAAGGCAATGGCCAAGACATACCAGGAGGAAAGGGATGCAGGCAGATGGAAGTCCATCACAGACAGTACAATGAATGTTGGAAAGAAACACACAACACTGCCTGCATCGTCAACACACCAGAGCCAGACCCAGCAAATCCCTGGCCCATCCGGAAGTCATCTGCCCACTCAAAGGAGAAGGTCAGCTGTCCAAGGTACATCAGGAGCTGCTCCACGTGCGTCAGCCACATCTTCTCACATGAGTCTTCACCACTCACAGAGTGCACAACTAGGGACATCCTACAGAGCTCCAGCACACCGGGAAAGGTCTGTCCTCACAAAGAGGGAGAGGAGGTTAATGTTCTGTTTGAACATCAGCGTTGCCCGACTTGAACGGGACCAGGATGACATTAAGGGCCACCTCATGGACATTAAGGGGACCCTGGGGCTCCCTTATTGATGGACAATGGTTGTTCTGTTTCCCACCCTGTCCAGTCCCACGTTTACCCTCTCCTATTTTACATCCTGTTAGTTCCTGTGCACATGCTTCTGTGTAGTTTGAAAGTTCATCAAAAGTAGAAAAAATTGTAAGCAAATATTGTCTCGGCATATTTTCTTAATTCTTTATTCAAGAGAACACCACAAAGTCCAGCCAACACGTGTTTCGTCATTAGGGTGTTAACCCTCGACTTCTTCAGGGCTGTATAGTTATAGAAAGGAATTCAATGTCTAATTAGCGGTTATAATTCCGACCCGGCAGGTCATTCCAAATCCCAATATCGCACACCAAATAAATTCCAATTCGTCAATCTTTGGAAGTTTGCCCTTCAATATCCAAAATTAGCTTCTTATGCAACTAATCCTATGCCGATGCGTGTGAGAAATAAATCAAAAGGGCCGATGTGAGCCACGACAATCTTCAGCGAGTACGCTGTCCTGTTTGTCTCTATCTTGGCCAGTCTGAAGCCACTGATCGTATTTTTTGGCAAAACTAAAAATTCTGCCTTCCTTGTAATCAATTTCGTCTCATCTGAGCTTTCTAGCTTTTCTTTCTTTGATGTCGTTTTGGTGTTTAAGTAAAATGTCATTCAAGATGACATAGTTTTTTTCTGTCGCTGCCTTAATATCCAGGTCCCTGATTTTCCTTTCAAGAAGTGATATCTCTGCCTGGAGTTTCCGATACTTTGCGTTCAGCATTTTCAATAAGGATACCCATGAGTGTATTAGAATTGGTCGTAAGTGCATCCTCCAATTGTTTCAGGAGGTTGTCATCAAGATCATCGTAGGTGGGAAAATTTGTGATCTGAGACCCCTGGGTACCCTGTTCAGCCTGAGATATTGTTTTAACGTAGCTCCATCCCACCACTTGGAATTCTTGCTTTTCTTAAGTCTTTCTAACCTTAGGAATTTCTCTCTAAGGCCCTCTTTGCACTGTTGGTTCCCACTGTTAATACCAGAAGTAATGGTGCTAACTTTGGCTAAGTTTTCAAAAAGTTCCTCCGCTATCCTATCCCTATCCATCACTAGAACAGTTATGTCACGTGTAAAGAGTTTATCTAACATCGCGGCTGCCTATCCTGCCACCTATTCGGTAATGACAAAAGGGGGGTATTAATTCAGACACAGGAGTCGCGGCGCCTGGAATATAACGTACTGTAACTAAACACATTCAATTAGTGCGGTGCAACAGGTGAGGGAAAAACCCCTAAAACCCTCCAAAAGGCACCTAAGAGTCCGCAGTAAATAATGTTAGTTCCTGTGCACACGCTTCTGTGTAGTTTGAAAGTTCATCAAAAGTAGAAAAAATTGTAAGCAAATATTGTCTCTTGGCGTATTTTCTTAATTCTTTATTCAAGAGAACACCACAAAGTCCAGCCAACACGTGTTTCGTCGTTAGGGTGTTAACCCTCGACTTCTTCAGGGCTGTATAGTTATAGAAAGGAATTCAATGCCTAATCACCGGTTATAATTCCGACCTGGCAGGTCATTCCAAATCCCAATATCGCACACCAAATCCATTCCGATTCGTCAATCTTTGGAAGTTTGCCCTTCAATATCTAAAATTAGCTTCTTATGCAACCGATCCTATGCCGATGCGTGTGAGAAATAAATCAAAAGGGCCGATGTGAGCCACGACAATCTTCAGCGAGTACGCTGTCCTGTTTGTCTCTATCTTGGCCAGTCTGAAGCCACTGATCGTATTTTTTGGCGAAAGTAAAAATTCTGCCTTCCTTGTAATCAATTTAGTCTCGTCTGAGCTTTCTAGCTTTTCTTTCTTTGATGTCGTTTTGGTGTTTAAGTAAAATGTCATTCAAGATGACATAGTTTTTTTCTGTCGCTTCCTAAATATCCAGGTCCCTGATTTCCCTTTCAAGAAGTGACATCTCTGCCTGGAGTTTCGATACTTTGCGTTCAGCATTTTCAATAAGGATACCCATGAGTGTATTAGAATTGGTCATAAGTGCATCCTCCCATTGTTTCAGGAGGTCGTCATCAAGATCATCGTAGGTGGGGAAAATTTGTGATCTGAGAACCCTGGGTACCCTGTTCAGCCTGTGATATTGTTTTAACGTAGCTCCTTCCCACCACTTGGAATTCTCGCTTTTCTTAAGTCTTTCTAACCTTAGGAATTTCTCTCTAAGGCCCTCTTTGCGCTGTTGGTTCCCACTGTTAATACCAGAAGTAATGGTGCTACCTTTGGCTAAGTTTTCAAAAAGTTCCTCCGCTATTCTATCCCTATCCATCACTAGAACAGTTAAGTCACGTGTAAAGAGTTTATCTAACGTCACGGCTGCCTATCCTGCCACCTATTCGGTAATGACAAAAGGGGGGTATTAATTCACACAGGAGTCGCGGCGCCTGCAATATAACGTACTGTAAGTAAACACATTCAATTAGTGTGGTGCAACAGGTGAGGGAAAAACCCCTAAAACCCTCCAAAAGGGACCTAAGAGTCCGCAGTAAATAATGTTAGTTCCTATGCACACGCTTCTGTGTAGTTTGAAAGTTCATCAAAAGTAGAAAAAATTGTAAGCAAATATTGTCTCGGCGTATTTTCTTAATTCGTTATTCAAGAGAACACCACAAAGTCCAGCCAACACGTGTTTCGTCGTTAGGGTGTTAACCCTCGACTTCTTCAGGGCTGTATAGTTATAGAAAGGACTTCAATGCCTAATCACCGGTTATAATTCCGACCCGGCAGGTCATTCCAAATCCCAATATCGCACACCAAATCAATTCTGATTCGTCAATCGACAGTCTGAGTTGTGTGCAAGAATGTGTATGTGCAGTGAGCTCCCCCTTCATGCACATGTACAATCTTCTACTCAACTCAGACACCCGTGCACAATGGTGCATGTGTGCTGCCATTGGTGGTGGCCTGCTCACTTTTGCCCATGAACAGTCTAGTTCACAGGGCATCATCCTATTGTTGTCAATGAGATGCAGCCCTGTGTAGCCAATTTGTATGTGCGTGGTGTTGAGGCAAGGAGGCCAATGTGACACTCTGCCGCCTCTCCAGTCAATATGCCACTTTGCTTGTTCATGTTGCCCTTATTTCATAGTCTGATGTATATGTTTTTTTGCTATATTTTGGATTCATTTTCTGTGCAGATTTCCAAGTCTGTGACACCACCAATATGTGTCTTTCAATATATTCAATGACTAAGGTGATATGTGGCTATACCCCCAGGGACCATAGTATCTGGGACAAGATCTGTAGTCAGTGTGGGTGTGCACTGAGGGATAATTATTTGGGCATGAGTTACATTGGTCACATCCACCCCCATACCCCCAGTCGCTGGCTGTTACTTACCCTGTTGCTGATGTAGCTGGTCATGTTCAGCACTATCCTGTCCCTAGACTCCAACCACCGACTCCTCGCAGATGACCGTGGGCACCTGTTCCTCCAAGGCATCAAGCTCCTCCTCTGGCGCTGGACTCCCACCTCCGGTCTGCAGTGCTGCCTGGTGATTGTTGGACAGTTTCTGCTTGGTCTTGCGCTTAGCATCATGCCAGAGCTTCTTGCAGTCGGTCACTGTCCTCTTGACCTCTGCGACAACAATCACCTTGGCTACGATGGACTGCCATATTGCATTTTTGGTCCCCAATGACACAGTGGAGCAGACAAACAACTGGTGTTGTTTGTCTGTCACCTCCGCAATCAGGATCTAATTTTCCTGCTGGCTGAACCTGGTTTTCCTCTTCCTCTTCCCCTGGGTCTCTGGCTGGTCCTCCTGGCTGTTTGAGATGTTAGAGGGGTTGTTCTCTCCTGCATTACTGGGTCCAGCTTCCTCCATGATTCTTCTGCTATTTTTTTTTGTGATGTTTTGGGTGGTTCGCGGGCGTTTTGTTGTTAATTTTCCAGCGAAATGTGAAAAAAGTGGCGTCACGCTCATCAGCGTGTAGTTTTTGGCCGCTAAATGGCCCGAATGGGACTGAGACACCCACGTACACCATCTATTTTGGCCGCCAGGCTGTCTAACCCCACCCGACCAGCCTTCTGCCGCTGGACCTCTACCGCACGACGCTGAAATGTTAGAAGTGGGTCCTCAAGGTCCTGGGAGACAGGTGGGGTGGTGGGTGCTTGCTGCTGTGTGTTTTGTGCAGGGGGTGGAGCTACCACAACGCTGCTGGATGTCCCTGCTTCCGGAGATGGGCTGCCAATGGAGTTGAGCAGCTCTTGGAGGGTGGCCTGGTCAATGGTTGAGATGTCTTCTTCCTCTTCATCATTGAAGAGTGGGACAGGCGGCTGTACAGGAGGTGATGTTTCTCCCTCTGCAATGTAAAGGTGAGATGCTGTTGTATGTGTGTCTCAAGTATGATCATGCATTAGATCAGTTTACAAGCAGACTGCATGACAATGTCCATTCAGAATGTTTAGGAGGAGAGACCTATTACATGCAGGATAGTGAATCATTGTACATCACTGATGTGACATTATGATTGTCAATTTTTTTCATACAGTTTACCAGTATGCCAAATGTGGGTGGCCAATTTCTACACACATGCAGCACCAGTTGTGTCCTCTGTTCAGTAGTCACAGTGGTGCAGGTTGTACCACATTGTTGTCAATGCAGATTAGCTCTGATTTACATGTCTGTACACTGCATTGTGGTAGAGTCACCCCTACTCAGTACACTATGATCTTTTTAAAGATTGTTCAGTTTTGGAGGTGTGGATTGCATGCTACCACACATTGCTGTAGGCAATGCCACATGATTGTTGTTGTGGCATGAGTAGGGCTATCACACTGTTGTGATCTGGGTTGATGTGATGTGCCACATGATATGGGCAGGGAGGTTTGCTTGATTTGCTGTGATAAACAATGTGTAGATACATGATAATGTTGCCAATTCAAAGTGAGTAATGACATTCTCATCGATGCATGTTGATCTGCAGGTATGGTACAGCTTCTGTTTTACTGCCCCTTATCCCTTTCACCCAGTGATCCTTGCACTTATGTGCATTTACAATGGTGAGATGTTGCAAGCTGGAGGAAATATGGGTCTTGGTCACAGTTGGGACACTTATGCATTGTTGGACTGCAGATGTCTTTCTTACATCAGGGGTTGTATGGATACGAGGAAGTGACAGAGTGAGACCTGCTCCTTGAAGGATAAACTCCGCACTCATCCACTTCAGTGACAGAGGCCTGCACCATGTTTTCATGTTTATGGTGCAAGCATGCATTTCATCATGCACTGGCACTTGACTTGTCAGTGTGGCACACAGACAGGCAGCTTTGCAGGGTAATGCAAATGTGTCGGGGTTCAGGGCGAAAATGTTTATGTGTGAGGAGGGACCCCTTTAGGCACATTAGCAATGATTGACTAATTGGTGTTTCTGTGTGCTGCACAATGCAGTACACATGTAAACCGCAAAAGCTTTGGCAATTGCTTTTTTTTTTCTGCATGTTGGGGGTCATGGTTTTCCTTGCATACATTGCTTCCTGCCCTCCTGTAGGCTTCCCCGTTGTGACTATAGGGCAGCGTGACTTTCTATGGGTGTTGCAGGGTGGACAGGCAGAAACAACACCCATTACCCTCAATGTTCACAACACGTGCAGTGTGTAAGTGGGCCTAGATTACATGGCTGTGGATTTACACTGGCTTCTTAATGGTGCTCAGCCCCTATCACCACACCAACGTCACATCATGTGGGATTGGCAGGGTGATGTGTGCTTGGGAATATGCCCCTCAGATGGACACATGGATGATATATGCTGTTCTGCTCATGATTATTGGATGCCTTTGTTTGTGTGAGAATGTTTACAGACATGACTGCGTATTTGTTCACTGCGAGTGTTGACTTTCCCCAAGTACTTGTTTCCATGCACGTCAAGGTGTGATGGGCATCTCGCACCAGGACTGTGATTACTGTAGAATACTGTTATCTGTATGACACATGTGTAGACTTTTGAGTGGATGAGTGCATTTTGACGTAAGGGGTGCTATTGACATGTATCAAGTTGACATGCATTGGTGCTAAATTGTTATTCTTGCTTGCTGTCATACTTCACTTGTCATGCATCTTAACAGGGACATTATAGTTCTGGAGCATGGCACACAGACGAGACATGTAGATATTTTTTTTGTGGCATATTCCTGATATGCATAGTCCATGCACTGTACTGTTGGAAGCATATCCCCTCTGCTCATAGTGTAACATCACATTAGGCCTCAAGTATGCTAAATTAGTGCATTGTGGAATATGCACCTTTTAGTCAGAAGGGTGCATAATCACTATGTTGTGGCAATGCATGTGTTTATGGTATACAGACTCACTACATGCTTTGTCACTTGGTGAACACAGGGCTGCATCTCATGAATAAGCAAAGGGGCATATTGACTGGGGAGGCAGCAGAGTGTCACATTGGCCTCCTTGCCTCAACACCACGCACATACAAATTGGCTACACAGGGCTGCATCTCATTGACAACAATATGATGATGCCCTGTGAACAAGACTGGACATGGGCAAAAGTGAGCAGGCCACCACCGATGGCTGCACACATGCACCATTGTGCACGGGAGTCTGAGTTGTGTGCAAGAATGTGTATGTGCAGTGAGCTCCCCCTTCATGCACATGTACAATCTTCTACTCAACTCAGACACCCGTGCACAATGGTGCATGTGTGCTGCCATCGGTGGTGGCCTGCTCACTTTTGCCCATGATCAGTTTCGTTCACGGGGCATCATCCTATTGTTGTCAATGAGATGCAGCCCTGTGTAGCCAATTTGTATGTGCGTGGTGTTGAGGCAAGGAGGCCAATGTGACACTCTGCCGCGTCTCCAGTCAATATGCCACTTTGCTTGTTCATTTTGCCCTTATTTCATAGTCTGATGTATATGTTTTTTTGCTATATTTTAGATTCATTTTCTGTGCAGATTTCCAAGTCTGTGACACCACCAATATGTGTCTTTCAATATATTCAATGACTAAGGTGATATGTGGCTATACCCCCAGGGACCATAGTATCTGGGACAAGATCTGTAGTCAGTGTGGGTGTGCACTGAGGGATAATTATTTGGGCATGAGTTACATTGGTCACATCCACCCCCGTACCCCCAGTCGCTGGTTGTTACTTACCCTGTTGCTGATGTAGCTGGTCATGTTCAGCACTATCCTGTCCCTAGACTCCAACCACCGACTCCTCGCAGATGACCGTGGACACCTGTTCCTCCAAGGCATCCAGCTCCTCCTGTGGCGCTGGACTCCCACCTCCGGTCTGCAGTGCTGCCTGGTGATTGTTGGACAGTTTCTGCTTGGTCTTGCGCTTAGCATCATGCCAGAGCTTCTTGCAGTCGGTCACTGTCCTCTTGACCTCTGCAACAACATTCTCCTTGGCTACGATGGACTGCCATATTGCATTTTTGGTCCCCAATGACACTGTGGAGCAGACAAACAGCTGGTGTTGTTTGTCTGTCACCTCCACAATCAGGATCTAATTTTCCTGCTGTCTGAACCTAGTTTTCCTCTTCCTCTTCCCCTGGGTCTCTGGCTGGTCCTCCTGGCTGTTTGAGGTGTTAGGGGGGTTGTTCTCTCCTGCATTACTGGGTCCAGCTTCCTCCATTATTCTTCTGCTATTTTTTTTTTTTGTGATGTTTTGGGTGCTTTGCGGGCGTTTTGTTGTTAATTTTCCCACAAAATGTGAAACAAGTGGCGTCACGCTGACCAGCGTGTAGTTTCTGGCCGCTGACTGGTCGGCCGCCACTTTTTTCACCTTTGCGGCAATATTTTTATCGCCGTAATGCAGAGGTTAACGTCGACAAATCCAGCCGCGATGAGAAACTATCGCCATGTAGCGACGTATTGTAAATACATCGGTACCATGGCAATAGTTTTCAGCAGTACAAGGCGGTAGGAAAATTGCCGCTAACTAACGCTGACGTTAGTTAGCAGCAATTCTTGTACATATACCCCATAGAGTGAATTTCACATCGGAGGAAATGTGAACGTTTATGGAGAGTGATAACAGTGCTGCTTCGGAGGATGGCACTACATACTCCCCAACAAATGAGATGACTGAATGAATGGACAGCATGATCAAGTCATGTGTGTACATGGCGTCTGCAGAGGGAGCTCTGTTAGAATAGCATGAAAAGTAGTAAGATCCTATGTGCCAGTAATCAGGTTGAAGTCCATATGTAGCTAACAGTTTAGATGTGGGCTGGAACATGTTAAATAGATGTGTCTTCTAATGATGAGGTCCTTCTCATACACATATGCGTGAAAGGCCATTTGTTGCTTGGCAGCATACTCTAGTACTGGCTGCAGAGCAGCTTGAATGGTCATAATATGCAATGACATGCAGCCTGATGTATTGTTTGCTTGTTCCATATTACTGTGAATGCATGGGCTGCATTAATGTGCCAATGTGATTCATTGCAACCATGGTATTGGATATGTCGGTTATCATTAAAAAACATTCCAGTGGGAGTTATGTTTGTCTTGGATGTTGCACTGCTGTTGTTGGATTAATATCTCATGTTTTAATTTCAGGGAAATTGGAACCATTTGTGCTTAGCCTGATATAGAAACAAATGCTAATAATTTTCAGTGTTTGATTTTGTTCTGTGAGTTGTTATATATGGGCTCCTTATTCCTACATGCATTATTGTTGCAAGTGGTGATACCCACCCATGTACATCGTATCACCACATGTGCTAACACTGCTAGTAGAATAATTTGTAATCTCCTGGAACAGTATCACCACATAAAACAAGTAATAATAGCATTCTGCATGATTTGCAATTGGGGCCACTACCACACATTCTCAAATGTTTTCCAGGAGCAAGCGTGGAAACCTGTGAATACCTGCCTTTCATTTGACTGAATGACTAAATGAATGAATGCTTTGTACAGCTTCTAGGTGCTAGGCAGCAAAGAGAGGTAGGAAGAGATGAGGAAGCGGGATCACGATATTGCTATCACCAAGCTATCAGCTGTCCCAATGGGTGCCTTGCAGCCAGTCAGGAAGGGGGAAATGAGAGAGAGCCAATCAAAGGGAGGGGAGATTCATAGTGCTGGCACTGAAATTGATGGAAGTGAGCAGCATTATAATTTCTGTGGTTGGTGGGGTCAACAGCGAATGCCAGCAGTAGCTTTTCAAGAAAGAAGCATTGGTAAAGGCAATAGGTCTCACCTATGCGAGAGCTATTGGCTCTGGCAATGTGTTTTAGCCATGTTGTACACCAGTGTCGCTGCTGTTCAGCATGACTAAAGGTGAGTGTGGTGGGGTGCGGTGTAGTAGATTGGGGTGGGGTAGATTGCAGTGGGATAGATTGGGGTGGGTACATTGGGGTACATTTGGGTAGGTCGATTGGGTCAGATTGTGGTGGGCTAGGCTGGGGTGGGGCAGGTTGGGGTAGATTGGGGTGGGAAAGACTGGGGTGGGGTAGATTGGGGTGGGGTAGATTGGGGTTGGGTAGATTGGGGTGGGGAGATTGGGGTGGGGAGATTGGGGTGGGGAGACTGAGGCAGATTGGGGTAGATTGGTGTGGGGTATATTAGGGCAGGTTGGGGTAGTTTGGGAAGGTGTACATTGGGGTGGGGTAGATTGGGGTGGGTAGATTGAAGTGGGGTAGGTTGGGATAGATTGGAGTGGGGTAGATTGGGGTAGATTGGAGTGGGGTAGAGAGGAGTGTGTAGATTGGAGTGGGGTATATTGGGGTAGACTGGGGTGGGGTAGATTGGGGTAGATTGGAGTGGGGTAGAGAGAAGTGTGTAAATTGGAGTGGGGTATATTGGGGTAGACTGGGGTGGGGTAGATTGTCATGGAGTAGACTGGAGTGGGGTAGTGTGTGGTAGATTGGAGTGGGGAAGGTTGGGGTAGATTGAGTGCGGTAGATTGGAGTGGGGTAGATTGGAGTGGGGTAGATTGTGTAGATTGGAGTAGTTGGAGGGGTTAGATTGGGGTGGATAGGAGTTGATTGGAGTCGGGCAGATTGGTGTAGATTGGAGAGGGATATATTGGGCTAAATTGGAGTGGGATAGATTGGGGTAGATTAGAGTGGGGTAGATTGTCATGTAGTAGATTGCAGTAGGGTAGAGTGTGGTAGATTAGGGTAGATTGGAGTGGCGTAGATTGGGGACAGTTGGAGTGCGGTAGATTAGAGTGGATTAGTTTAAATTGGTGTTTATTGGGGTAGATTGGAGAGGGGCACATTGTTGTAAATTGGAGTGGGGTAGATTTGGTGTGGCAGAATGGGGTAGATTGGGGTGTGGTAGATTGAGGAAGGTCAAGATTGGGGTGGGGTAGACTGGCTTGGGCTGATTTGTGTGGGGTTGATTGGGGTAGGCCGATTGAAGTAGATTGGGATGGGATTGATTGAGGTGGTGTAGATTGGGGTAGATTGGGGTTACGTAGATTGGGTGGGGTAGATTGTGGTAGGATGGGTGGGGTACATTGGACTGGAGTAGATTGGAGTGGGGTTGGTTGAGGTAGATTGAGTGGGGCAGATTGGAGTGGAGGAGATTGTGTGGACTGGAGTAGTTGAGGCGGTAAATAGGAGTAGATTGGAGTAGGTAGATTGGGGTGAATTGGATTGGGATAGAATGGAGTAGATTGCAGTGGGGCAGATTGTTGTGGGGTAGAGTGTGGTAGATTGGGGTGGATTGGAGTGGGGTAGATTGTGAAAGGTTGGAGTGGGATAGATTGAGTTAGATTGGAGTGGGTTAGATTGTGGTGGGTTTGTTTGGAGTGTGGTATATTGGGGCAATGGAGGTGTGGTAGATTGGGGTGGGAAGATTTGTGTAGGGTAGATTGGGGTAGGTAGACTGAGGTAGATTGGGTGGGGTAGATTGGAGTGGTGTAGATTGGGACAGATTGTGGTAGAATAGGATGGGGTAGATTGAGTGAGGTAGATTGGGGTAGGATGGGTGGGGTAGATTATGGTACATTGGAATGTGGTAGATTGTGGAAAATGTGAGTGGGGCAGATTGGGGGTTAGATTAGAGTGGGATAGTTTTAGGTATATTGGAGTGGCGTAGAATGCAATGGGGTAGATTGGGGTAGATAGGAGTGAGGTAGATTGGGGTAATTTCGATTGTGACAGATTGGGGTAGATTGGTGTGGGGTATGTTGGCGTGGAGTAGACTGGAGTGGGGTAGAGTGTGGTAGATTGAGGTAGATTGGAGTGTGGTGGATTGTGGTGGATTGGAGTGAGGTAATTGCAGTGGGGTAGAGTGGGCTAATTTGGAGTGGGGTAGATTGAAATGGGGCAGATGGGGTAGACTGGAGTGGTGTAGATTGGGTTAGGTTGGGTGGGGTAGATTGGGCAGACTGGAGTGGGGTAGATTGGAGAGGGGTAGGTTGAGTGGGGAACATTGGGGTAAATTGGAGTGGGATAGAATGGAGTAGATTGGAGTGGGGTGGAGTAGATTGGAGTGGGGTAGAGTGGGGTAGATTAGGGTGGATTGGAGTGAACTGGAGTGGGCTAGATTGGGAAAGACTGGAGTGGGATGGATTGAGTTAGATTGGAGTGGGTTAGATTGGAGTGGGTATGATTGGAGTCGGGTAGATTGGAGTGTAGTAGATTGGTTTAGATTGGAGTGTGGTAGATTGAGTGTGATAGATTGCGGTGTGGTAGATTGGAGCAGATGGAGGTGTTGTAGATTGGGGTGAGCAGATTTGTGTGGGGTACATTGGGGTAGGTAGATAGAGGTAGATTGGGTGGGGCAGATTGGAGTGGTGTAGATTGGGGCAGATTGGGGTAGATTGGGGTGGGTTGGGGTAGATTGAGTGGAATAGATTGGGGCAGGATGGGTGGGGTAGATTGGAGTGGGGTACATTATGGTAGATTGCAATGTGGTAGGTTGTGGAAGATTGAGTGGGGTAGATTGGTGGGGTAGATTGGAGTGGGTTAGATTGGATTGGGTATATCGGGGTAGATTGGAGAGAGGCAGATTGGGGTATATTGGAGTGGGGTATATTGGGTGTGGCAGAATGGGGTAGATTGGGGTGTGGTTTATTGGGAAAGGTCGAGTTGCGGTAGTTTGGGGTTGGGTAGATTGGCTTGGGCAGATTTGTGTGGGGTAGACTGGGGTAGGCAGATTGAAGTAGATTGGGATGGGGGAGATTGGGGTAGATTGGGGTGACATAGGTTGGGTGGGGTAGATTGGGTTAGGATGGGTGGGGTACATTGGAGTGGAGTAGATTGTTGTAGATTGGAGTGGGGTTGGTTGAGGTTGATTGAATGGGGCAGATTGGAGTGGGGCAGACTGTGTGGATTGGAGTAGTTGGAGGGGGTTGATTGGGGAGAATGGAGTAGATTGGAGTGGGGTAGATTGTTATGGGGTAGAGTGTGGTAGATTGGGGTGGATTGGAATGGGGTAGATTGGGAAAGGTTGGAGTGGGGTAGATTGAGTTACATTGGAGTGGGTTAGATTGGAGTGGGTTAGATTGGAGTGGGTTTGATTGTAGTTGGATAGATTGGACTGGGGTAGATTGGGTGTGTTAGATTGGGGTAGATTGAGGTGTGGTAGATTGGGGCAATGGAGGTGTGGTAGATTGGGATGTGGTAGATTTGGGTGGGAAGATTTGAGTAGGGTAGATTGGGGTAGGTAGATTGAGGTAGATTGAGTGGGGTAGATTGAAATTGGGCAGATGGGGTAGACTGGAATGGGGTAGACTGGGTTAGGTTGGGTGGGATAGATTGGGCAGACTGGGTGGGGTAGATTGGAGTGGAGTAGATGGAGAAGACTGGAGTGGGGTAGATTGGAGAGGGGTAGGTTGGGTGGGGTAGACTGTGGTAAATTGGAGTGGGATAGAATGGAGTAGATTGGAGTGGGGTAGATTGTTGTGGGGTAGAGTGGGGTAGATTGGGGTGGATTGGAGTGGATTGGAGTGGATTGGAGTGGATTGGAGTGGGCTAGATTGGGAAAGACTGGAGTGGGGAAGATTGAGTTAGATTGGAGTGGGTTAGATTGGAGTGGGTTTGATTGGAGTCGGGTAGATTGGAGTGTAGTAGGCTGGGGTAGATTGGAGTGGGGTAGATTGAGTGTGGTAGATTGCGGTGTGGTATATTGGAGCAGATGGAGGTATGGTAGATCAGGGTGGGCAGATTTGTGTGGGGAACATTGGGATAGGTAGATTGAGGTAGATTGGGTGGGGCAGATTGGAGTGGTGTAGATTGGGGCAGATTGGGGTAGATTGGGGTGGGGTAGATTGAGTGGAATAGATTGGGGTAGGATGGGTGGGGTAGATTGGAGTGGGGTAGATTATGGTAGATTGCAATGTGGTAGATTGTGGAAGATTGATTGGGGTAGATTGGTGGGGTCAATTGGACTGGGTTAGGTTGGATTGGGTATATTGGGGTAGATTGGAGAGGTGCAGATTGGGGTATATTGGAGTGGGGTATATTGGGTGTGGCAGAATGGGGTAGATTGGGGTGTGGTTGATTGGGGAAGGTCGAGGTGCAGTAGATTGGGGTGGGTTAGATTGACTTGGGCAAATTTGTGTGAGGTAGATTGGGGTAGGCAGATTGGGGTAGATTGGGGTGACATAGATTGGGTGGGGTAGATTGGGGTAGGATGGGTGGGGTACATTGGAGTGGAGTAGATTGTTGTATATTGGAGTGGGGTTGGTTGAGGTTGATTGAGTGGGGCAGATTGGAGTGGGGTAGATTAGGGTAGATTGAGGTGTGGTAGATTAGGGGAATGGTGGTGTGGTAGATTGGGATGTGGTAGATTGGGGTGGGAAGATTTGAGTAGGCTAGATTGGGGTAGATTGAGTGGGGTAGATTGGAGTGGTGTAGATTGGGGCAGATTAGGGTAGGTAGCCTGGGGTGGGGTAGATTGAGTGGGGTAGATTGGGGTAGGATGGGTGTGGTAGATTATGGTAGATTGCAATGTGGTAGATTGTGGAAGATTGAGTGGGGTAGATTTGTGGGGTAGGTTGGAGTGGGTTAGATTGGATTGGGTATATTGTTATGGGGTAGAGTGTGGTAGATTGGGGTGGATTGGAATGGGGTAGATTGGGAAAGGTTGCAGTGGGGTAGATTGAGTTACATTGGTTGATTGGAGTGGGGTAGATTGGACTGGGGTAGATTGGGTGTGGTAGATTGGGGTAGATTGAGGTGTGGTAGATTGGGGCAATGGAGGTGTGGTAGATTGGGATGTGGTAGATTGGGGTGGGGAGATTTGAGTAGGGTAAATTGGGGTAGATAGATTGAGGTAGATTGAGTGGGGTAGATTGGAGTGGTGTAGATTGGGGCAGATTGGGGTACACTGGGGTGGGGTAGATTGAGTGGGGTAGATTGGGGTAGGATGGGTGGGATAGATTGGAGTGGGGTAGATTATGGTAGATTGGAATGTGGTAAATTGTGGTAGATTTGAGTGGGGTAGATTTGGAAAGACTGGCGTGGGGTAATTTGAGTTAGACTGGAGTGGGTGTGGTTGGAGTGGGGTATATTGGGGTAGATTGGAGTGCCGTAGATTGGGGTACATTGGAGTGGGGTAGATTGGGTGGGGTAGATTGAGGTGTGGTAGATTGGGGCAGACGGAGGTGTGGTAGATTGGGGTGGGCAGATGTGTGTGGGGTAGATTGGGTTAGGTAGATTGAGGTAGATTGGGTGGGGTAGATTGGAGTGGTATAGATTGGAGCAGATTGGGGTAAATTGGGGTAGGGTAGGTTGAGTGGGGTAGATTGGGATAGGATGGGAGGGGTAGATTGGAATGGGGTAGATTATGATAGATTGGAATGTGGTAGATTGGAGTGGGGTGGTTTGGGTGTAGATTAGAGTAGGGTAGTTTGAGGTAGATTGGAGTGCCGTGGATTGGAGTGGGGTAGATTGGAGTACAATAGGTTGGGGTAATTTGGATCATGATAGATTGGGGTAGATTGGTGTGGGGTAGATTGTCATGGAGTAGATTGGAGTGGGGAAGAGTGCGGTAGATTGAGGTAGATTGGAGTGTGGTGGATTGCAGTATATTGGAGTGGGGTGATTGTAGTGGGGGTAGAGTGGGTTAATTGGAGTGGAGTAGATTGAAGTGGGGTGGATGGGGAATCTGGAGTGGGGTAGATTGGTGTAGGTTGGGTGGAGTAGATTGGGTTAGACTGGGCGGGATGGATTGGAGTGGGGTAAAGTGGAGTGGGGTAGATGGGGAAGACTGGAGTGAAGTAGATTGGGTGGGGTAGATCTGGGTGGAGTAGATTGGAGTGGCCTAAATTGGAGTGGGGTATATTGGGATAGATTAGAGTGGGGTAGGTTAAGGTAGATTGGAGTGATGTAGATTGGGTAGAATGAAGTAAATCGGAGTGGTTTAGATTGGTGTTGTTTGAACTGATGTAGATTTTAGTGGGGTAGAATGGGGTAGATTGGAGTGGGGTAGATTGGAGTAGGGCAGATTTGGTGGGGTATATTGGAGTGGGGTAGACTGGGGCAGATTGAAGTGGGGTGGAATAGGGTAGATTGGAGTGGGGCATGTGCGATGAAGAAGGGGTGCAGTATCACATGGAGGAAAGGGGAGAAACAGTGCCATCAATATGGAGGAGCAGTAGTGCAATGAAGAGAGGGGCCAGCGGTGCATGAGGAAGTGAGGGCATTATTATTATCAATAGCTGTGCAGGCAATTTGTTTGAAAAGTGAAAAAAATACTTTTTTGGCCCAGGACACATTTATCCCATTGCAGGTACAGAAAGAAGAACCCAACTATCCAGTTTCAAATGCTTGGGAGCTGTTTTAAGTGTTGGTATTTTGTTAATAAAACGTATTCATTTTGTGTAATTTTTTGACTTTGCCTAAAATGTATGTTGCACCAGGCCAACAACTGCAATATTGACAAATTCTGTTTCAGTTCTTATCAGCAGTCATTTCGTATTAGTCCATAACTGCAATGTTGTGAGAAAACTGGGCTTTTTGCAGTGTCCACCCACTTTCTGCCCCATTTTTGACTGATACTGGTGGTTACTGACTCTGATTGTGCCCAGGACCCTGCTAACCAGGCCCAGGGCCAGTGCTCTGTTAAAAGGTACATGGTAATTTGGTCATTGGTTCTGACAACCTACCTGTAAGTCCCTGGTATATGGTAGGGCATGTAGGTTTAAAGGATCAGTGAATGTAATGCACTTAAGTGTGCACTGCTGTGGTGCCTGCTGTGATTTTAACGGCCAGGCGTGCCTTGCGGGCTGCTTTTAAAATAAAACCATGTCTAGATTCGACCTTAGAATTAATGGTACTTCCAGAGTCTGAAACTACCTTATTTATACATATACTTCACCCCTAGGATATGCTCTGGGGGCCCCCAGGGTAGGGTGCCATGTTAAAATAAGCAGGGACATTATAAAAGATGATTTTTAAATGCCCTAGTGAGGGAAAAACAACAAATTTCGCTTTTCCCCATTGTAGTACATTAGCTCTATAGGCTAACATGAGAAGACTTTATTTAACATTAATAAAGTTTGGGGCATATTAGCAAGACCCACGTTAGAATTATCGCCGTTTTAGCGGCAGGAAACTGCCGCTAAAACGGCGATAATGGGCTTGCTAATATGCGTTATGGAATTCCAATAGAAGCCCAGGTTAGATGTCCTGCACATCTAACCTGGGCTTCTATTGAATTCTATAACGCATATTAGCAAGTCCATTATCGCCGTTTTAGCGGCAGTTTCCTGCCGCTAAAACGGCGATAATTTTAACGTGGGTCTTGCTAATATGCCCCTTTATCTTTTGACAGGAGTGAGATAAAATAATATCTCTAAGTGTCAAATTAATAGTTACAATGAATCCAAAAACTTGCCAAGGTGGGATTTATTATAACTATTGTAGGAAAGAGGTTATAGAACTGCTTTCCTAAAGTTACCCAATTCAGCCCTGTAGCACCCTCTTCCGATTGGCAAACCTTTGACAGGCTGAGCCAAGCTGGTCTGATGAGGTGTGAAGTGGCCCGAACTGAGACAAAGGAGATCTGGTAGGAGGAGATCTGCTGCTTTCAGATGTCAAAACAGGAAGGGGGCTGGTAGCCAAACTGGCCTTCAAAGGGAGAAAGACAGTTACGACCGGAACCAGGGCTCTCCCTGCAACCCCAGTCAGATGGGAGCCCCTGTAATTGAATTAGGAGAGGGCCTGGAAGGGGAGTGTACGGAAAAGTTAGTCATACGTGTGGGTTGGGTTAGCCAGACCTGCACCTCCAGGAGAGATTTCCTCCATTTTGATTTTGTTCATAAGTGCTTTCTGGGACAACAATATGCCACACTTCTAAGTAAGTTGTCATCACAGAAAGTGGCACCATGCACCTCATCAGTCAGGGGTGCCCCTTGCTTGCTAGCTCAGATACTGCAATAAATATGGGAGAGCTGCCCAGCAATTGAGATCCCTGCCTAGAAAGATTAAGATAAGAAGGACTGTCCTGCTTAAGCCCATGTCTGCACCAAGAGAGGACTGCATGCACAAGGACTGCACCTGCTGCACACTCTGGGCCTCACAAAAGAGGACTTTGCCTTGCTTCAAAATATTAAGGAGTGAACTTCCTGAAAGCAACAGGTAAACAAGCATTTGCAATGCAATCGGTCTCGCCTTTGGGACCTTATATATATTTACCTATGTAGCACATTAACCTGGGTGCTGAAACATGTACTGTTCTTTAACATGGAGGGAAAGTAAGCACCAAACTGCGTGACATGCCAGGTATGGGAACACATGGAGAGAAATATTGCCTTTCAGCGGGAAATGGTATAGTCCAAAGCTCTGTTTTTAATATAAAATCAGGGCCTTCGGTGGTCATATCACTGAATATACAAGATTTGAAAAAATATTATTGTCTACGGGTGCTTGTGGAAGACAGTTTCTATGGACTTGAATCTAGTTAATGCTAAAGTGATTCTGGTATTTTACTGACCACTGCTGGTCGTTTTCTATCAAGGCAGTTGAACAGAAAAAAAGTCCCTAAGCGGAAGCAGAAAATTCCTAGGGCTGATCTCCAGAGACCACAAAGTACATGCACATATAAGTATATACTAAAGTATATACAAGAGGTCTTGAATACTTGACCTAAAAAGAGGGCATACAACCAAACCTTCTCAGAGTCTGCCCCGAGAATCTGGAACTCTCTCCTGGCAGAGATTTGAACAAACCCATCAACCATTGTTTTCAGGAAAGAGGTTAAAAGAATCTTACCCAACAGTTTCCTACCAGAACTGATTGGAACAGGCCTGAATCCAGACACCTGGGTGACTGGATAGCAAGTATATTTTGTTGTTTGCTGTTGCGCCACCAATAGGGCAACCAAACCAGTGATTGGTTCCAAGGTTCTCAGCCAATCAAAACCCAGATTACAGGACGTGTTTCACAATTGAATCACTTCTTCAGGACATAATAGGTGGATTTTAATGTCCTCCTACCTGATAACAGAAAATTCAGGATCTCTTTAGCTGGATATGTCTAATGGTCAATTTTTTAACAGATCCTCAAACAAGCACAGAACAGAACCAAGCGTCTCTTTTATGTGCCTGCAGTCCATAAGGTGAATTCATTTAACTCCTTTTTTCTCAGATTTATTTTTTGCATTATTTTCAAATAGTACAGCTGAAAACAGTGAGCTGGGCTTCCCTTTTTCTGTTTTGGTGCTGTATTCTCAAAAAATAAAACACTAACTCAAAGAAATTTCAGGTTTAACACATTCACTTTACGCCCTGCATGCACATTGACGGCTATGAGCTGTGCAGCAAAGCTAAGACTTCAAGCGGGTTTGGAGTACAGGTGTAGCGTTGATCCCATAGTCACACTAGATTTCGATTGTTTAGTATACTTTCATCACGTTTGATGGTCGATATTTGTCTATTCTGGGCTTTTCTTTGGGTGAAGTGGTTTCTAGCACATCATTAGATTTCACCATGCTCTTAATTGTCATCTAAATGATTATTTTCACGCTTAGTTATTATGTTTTTGCACACTACACTGCTTTATTTATTCATTTAATTTTTTTTGCATTGCCGTTTGCAAACATATGTGTAGGCCTCCACTGAGCATTAACTGCGTTTCTTGAATCATCTTGTTTCTTTGAATAATATCAATTGTAAGAGGGTTGATATGATGTTTTTCTTACAGTGGCCCCTGAAGAAGGGATGGAATCAATCCCGAAATGCATTGGGCTGGGCTGGGTAACAGAGTTGTAACATGCAACAGTCATGTAGATGAGAAAGTATCATGTATTGATTTTCTTTAGTATAATAATTTTTTGCACAATTTTGAACATTTAAGTAGTCAGCATGTTATGCTGCAAGTAAACAATTGTTCATGGATTTTCAGTTCAATACAATATGCATGAGCAAAACAATTGAAAGATTGTGTTTATTGTTGGTTATCTATAATTGTTAAGTGTTTATTCTCATATTCACGCTGTGCATCCAGTATACTGGTGATCACTCACCAGAAAGGTTATTTGCACTAAGAGGCTGGCTGCCTCTCACTGGGTAGCACGCAATCATGTTGGTAACTGTTTAAGCAGAGTTGAGTTTTTGGCAACAGGAGTGCACTGACTTCACATATAGATACGAGTTCATTCCTTAGACTCACATAGAGGGGAGGGAAGGAGCATTCCAAATACTGCTATCAGCACAAAAGATGAAGCGTGCAGGTTAAAATGGGAGACGGTGATACCGGAGGCTTTTTTTTAGATAATTTGTATGTAGAATGTGCAGACGAGATCTCACTCTGCCGGACATGGGAACACAGGACAGAACTGTATTAGATGCTTTTAACAAACTAACCAAGCAGATAGCTGATAACCTAACCACTAACCATAGGTCGAATGGAGTTAAGGAGAAAAAGTGGTTTGATGGCACTTGCTCTAAGGCTCACAGGAATTTAATGCTGGCCCTTAAGCAAAACCCGAGGGATGAGGTAAGGGTCAGGTCTTGTAGGAGGGCCTACAAACTCGCAACCCAGCAGAGGAAGAAGGATATCAGGGAGCAGGCATGGAAGGTCCTAAAAGGCAAGTGTGCTGGCAGAAAGCACCAAGTTTTGGGAAGTGGTCAATAGTCCCTTTTTTTCAGACACAGCAAACTCTAGAGTAGATTGCACTATAGCTGCTGAGAGATGGGTCCACCAGTTTGAAAGGATGTACAGTGGCGACGATTTTGAAGGGTCAGACGCACCGTGGGAATTTGGCACGGTCACTGTGCCATTGCATTTCAACATAGATGAGGTGCATAAAGCCATCTTGGCCACAGCCGGGGGGAAAGCGCCGGGCCCGGATGGGGTCCCTTCAGACTTGTACAAAGCTGACCCTCTGACCTGGGCCAAGATATTGACACAGGTCTTTAATGCGGCATGTCTGTGTGGTTTTCCCTCTTCTTGGTCAAAGGCTATCTTTTTACCTATTTTTAAAAAACGGCATGAGGGACGACCCAGTGTGCTATCGACCCATTTCCCTTTTAGATTCAGTTGCAAATATTATGGGAAAGGTGATCCTGGAGCGTTTAACCTCCTGGTTAGATAATTTTAAGGTCATTTCAGACTTACAGTGTGGTTTAGACAGGGCAGAGGGACGTTAGATCAATGCATCAATTTACATTTGGTGGTGGGGAAATATAAATTAGCCAAGAGGGGATCCCTGCATATGGCATTTATGGACCTAACTTCGGCATTCAACTGCGTCAACAGATCCAAGCTGTGGTCTATTCTCTTGGCTCTGGGCATGGATGTAGATTTGGTGGCGTTTCTCCACACCGCCCATGCTAACATTACTGCTGCTGTGAGATACAATGAGGATGGCTGTGTGTGAGCCTCTTGGGAGGTCAGAGAGGGGTCAGGCAGGGGTGTATTTTGGCCCCCTTGCTGTTTACGCTTTACATCAACAAGTCAGGGGATGTCCTTTCGGCAACCAGCAAAGACATCCCTAGGGCAGGGTCCAAACTTATTCCTGCACTTCTCTAAGCAGATGACGCAGTGTTGTTTGCCAGCAGGTCTTCAAAATCTCTTAAATGCTTTTATAGATTTTATGGGCTCCCTTGACCTTGCAACTAATTTTTCCAAATCTCATACCATAACGATCGGTAACTAGAAGGCTGCTAGGCATAAGTTCTTCTGAAGGGGGTAGAACTAACTAAAGTCTCAACCTTCCCCTACTTGGGTTTGCTGGTTGATGACAGAGGGTTGTGGGTCATGCAAAGAGCACACAAAAAAAACATTTTGGCAAGGGCAGTTGGGGCAACCATGGACTTTGCAAAGAGACTAGGAGCAAAGCCTGTACCCGCCCTGTTAAAGGTGTATAGAGATAAATGTATTCCAATGGCCACTTATGGATGCAATGTGTGGGTGTACAAGGATGTGAGAGACTTGCAGGTGGTGGAAAACAAATTTATGCGTAGACTCCTTGCTGTCCCCCACTGACCCCCTGCCTTCATGATGCAGTAGGAGCTTGGTCTGGGATACATCTCAGATCATATCGCAGTCGCGCCTTTAATGCGCTGGATGAGAATTTGGTCTAACCCAGCTCCCACTTTAAATCAACTCGTAATAGCGGATTGTACTGCACTTGAGGGGGCTTTGCGTATTCCTCGGTTAAGGTATATCATCGAGCAGATGAGGCGGCCAGGCTGTCCTGATTTGTATACGAACTCCTGGCCTTTACGCCCTAGTGACATGAGGATCATTAAACATCAGTTTCTGGCTAGGCAGCAGAGGGAAAGGGAGGGTATGGAACTTGCTAAGCCCTCAGTGAGAAAATATATAACACTGAGCTCAAGCTCACAGGTACAGCTCTATTTGTCACTTGATAACAATGTTCACCATCGCTTCTTGTTAACCAGATTTAGATTTAACTTTCTACACTGGTTATTAGCCCTTCCTAAAGGCTTCTCGAAGCCAGGTGCCTTTAAGCCATGCCCATGTGACATTTTCTCTCACCAGGACACCTTGCATTTTACATTCTTTTGTGAATTTTATGACACCTTACTGAAAAAATGAATTCTTCCGCTGTTAAGATCTGGTCAATTTGTCCAAGTAAGACCTGCATTATTGTATCTACAAATGCTTCCCTCCCCCATGGTTTGCTTCGGGATCGCAAATTTCTTTTCAGGAGCTCTAAGTCTCAGGAAGAAGATGCTAATGGACCACTAAGCCTGAACCTGATCTGAGTTCCATGGGCATTATTAGAGTTTATTCCATGAAGGTATATTATATGGCTTGAACTTGTTGCTTCTTGATTATGCCAACGCACTGTCACACTTGCACTTTATCTGTGAATTTAATACTCCGAGCTGTATTCTGTATTCCCTCTTTTTTAATAGTGAGTTTTACTGTTGCCTGTTTGTATGGTCTTAGATATTTTTTATTCATGATAATTGGACCTGCTATGTATTTATGGTCTTTTTTTTTTAAAGCTTTTTGTATTTATATGTGTCCTTGGTACAATTGTTTTAACTTGTGTGCTTTTATGGCCTTCACTGGCCGAATAAAAAATCTTTGCTTGATTGATTGTCAGAGATTTGGCGCATTCCTTCCCTTTTCCTTTGACGCAGGGCAGCACAGCAAAGTGACTTACTGCGCTGCCCTGCATCAAAATCTTGTAAATGAGGCCCTCAGGTTCTACGATGTAGAGAGCAGGTCCAGTCCTTCTCACCCCAGGCAAGAAGCATCAGGCAAACACAGCAAAGCAGTTCAGCAAAGTGGCAGTTCTTCCTGGCAGCACAGCAGTTCTTCTTGCTGGGAGAATGCCCTCAGTTCCAGAAGTGTTCTCAGTTGGTGGGTGTGAGAAGTTGGCCTGGTATATGCTGTCCACTACTTAAAGTGGGCACCTTGCACCAGTCCAAACGACCCTTATGATGTATGAGGTCAAAGATAACCTTTAGAAAGCTATCCTAGTGGTAGCTGTGGAGAGCGGCCTTCAGGCTTAATCTTGAAGGAATGTAAAGCAGCTTGTTTTACCAGAATATCACCTTTAGTATTAACTAAATGAAAGGAGAACCACACAGTAGTTATAAAAATATGTATTTATTTATATAACACTCTCTAGTATCCTCTACACGAGGATACAACACAAAACACACAATACTTTAGCAAAGAAACAGTTGTAAGTAGCACAATACACAGTGGGCTCCAGGGGGAGACCAAACCATATACTAAAATAGTGGTATGAGAACCACGACTGGAGTCGAGACAGTGTCTAGAACACGTAGAATCGCTGGGACCCCAAGGAACCACCCAAGGTGAGTAGAAAGGGACCCCACGGAGGACGGGTGCAGTGTGCTAACACGATCGCGGGCTCCGTACAATTCTATGGGGAAGTTGTGGTCAAAAGTTTAAGGACCCTTTTCGGTGGACTTCGAGGAAACCCTTTGGAACTTAGGAGGTTGGAGAGCCATCCCACCTGTGGATACCGTAGTACCCGAGTTACCTATCCCAGAGGAGCTGGGTGCATAGGCCTGGAGTGGTGTTGGAAACCGCTGTTGTTCTCAATGGAGGGCTGCGAAGAAAAGCTGCTGCCGGGAAGGAAGAAAGTGTCCGTAGGAATCCAAGGGTGGATTCGTGATGAAAGGAACCTGAAAGCAGAGGGGACAGAGTCTGGGTTACTTCAGGGTGACCAGGGGCTCGGTAGACGAATGCGCACCGATGTCGGGTGCTTCAGGTGCGAAGAAGGGATGCTTGATTCTGCAGCCACGAAACGTTGAGGACAACCAGGAGCCGGATGCGAGCTGTCCCACAAAGGATGTCGAGTGCTGAGGGGTCAGTGTCCGGCTGGAGCACTAACAAGCCTTGGCAACAGCAACCCACGCAGGAAGGTCAAGCAGGTTACGTAGTGGACCAGCAAGGTCCAGGGGACTCACCAAGCAATGGGGAGTCAGGGCATGTCTGGAGCAACCAGGAAAGCCCAATAGAAATCAAGATGACCCTCAAGAGGACCCACAGGCCGAATGACCAGGAGTCACAAGGGGACCTCAAGCAAGATCACAAAGTACCAGCCCACGGAGCACTCGGTGTGAGGAGGCCGGAGTTCTTTGGTGGAAATACTGCTCGAAGTCAGGACTACACGGAGTCCAATGCACAAGCACAGGAATTGCCAACAAGCATATGCACTTGCAAAAGTATGCAGTGCACAGGGGTTTGGGTTATGCAGTCCCCACAAGGGATACTGGCCTCAAACTCTGTGAGAGGGCAGATCAACCTCAAGGAACTTCGGAACCCACCTCCTGTGTTGCTGGAGCCTTTGGAGTCCGCAGGAGCTCAGGATCAGCCGACCGGTCAGTTGCATTATGGTGCCTGCGAATGCAGGGGAGTGACTCCTTCACCCAAAGGGAGATTCTTCAGTTGTCCTTAGTGCTCCACAGGTTCTGCACAGAGCCTGTATGGTGCAAGGGCACAGACAATGCTTTGGATGGAGAGGGAGACGAAGTCGGGCCCAGTCGAAGTCCAGTGAAGTCCAGAGTGTCCAGACGGTCGAAGGTCAGTGGCTTCTTGTTGCAGAATCTTGTCCACGTAAAATCTAAAGTCTTACAGCCAGGTAAGCTCTTATGTACCCACGGGAGAGGGTTGGACAGATTCAAGGGACCCTCCTAGGGGAGGGTCAGGACAGCGGGGAGGTTACTCCCATGTCCTGTGTCCAGTTTCACACCAGAGCAGGAGCCAACGGCTCCCAGAACTGGTTTGAGCTGGACTATGCACCGGCACACCAAATTTGCCCCAGGTGCAGACTTTCAGGCACTTTGGGAGTGCACCCACCCACCCCCAATACACTAAATCCTGTCTGGAAGGTGGTCACACCTCCCTGTGACAGGATGCCTATTGTGCTGCCTTCCTCTGCTCGAGCTTGGCTCAGCAGCAGGAGGGCAGAAATGTGTCTCTGGTCGGCAGCATCCCTTTTGTGCTGACCGGGTCGAGAAGGCTGGCACTGGAAAGACCAGTGACCCCACGAAGCTCGCTTCCAAAGGGTGGAATCATACCTCCCACACCGGTTACCGGTGTGGAGGTATGATTCCAAGGTGTTTGATACCAAACACGACTTGTTTTATTTCAGCCGTTTTTGAGATAGCATTTATCGCGAGGTAATAATGCACCTCTACCTATATGTCTGGCTGAGTCACAGACAACCCGGGAGAATGGTCTCCAAAGGCTGCAGAGGTGCTCTGCTCATGCAGGGGCACCCTCTCACGTAAAACCCAGCACCCTGCCTTCAGGATTGTTAAGGCCTGCTATAGGGGTGACTTATAAGTTTTAAGTGTAGTGACCTATAGATATAGTGAACCTATATCTAAAGTAAGTGGTGCAAGCACCAACTTACACAGGCTGCAATGGCAGACCTGTAGTTCCATTTTGCATGGCCTCTCATGGGTGGCATAATACATGCTTCAGCCCATGGGAGGCCTCTGGGGTACCTATGCCCTGGGTACATGTGTACCATATACTAGGGACTGATAAGGGTACCCCAGAATCCAATCTGGAGTGTACCAAAGTACATGGCATAATGTTTTAAGGAGAAAGCAGATAGACTGGGGTCCTGATTAGCACGATCCCTGTCAGACTAGTCAAAAACCAGCAAAACACCAGGCAAAAAGTGGGGGTAACTATGCAGTCAGATCCTACCTTCCTACAGTGGGGTCATAGGCCCAGCCCAGTACTTATACCCAGTTTGGCCTTTAAAGTAAGGAGACTTCAAAGAGGTGCTTTAAAGTACACAAGACACTGCCTTTCCTGCTCTGGCTCCAGACTCTCTACAGAGGGTATGCAACCCTTTGTGTGGGGACAGGACCCAGCCCTTTCAGGTGTAAATTTTCAGCTCCTCCCTCCCAACCTGCTTCAGGTTGATCCATCCACATGCAGGTGGCTATTCAGTCACATATACCCTTCCTTTGTGTGTAGCTGTCTAGAGGGAATGCAGGAGGTCAGCAGCCACCCACCCCAGATGTGTATTCCAGAGACAGGCAGAAGGCACCAAATGGTTTGAGTAAGAAAATGCCAACTTTCTAAAAGTCGTGTATACACAGCGATAATGCACTCTTTTTTCACTGTTTGGCACAATAAAATGCGAATCACAATTTACAAAAATTGGTGTGCGCTTTCTGAGGTGGTTCCACCCTGCCACCGATATATACAATGCAATAATAAACTAGGACGCAAGTCATAGACAGATCGCGCACTACCTGAAAACTCAAGAATGAGTGTATTAAGTCAATATATTCAAAACCTTTGACATCATGTACAATTGTTAGAAAATGATTAATCAAATACACAGCAATTCAAACAAAATAAGGGAACAGATAATGATGGAATCCGAAATGATATCTTCAATCCAGTTTATTCAAAAGTACCGTCTTCATCGGTTACTTGTATAAATTCATAAATCAAATGTTGTCACATATTTGTCACTCATGTTGATATTCTCATATGACTTGTATTTGTAGTAACCTTCCCGGATGTGCTAAAAAGAAATATTGTTAATTTACTTTATTTACCTTCATGTAATTAGATTTACTGATCATTTTTCTGTAGATTTCCCCTGACGAAGGGTGTATGCACACCCGAAATGCATTGGGATTGAATATCCACATTTGAATACAGCATTTGATTTATGAATTTATACAAGTAACCGATGAAGACGGTACTTTTGAATAAACTGGATTGAAGATATCATTTCGGATTCCATCATTATCTGTTCCCTTATTTTGTTTGAATTGCTGTGTATTTGATTAATCGTTTTCTAACAATTGTACATGATGTCAAAGGTTTTGAATATATTGACTTAATACACTCATTCTTGAGTTTTCAGGTAGTGCGCGATCTGTCTATGACTTGCGTCCTAGTTTATTATTGCAACTTTCTAAAAGTGGCATTTTCAGAAATGCAATTTAAAAACCAACTTCACCATATGCTCTGTTTTTAAATTGTGAATCCCGAGACACCAAATTTGGTTTTCCTATCTTTTCCAAATTGGAAACTACACTTATAAAATGTCATAAGGCAGTCCCAATGTTATCCTATGGAAGAGATAGGCCTTGCAGTAGTGAAAAACAAATGTAAGAGTATTTCACTATGAGGACATGTAAAACCTAAAAGTACATGTCCTACTTTTTAAATAACATTGCACCCTGCCCATGGGATGTTCAGGGCCTACCTTAGGGGTGACCTATATGTAATAAAAAGGAAGGTTTGGGTCTGGCAAGTAGGGTAACTTGCCAGGTCGAAATGGCAGTTTAAAACTGCACATAAAGGATCTGCAGTGGACCTGAGACATGTTTAAGGTGCTACTTAAGTGGGTGGCACAATCAGTGCTGCAGGCCCACTAGCAGCATTTGATTTCTAGGCCCTGGGCACATGTAGTGCACTTTACTGGGGACTTATAAGTAAATCAAATATGCCAATTGTGGATAAACCAATGTTACTATGTTTAAGATACAGAGCACAAGCACGTTTTCACTGGTTAGCAGTGAAAAAGTGCACATGTTTCTATAACCAGCAAAAACAGGAGGTCAGAAGGCAAAAGGTTAGGGGAAACTATGCCAAGGATGCCTGGCCTAACAGTAACCAGCTCTGTAGGAGTCCCCTCAATCTCAAAAATTATTTTTAAAATGGTAATCATAGATGAAGTATTGGGCAAAGAAACAAAGCCAATGTAGACCCATCTAGAAAAATAGTCCACTAGAACCAACATATACTTCTGACTGGCAGACAAGAAATAAAGAGGGCCTGGGAAATCTAGAGCAACTTTTATCCAAGGCCCATCTGGAAAAGGAACCATGTGCAAAGTGTCTCAAATGTCTTCCAATGTTTGTCTGATATTAGACAAGTAGCGCAGGGTGACACCCAGGATGTTACCTGAGAATCTAGTCCTGGTCACCAACAAACTGGTTAATACTGAAAATGGTTGCCGAAGTCCCTAAATGGCCTTCATGTGCCATCTCAATCAGATGATCCCTAACTGATGTAGGTGGGATAAGAAGATCATGACATAACAAAAAAAGCATCAGAACAGAAAGTTCTTCAGACACACGAGCAAAAGATGTCAGGCCAAACTCCAAATTTCATCCTTTGGGCCATTTATTCTTCACAAATTTTGCAACACATTTCAACAAAACATCAGCATTTAATGTTTTTAACCAAGCCTCACTAGAAATCCTACTATAACCTTCATGCAAATCTCCAATTAAGGCCACAACACACTCAACATCATCCACCTGTTCATCCAAATCATCACTGACAATAGGCATCCTTGACAGGCAGTCCACTCTGACATTCCTATCCCGAGAAATATACTACATTGAAAAATTATACTCTTGAAGTCTAGAAAAGAAGCGAACCAGTCTGGCTGATGCTTTTCCAGTACTATTATCATTAAGCAAGAAAATCAAAGGTTTGTGGTCAGTAAAAATGTCAAACTATGTACCCCACAGGAGTGTTTTACACTTTTCAACCAAGAACATGCCAATGCCTCAAACTCTATTGTGCTATCATTTATTTCGGCTTTGGTAAGTGAGCATGAGGCAAAGTCAATGGTATGTTCTTTGCTAACAACCCAATGGGAAAGAATAGCTCCCAACCCTAACTGACTAGCATCCACCATCAAAAAAGAAGGCTTACTCTCTGTGAAGGTTGATAAGGCCTGGGCTGAAATTACCACAGTCATCAATTTCATAAAAGCTTAATTTACACAATCTGACCAAACAAACTTCTCCCCCTTCCTCAACAAATTTAAAAGAAGCTGAATTACAAAGGCATAACATAACCTTGTATGAATCGAGAACAATACTCACACAGGCCTAAAAAAGAGTGCAAAGTGTCCTTACCTTGGGGTGGTTTAGCATCCTGGATTGCTTGAATCAGAGGGATTTTAGGCTTAATGCCTTGATCTGAAACACAGTGACCCAAATAATCCAATTGGTGGGTCAAAAACAGACATTTATCTTTTCTCAGAGTTATAACAACATCCTTCAAAATATGCTACACTCTCTCCAAAATCAAGTTATGCTCTCTAACAGTCTCAGCAAAAATGAACGCATCGTCTCGGAAATCCTGCACACCTGGAATGCCCAGTAAAATGGTGTCCATGGATTTCTGGAAAACACTTGCAGCAGATGCTAAACCAAAGGGCATTCGCTGACAATTGTAAGCACAAAATGTAGTTACAAAGGTGGTGAAGTCCTGAGATTTTGCAACAAGGGGAATCTGGTGATATGCTGCCTCAAGATCCAACAATGAAAACAACTTAGAATGCCCCAGATTTTATAGCAATTCATGCACCTTGGTAAGGGATGGCAATCAATGATAAAGTTTTTATGCAGGATGCGCAGGTCGACATACAAATGGTTCTCTCCAGTTTTCTTTCTTACAATAACTACTGGACTAACCCATTCAGATGAGCTAGTAGGTTGAATCACACCTTCGGAACATAACTTATCCAATACATTTTCAAGCTCAGGTCTCACACTCAAAGGGACAGCCCTGACTTTATGCACCACAGGAAGAGCAGATTTTTGAGTTTGATTTAATGCTCAAAGTTTAAAATATTTCCTATTTTTTCACTAAAAATCACAGGAAAGTTTTCAATGAGTCCCTCTATAGTTAAATCATTATCATACTCAACCCAAGAAATGGGAACATTCACAAACACAACAGGATTATCAGCATCAGGAATGAGCATGAGCCCAAGCCTGGCTAGATCCTGCCAGCTGACAATGTTCCTCCCTCCGATGGGCAAATATATTTTAATCACAGTACTTCTTTCCAAGCAGGTGACAGAGGAGTTTTACTCCATATGTCAAAGTAGAGGAAATCTGAGATAATAGTTATTTGGGCTCCTGAATCTGCCATCATCACACGTTTTTCATTCCATATACTTACATCATACCAAGGAACTTTAACTTGTTTGGTGGTAACATAAGTCGAGTTGATAGTAAGCACAACTTTAGATAAATCAACTGTGCAATTATCAGGCTCAATCTCAATATTGCTAATCTTGATTTGGTAACTTGAAGTTGTCAAAGATTTTTCCCCATTGGTTTTTATGAACTTTTGTTGGTTGAAGTGAAGTCCTGAAAGGGACAACACATCAACAGTACATTTCTAGCTTGTGAAGCCAATGTGACTCCACAATAAGGACCAAGAATTACCAATTATGGCTAAAAGGATTTTATTTTGGATTACCAATCAATCCAGTATATAAGCAAACCAATAATAAATTCAAAAGGTACAACAAAATAGCAGATAAGCTGAAATATCCTAGTAGGTTGAGTCACAAAAAATGAGATACAGAATTGTGACAGCCACAACAATAAATGAACAAATTAAAGCAAACAGGTGTTCCATAAAGAAACTTCCCTTCTCTCTTCTAAACATAAGTCCAATACAGGATCATCTACTAAGTTTCTCTATTTAGGGAGCATAGAAGGTGTCAGCATGATTACTCTTTAGTAGAAGTCTTAAAAAAGGAAATTTGTATAAAGCTTCACAGTTGCAAGAATAAGGCAAGCAGAGAGGTCTGTACCTCTAGCTAGAAGTCTAAAGGGAATCTCATGCCTTCTAATTGTGTGAACACCAATTTAAAAAGTAACAGGAGATTCAGAAACATTTTTATCTCATTTCACACCATCAGGAACCAACCAAATCGTTACTCGAGCGCAAGTGCAACATCCCTTCAGTTTCACATCTCATCCAAACTTGGACTGTAGTTCTCAACCTTGAAGAAGGCCTCTTTCAACCATTAATTCTCCAAGTTCACTGCCAAGTTCTTCCCTCCAGGCCTCATTATCAGCAGTCTAATACAAACAATAAGCCATTCCCTACCTAACGAGAATCATGATAATGCACCTGTAAAGAAAGAGAGAACATGCTGGCAAAGCAAAACGCCTTTCAATTGAGGCCTGCAGTCAGGCTAGGTGTAGCAAAGCATTTAATATGCACTTCGAGTACGTGGTTATACATACACACATGTAGATTGAATAAATGTAAAATGTGAGTAAAAGAGTACATGATTACATGTTTAAACTGAACATTAGCGTACACACATAAAAATCTCTAGTCCCTATAATGATTATGTTTCACTAATGCATTTAAATGTTTCACACACGTTATTGAAGTTAAAGCACACAGTGAATATAATGTCAGTAATGAATATATAATTTAATAATTTTGACACGTAAGGGTGGAGCCTAAATTGCGCCACTCTAATCTTTCCTCAGATTGCCATGTTAGCCATCAGAATCAACACTTGAATATTATTAGATGAGACCAGCTGAAAACCCTGATGATTTCAACATTTGTCGACTGGAATTTTCCTGGTATTTAATTTCATCATAAAATCCGTACTCACTCTCCTCTAGTATCACATCCTTTCTCTTTCTTCCGATTTCCCTCCTTTACTACTCTTTTATTTTGCCCTTATACCCTTGTACCCCTTAAACATTATGAACAGACAGATTGCACAAAGGGCAATTATTGCAAGGGGTCTCACCATGGAGCCCAATAGTCTACTTCCAAGGTTTCCATACCACTTGCCTACTGCTGCTAATCCATTTCCAATTGCTTCCCAAGCACCTGTAGCTTCCTACTCCTTTAATTCTCCATTTAAGTCTGTAATACTCTTAATGTATCCCTTCATCCCTGCACTCTTGTTAGGAATATAGGTGCAGCATTGCTGAACCTTCGATATCTTGCAGACTCTACCCTCCTTCGAGAGAAGGATGTCTAACACAAGGCCAATCTGCACTACTATAGACCTTGTAGCTATCATTTCAGTGTCCATGGCCAACAATGAAATTGCTGTTCTACTAGCTAATTTACTAACTATTGTGGGCAACTTTCTAATTTTGAGATCATTCAAAACTACTCCTATAGAAGTAATCAATGCACCAAATATGCCATCAACTATTTCAGAACCACTGCTGCTTTGTTTGGCTATAACTTGTGATCCCAACACGGGATTATTCAGATGTTCTACGTGATATCTATCGCTAGATAACATGTGCCATACCACCCTCGGGGCAATTTAAAATGTGTGTTCCCCACAAACATAATAAGCTCCAGGAATAACAGGTTCCTGACCTCCCATGAATAAGGGCCAATTTTTCCCATATTCAAAAATGTGATCACAATTACTCCTTCTCATAAATTTAGTGTGCACTACAGATTTACCTCTAAACCCACATAATTTTCGATGGTGTTTCTAATCTAAATAAGAGGAGGCATAACTCCTAACTCTTGATGTTATAATTCCTCTTTGGCCCACTTATTTCTATACTTTTGATCCTCCCCTGCTTCCATCTAGCATCCACTGCCCTTCTACTGTCTTCAACCGAATCTAAACATTTCTTCTCAACATCAGTTAAGGAACAAAGCAAATTGTGCCTATAAACATAAGCAGTATCTAATGTTGCAATAGGTTTAGAAAAACAATCACTTGTATCCATCTCTTTAGCATTGGGGTGGCGATTCAAGTGCTTAAACATGAGAACTTCATAAAGCACAAAAATCATAATTCGAGAAATAACACTGAAAATGACCTTTTCCATATAAATGGCTCATTAGAAGGATACATGTAATACCATATGTAAGAGGTATGTGATGATAAGTAATACTGTCTGCAGCTGATGCAGGTAACTGCATGCATACGTAAAAGTCCTTGGCATCCATAGTGTCAATGTATTCATAAAGTAACTTAAAATAAATGTTTGAAGAGAAGTCTCCCCTCAATGAACCTACATGTAATGTCTTGAAATGAAAGTAGGATCTGCTTCTTATGGTTACCCCCACTTTTTGCACCCACTGTTTTGACTAGTCTGGCTGGGATCCTGCTATTCAGGACCCCAGCCTATCTGCTTTCTCCCTTAAATTGCAACATATGTACTTTGGAACACTCCAGATTGGATACTGGGGTACCCTTATATGTCCTTAGTATATGGTACCCATGTACCTAGGGCATAGGTACACCAGAGGCCTCCCATGGGCTGAAGCATGTATTAGGCCACCCATGACAGGCCATGCAAAATGGAACTCTAGGTCTGCTACAGCAGCCTGTGTAAGTTGGTGATTGCACCACTTACTTTAGATATAGGTTCACTATATCTATATGTATCACTACACTTAAAACTTTGTAAGTCACCCCTATAGCAGGCCTTAACAATCCTGAAGGCAGGGTGCTGGGTTTTATGTGAGAGGGTGCGCCTGCATGAGCAGGGCCCCTCTGCAGTCTTCGGAGACCATTCTCCCGGGCTGTACGTGATACTACCAGTCATATAGGTAGAGGTGCATTATAACCTCGCGGTAAATGCTATCTCGAAAACGACTGCAACGTAGTATGTCGTGTTTGGTGTCAAACACCTTGGAATCATACCTCCACACCAGTAACTGGTGTGAGAGGTATGATTCCTCCCCTCAGAACCGAGGTTCTGGGGGTACCTAAGTCTACCGGTACCCACTTTCTCGAGCCTTACAGCACAAAATGGATGCTGCCAGCCACAGACACAAATCTGCCCTCCTGCTGCTGAGCCAAGCTCGAGCAGGGGAAGGCAGCACAATAGGCATCCTGTCACAGGGAGGTGTTACCACCTCCCAGACAGGATTTAGTGTATTGGGGCTGGGTGGGTGCACTGTCTCAGTGCCAGAAAGTCTGCACGAGAGGCACACTTGGTGTCCCTGTGCATAGTCCAGTTCAAATCAGTTCTAGGAGCCATTTGCTCCTGCTCTGGCGCAAAACTGGACAAAGGACATGGGTGTGGCTACCCCCCTGTCCTATCCCTCCCCTAGGAGGGTCCCTAGAATCTGTCCAACCCTTTCCCGTGGGTATAAAATGGGTTACCTGGCTACAGGACATTAGATTTTACGTGGACAAGATTCTGCAAGAAGATACCACTACACTTCGACCGTCTGGACACGCTGGACTTTGCTGGACCTCCCTTGGCCTCGACTTCGTCTTCTCTTGCCGTCCCCAGTCTCGCCACTGTCCGTGATCCATACAGGCTCTGTGCAGGACCCTTTGGACCTCCAAGACAACAGAAGAATCTCCCTTGGAGTGAAGGAGTCACTCCCCTGCAAACGCAGGCATCGTAATGCATCTGACCAGTTTGCTGACCCTGAGCTCTTGTGGACTCCGAAGGCTCCAGCAACACAGGAGGTGGGTTTCTGAAGGTCTCCGAGGTCGAGCTGCCCTCTTACCGAGTTTGAGGCAGATATCCATCGTGGGGACCGTATACCCATACTCTTGTGCACCGCGTCCATTTGCAGCTGCACATGCTTGTTGTCGTGCAACAATTCCGTGCATTGGGCCATTTGCAGCCCTGACCCCAGCGCATCTTTTCTGAGAAGGACTCTGGCATCCTCGCACTCTGTGCCCTGCTAGCTGGTATCCTGTGAAAACCGCCTGAGGTCCCCTGGCGACTCCTGTGCCTTCGGCCTGTGGGTCCACTTGAGGGTCAATTTTGCTTTATTTGGGCTCCCCTGGTTGCTCCAGGCCTGCCCTGACTCCCCTTGCTGTGGTGAGTCTCCTGGTCCTTGCTGGGCCAGATCAACACTGAATTTGACCATATACATTGTTGCTGTTGCCAAGGCTTGATTGGTGCTCCCGCCGGACTCTGACCCCTCAGCACTCGACATCCTTCATGGGACAGCTCGTATCCGGCTCCTGGTTGTCCAAGACATCTCCTGGTCTGCATAGCTGAAGAGTCAAGATCACCGTCAACACACCTGAAGCACCCGACATCGGTGGGCATTCGTCTACCGAGCCCCTGGTTCCTCCAAAGTGACCAAGACTCTGTCCCCTCTGCTTTCAGGTTCTTCTCATCTAGAATCCTAGACTGCACTCCTAAAATTAACAGGCAGCGGAGCGGAGGCCGCTCCTTTTCATATAATATAGCTGGACTGTGGAACTCCCTCCCTCTCAATCTCCGACATGAAACTGCCCACCTCTCTTTCCGGAAGGGTCTTAAAACATGGCTATTCCAGAAGAGTACTTGCTAGCCTTCCCTTATCAGCCTTAACTGCCGCTAGCGCTGGGATGCCTCAGGGTAGCCATGCGCTTTATAAATGCTAATTAATAATAATAATCCACGTTTGGATTCCACCGGACACTTTTCGTTCTTCCCGCAGCAGCATTTCTTTGTCGACATCCATAGAAAACGACGAGGGTTTCCGACGCCACTTCGCACCTATGCACCCTGCTCCTCTGGGATAGGTAACCCTGGTACAAAGGTATCCACGGGTGGGGTGGCTTTTCAAACTCTTAAGTTCCAAGGGTTGTCTACGTAATCTGCTGGGAAGGGTCCTTAATCTCTGATTTTCCAACCGCGACTTTCCCATTGAATTGTACGGAGCACGCGGTCGTGTTCCCACACTGCACCCGTCCTCCGTGGGGTCCCTACTCACTCACCTTGGGTGGTTCCTTGGGGTCCCAGCGATTCTACACCTTCTAGACTAGGTCTAGTCCCGAGTCGTGGTTCTTATACCACTTATTTAGTATAGGGTTTGGTCTCCCCCGGGAGCCCACAGTGTATTGTGCTACTTACGTTTGATTCTTTGCAACTGTATTATTTGATTTGTGTTCTATCCTCGGGTAGAGGATACTAGAGAGTGTTATATATAATAAATACATATTTTTATAACTACTGTGTGGTTTCCCTTTCATTTAACCAATACTATAAGGTTGCATTCTGGTAAAACAAGGTGCTTAACATTCCTTCAAGACTTAGCCTGAAGGCTGCTCTCCATAGCTACCACTAGGATAGCTTTCAATAAAAGATATCTTTGACCTAATCACCATAAGGGTTGTTTGGACTGGTACAAGGTGCCCACTTTTATTAGTGGACAGCATATACCAGGCCAACTTCTCACATTGGTGTGCAGCGGTTGGGATTCAAGCCTGCATTGTTTTACCAGAAAAATCTTTGTATTTATTAACTGAAAAACCTCTAGTATCTAGGAACATATAATACTAGCGTAAGATAGTAAGTTCTACTGAACTTGGGGTTGGGTAAGCCAAGGGTCTAGCACACCCTTTCTCCAACCTAAGAGAGTTTAGTTCCCACTAGGTTAGGTAGGTGAATACACTACACCTCACCTAGTATGTCTTCTACTGGGAATGCCACTGGTGGCATCCTGCCTACTAAATATGATAGCTTTGCATTCACTGAATTAAAAGCTATGTGTGTATCTAGGAAGCTGAAGACAGGGAGAAATGCCAACACTCAACGTCTCATAGATGCATTACTGCTAGATGACATTAGGAAGACTCCTGGGTCAGATGAGCAGGATAGAGTGGGTGGTACAGGGGAAGAAGATAGGTCAGGAGGGGACACCTTCTATGACCTAGAGTCCAACCCTGGACAGGAGGATCAAAATGATCCACCCCTGAACAACTCAGATGCCCAGGAGGAAGAGGAAGAAGAGGGTCAAGAGGACCATCACTTTAGTCCTCCAGGGAGAGTGCAGAGTTTACCAAGGAGATCTAGGTCTCCCTCTGCTGAGTCAGATCATTCGAGACATTCTATAGGGACCTCTGTTTCTAACAGGAGGTACAACTCTTATGACAGGGAGTGCCAATTACTAGAGCTTGAGAAAGGTAACCTTAGGCTCAGGCAACAGCAATTGGCCCTGGATAAAGAGTCCCTAGAAGTCCAGAAGACTAGAAAGAAATTGGGACTAGAGTCCCATGGTGGCAGCTATACTGTCCCTAGGGATAGGGAACTAACCTTTGATCATAGGAACCTGAGCAAGATTGTCCCTCCCTTCCATGTAGGGGATGACATCAAGAAATGGATAACTGCTTTGGAGAGGGCCTGTAAAGTACAGAGGGTCTCTCAAGAGCAGTGGGCAGCTATCTTGTGGCTCTCCTTTGCTGATAAAGGTAGAGATAAGCTCCTCACTGTAAGAGAAGAGGATGCTGAAAATTACTCAGCCCTGAAGAGTGCTCTCATTGAAGGGCTTGGCTTAACCACTGAACAGTACAGGATTAAGTTCAGAGACACCCAGAAGACTCAGACTCAGGACTGGATAGACTTTGTTGATTGTGCCATTAAGGCTCTGGAAGGCTAGTTACTTGGTAGCAAGGTGAATGATTTTAAAGGATTGTACAACTTGATTATGAGGGAGCAGATCCTTAATAATTGCCAAAACCAGTTGTTGCATCAATACCTGGTTGACTCTGATCTGACTTCTCCCCAAGAATTGGGAAAGAAGGCAGATAAGTGGCTCAGAACCATGGTGAAGCAGAAAGCTCAGACCAATGGTGGTGACCAGAAGAAACCAGACTCTAAGAACTCAGATAAGGGTGGGGACAAAAATAAAGATCAAAAGTATTCATCAGGGCCCCAAAAACCTGCATCTGGGGGGGGGGAGTCACAATCCAACAAGGGAAAAGGCAAAAGGAAATTTTGGTGTCACATCTGTAAAGAGAAAACCCATTGGACAAAAGATGCCAACTGTCCAAGGGCCAAGGATTCTACTCCTACCACCACTGCCCCTAAGGCAACTGCTCCCCCTAGCACAGTTTCAAGTGGTGGTACACAGAACAAGGGAATAGTGGAGTTAACCTTGGGCTCTGAGGTGGGTTCTGGCCTAGTCAGAACTCCAGCTCAGGCTGTTCTGGTCTGTGATGGAGGCATGGATATTGCCTCCTTATTTGTTAGTGCCAGTAACCTGGGCAAATACAGACAACAGCCTTTAATAAATGGTAAGGAGGCCATGGCATACAGGGACACAGGTGCAAGTGTCACAATGGTGACAAAAGATCTTGTGGACCCTGACCAGATCATACTTGGTGAGATGTACCAAGTGACCAATGCTAGCAATGTCAGGACAGACCATTCCTAGGCAGTTGTTAATTTCACCTGGGGAGGGGTAACTGGCCCTAAGAAGGTTGTGGTAAGTTCAGACCTCCCTGTGGAATGCTTGTTGGGCAATGATTTGGAGACTTCAGCCTGGGCTGAAGTGGAACTCAGGACTCATGCAGCAATGTTGGGCATCACTGCAGATGTGTTTGCTGTGACCAGGTCACATGCCAAACTGAAAGTCACTGAACAGGCCCTGGATCCTGAAAAGATGGACCAGGTGCCTTCCAAGAAGAGGAGCAGGAGGGGTAAGGTTGTGTCTTCCCCCCAGGCTCAGACAGAGGATCAGTCTTTTGAGGAAGATGATCCTAGGCCTTGTGAGGGAACTGTCTCAGAGGAACTTGAACCTGATCAGGTTGAGTTCTTGGGGACAGGGGGACCTTCCAGGGCAGAACTGAGCCAGGAGCAGCAAACCTGCCCCTCTCTTGAACCCCTCAGACAGCAAGCTGCTGCTGAGGCTGCAGGGAATGTCAGTGGATCTCACAAGATCTATTGGGATGAGGGACTTCTATATTCAGAGGGTAGAGACCCCAAGCCTGGTGCCACCAGGAGGTTGGTTATACCGCTGAAGTTTAGGGGCTTCCTACTCACCCTAGCACATGACATCCCCCTAGCAGGACACTTAGGCCAAAGCAAGACTTGGGACAGGCTTGTCCCTCACTTTCACTGACCTCATATGTCAGAGGACACAAAGGAGTTTTGTCGCTCCTGTATCACTTGCCAAGCCAGTGGTAAGGCAGGTTGTACTACAAAGGCCCCCCTGATACCACTACCTGTGGTGGGGGTTCCCTTTGAGAGGGTTGAGATTGACATAATTGGTCCCATGAACCCTCCAACAGCATCAGGACATTCTTACATCCTGGTGGTGGTGGACCATGCTACCAGGTATCCAGAAGCTATTCCCCTTAGGACCACCACAGCACCTGTGGTGGCAAGGGCCCTCCTGGGGATTTTCTCCAGGGTGGGTTTTCCTAAGGAGGTCTTAACAGACAGAGATACAAACTTTATGTCTAGTTACATAACTGCAATGTGGAAAGAGTGTGGTGTCAAATACAAGTTCACCACACCCTATCATCCTCAATGCAATGGGTTGGTTGAAAGGTTCAACAAAACCCTAAAGGGCATGATAATGGGACTCCCAGAAAAGCTCAGGCAAAATTGAGATGTTCTGTTGCCCTGCCTTCTCTTTGCCTACAGAGAGGTGCCACAGAAGGGGGTTGGCTACAGCCCTTTTGAACTTTTGTTTGGTCACCCAGTTAGGGGTCCACTGTGTTTGGTGAAGGAGGGATGGGAGTTACCTCTCAGACTGTTTACCAGCCAGGACAGAAGGTGTGGGTGCTGGAGCCTGTAGCCCCAGCAGCTCTCCAAGACAGATGAAGTGGACCCCACACCATACTTGAGCAAAAGGGAGAGGTCACTTACTTGGTGGACCTTGGAACTCCCAGGAGCCCCCACAGGGTGCTCCATGTGAACAGGCTCAAGCCTTATGTTGACAGGGCAGACATGGGCTAGACATGGGCTTGCTCATAACTACTGATGAGGGACAGGAGGAAGAGAGTGACCCACTCCCTGACCTCCTCTCACAGAACCCTGATGATGGCTCAGGAGCATTACGCTCGGCAAAAGCGAAATTGGTGTCGGTACCTCTGGTAAAGAAAGCCAACTGGGGCGGTAGAAGATTTGGGGTAGGTGCTGCCAAGGCTTGGAATGGTCTTCCGCTGCACCTTAGATGCATTACCAACCTACTCGCATTCAGGAAGGCCCTCAAAACGTGGCTTTTCACCAATTAATATATTCCTGTTTTCGTTCACCAAGTAGGGTCTCAGTAGGAATCCAGTCAGCGCCAGGACACCTTCGGGTAACAGTCGCGCTTTAAAAGTAACAATAACATAACATGGTGTAGCTTTGGCAAGCAGCCTCACTGAGCAGCAACAGTCTGATTGCAGGAAGGTCCTCAATCAGTTTAGGCAAATGTTCTCACTGACTCCAAGTCAGACCACCTGGTGTACCCATGAAGTGGACACAGGTGAAAACCTACCTGTAAAGAACAAAATCTACAGGCAACCTGACCATGTCAGGGACTGTATCAGGACTGAGGTCCAAAAGATGCTGGAATTGGGAGTCATTGAGCCCTCAAATAGTCCTTGGGCTAGTCCAGTGGTCTTGGTACCTAAACCTCACACCAAGGGTGGTAAGAGAGAGATGAGGTTTTGTGTTGACTACAGAGGTCTCAATGAAGTCACTAGGACTGATGCTCATCGTGTTCCAAGGGCAGATGAACTCATAGATACATTGGCCTCAGCCAAGTTTCTGAGTACTTTTGACCTTACAGCTGGCTACTGGTAAATCAGACTAGCTGAGGATGCCAAGCCAAAGACAGCATTCTCAACCCCTAGTGGGCACTACCAATTTGTGGTGATGCCTTTTGGCTTGAAGAATGCACCTGCCACATTTCAAAGGTTGGTGAACAAAGTTCTCACAGGCCTGGAAGACTATAGTGCAGCTTATCTAGATGATATTGCTGTGTTTAGTTCCACCTGGGAGGGTCACCTGGTCCACCTGAGAAATGTTTTGGAGGCCTTGCAAAAGGCAGGCCTCACTATCAAGGCTACTAAGTGCCAGATAGGGCAGAGTCAGGTTGTGTACCTGGGCCACCTTGTGGGTGGAGGCCAGGTTCAACCATTGCAGAGCAAAATCCAGACCATCGTGGAATGGGTTGCTCCAACTACCCAGACTCAGGTCAGAGCTTTCTTGGGCCTGACTGGGTACTACAGAAGATTTGTAAAGGATTATGGGTCCATAGTGACTCCCTTGAATGATCTTACATCAAAGAGAATGCCCAAGAAAGTTCAGTGGACAGTTAGCTGTCAAAAGGCATTTGATGACCTCAAGCAGGCCATGTGCACTGCTCCCATTCTGCAAAGTCCAGACTATTCCAAACAATTCATTGTTCAAACTGATGCATCTGAGTTGGGGGTAGGGGCTGTGTTATCACAATTGAATGCAGAGGGTCAGGATCAGCCAGTAGCTTTTATTAGCAGAAGGCTGGCCCCCAGAGAGAAACGTTGGTCAGCTATTGAGAGGGAAGCCTTTGCTGTGGTTCGGGCTCTGAAGAAGTTGAGGCCATACTTGTTTGGAACTCACTTCAATGTTCAGACTGACCACAAGCCCCTCTTGTGGCTAAAACAGATGAAGGGTGAAAACCCCAAACTTTTGAGGTGGTCCATTTCCCTACAGGGGATGGACTATACAGTGGAACATAGACCTGGGAGTAACCATGCCAATGCAGATGGACTCTCCAGATATTTCCACTTAGAACATGAAGACTCAACTGGGCAAGGTTAGTCTCATCTCCTTTCGTTTGGGGGGTTGTGTAGGAAAGTAGGATCTGCTTCTTATGGTTACCCCCACTTTTTGCTTTTTGCACCCACTGTTTTGACTAGTCTGGCTGGGATCCTGCTATTCAGGACCCCAGCCTATCTGCTTTCTCCCTTAAATTGCAAAATATGTACTTTGGTACACTCCAGATTGGATACTGGGGTACCCTTATAAGTCCCTAGTATATGGTACCCATGTACCCAGGGCATAGGTACCCCAGAGGCCTCCCATGGGCTGAAGCATGTATTATGCCACCAATGAGAGGCCATGCAAAATGGAACTCTAGGTCTGCTACAGCAGCCTGTGTAAGTTGGTGATTGCACCACTTACTTTAGATATAGGTTCACTATATCTATATATATCACTACACTTAAAACTTTGTAAGTCACCCCTATAGCAGCCCTTAACAATCCTGAAGGCAGGGTGCTGGGTTTTTCGTCAGAGGGTGCTCCTGCATGAGCAGGGCCCCTCTGCAGTCTTCGGAGACCAATATCCCGGGCTGTACGTGATACTACCAGACATATAGGTAGAGGTGCATTATAACCTCACGGTAAATGCTATCTCGAAAACGACTGCAACGAAGTATGTCGTGTTTGGTGTCAAACACCTTGGAATCATACCTCCCCTCAGAACCGAGGTTCTGGGGGTACCTAAGTCTACCGGTACCCACTTTCTCGAGCCTTACAGCACAAAATGGATGCTGCCAGCCACAGACACGAATCTGCCCTCCTGCTGCTGAGCCTAGCTCGAGCAGGGGAAGGCAGCACAATAGGCATCCTGTCACAGGGAGGTGTTACCACCTCCCAGACAGGATTTAGTGTATTGGGGCTGGGTGGGTGCACTGTCTCAGTGCCAGAAAGTCTGCACGAGGGGCACACTTGGTGTCCCTGTGCATAGTCCAGTTCAAACCAGTTATAGGAGCCATTTGCTCCTGCTCTGGCGCGAAACTGGACAAAGGACATGGGTGTAGCCACCCCCCTGTCCTGTCCCTCCCCTAGGAGGGTCCCTAGAATCTGTCCAACACTTTCCCGTGGGTATAAAATGGGTTACCTGCCTACAGGACATTAGATTTTACGTGGACAAGATTCTGCAAGAAGATACCACTACATTTCGACCGTCTGGACACGCTGGACTTCGCTGGACCTCCCTTGGGCTCGACTTCGTCTTCCCTTGCTGTCCCCAGTCTCGTCACTATCCGTGATCCATACAGGCTCCGTGCAGGACCCTGTGGACCTCCAAGACAACAGAAGAATCTCCCTTGGAGTGAAGGAGTCACTCCCCTGCAAACGCAGGCACCGTAACGCATCTGACCTGTTTGCTGACCCTGAGCTCCTGCAGGCTCCGAAGGCTCCAGCAACACAGGAGGTGGGTTTCTGAAGGTCTCCGAGGTCGAGCTGCCCTGTTACCGAGTTTGAGGCAGATATCCCTCGTGGGGACCGTATACCCGTACTCCTGTGCACCGCGTCCATTTGCAGCTGCACATGCTTGTTGTCATGCAACAGTTCCGTGCATTAGGTCATTTGTAGCCCTGATCCCAGCGCATCTTTTCTGAGAAGGACTCTGGCATCCTCGCACTCTGTGTCCTGCTAGCTGGTATCCTGTGAAAACCGCCTGAGGTCCCCTGGCGACTCCTGTGCCTTCGGCCTGTGGGTCCACTTGAGGGTCAATTTTGCTTTATTTGGGCTCCCCTGGTTGCGCCAGGCCTGCCCTGACTCCCCTTGCTGTGGTGAGTCTCCTGGTCCTTGCTGGGCCAGATCGACACTGAATTTGACCATATACGTTGTTGCTGTTGCCAAGGCTTGATTGGTGCTCCCGCCGGACTCCGATCCCTCAGCACTCGACATCCTTCATGGGACAGCTCGTATCCGGCTCCTGGTTGTCCAAGACATCTCCTGGTCTGCGCAGCTGAAGAGTCAAGATCACCGTCAACACACCTGAAGCACCCGACATCGGTGGGCATTCGTCTACCGAGCCCCTGGTTCCTCCAAAGTGACCAAGACTCTGTCCCCTCTGCTTTCAGGTTCTTCCATCTAGAATCCTAGCCTGCACTCCTAAAATTAACAGGCAGCGGAGCGGAGGCCGCTCCTTTTCATATAATATAGCTGGACTGTGGAACTCCCTCCCTCTCAATCTCCGACATGAAACTGCCCACCTCTCTTTCCGGAAGGGTCTTAAAACATGGCTATTCCAGAAGAGTACTTGCTAGCCTTCCCTTATCAGCCTTAACTGCCGCTAGCGCTGGGATGCCTCAGGGTAGCCATGCGCTTTATAAATGGCAATTAATAATAATAATCCACGTTTGGATTCCACCGGAAGCTTTTCGTTCTTCCCGCAGCAGCATTTCTTTGTCGACATCCATAGAAAACGACGAGGGTTTCTGACGTCACTTCGCACCTATGCACCCTGCTCCTCTGGGACAGGTAACCCTGGTACAAAGGTATCCACGGGTGGGGTGGCTTTTCAAACTCTTAAGTTCCAAGGGTTGTCTACGTAATCTGCTGGGAAGGGTCCTTAATCTCTGATTTTCCAACCGCGACTTTCCCATTGAATTGTACGGAGCACGCGGTCGTGTTCCCACACTGCACCCGTCCTCCGTGGGGTCCCTACTCACTCACCTTGGGTGGTTCCTTGGGGTCCCAGCGATTCTACACCTTCTAGACTAGGTCTAGTCCCGAGTTGTGGTTCTTATACCACTTATTTAGTATAGGGTTTGGTCTCCCCTGGGAGCCCACTGTGTATTGTGCTACTTACGTTTCATTCTTTGTAACTGTATTATTTGATTTGTGTTCTATCCTCGGGTAGAGGATACTAGAGAGTGTTATATATAATAAATACATATTTTTATAACTACTGTGTGGTTTCCCTTTCATTTAACCAATACTATAAGGTTGCATTCTGGTAAAACAAGGTGCTTAACATTCCTTCAAGACTTAGCCTGAAGGCTGCTCTCCATAGCTACCACTAGGATAGCTTTCAATAAAGGATATCTTTGACTTAATCACCATAAGGGTTGTTTGGACTGGTACAAGGTGCCCACTTTTATTAGTGGACAGCATATACCACGCCAACTTCTCACATTGGTGTGCAGCGGTTGGGATTCAAGCCTGCATTGTTTTACCAGAAAAATCTTTGTATTTATTAACTGAAAAACCACTAGTATCTAGGAACATATAATACTAGCGTAAGATAGTAAGTTCTACTGAACTTGGGGTTGGGTAAGCCAAGGGTCTAGCACACCCTTTCTCCAACCTAAGAGAGTTTAGTTCCCACTAGGTTAGGTAGGTGAATACACTACACCTCACCTAGTATGTCTTCTACTGGGAATGCCACTGGTGGCATCCTGCCTACTAAATATGATAGCTTTGCATTCACTGAATTAAAAGCTATGTGTGTATCTAGGAAGCTGAAGACAGGGAGAAATGCCAACACTCAACGTCTCATAGATGCATTACTGCTAGATGACATTAGGAAGACTCCTGGGTCAGATGAGCAGGATAGAGTGGGTGGTACAGGGGAAGAAGATAGGTCAGGAGGGGACACCTTCTATGACCTAGAGTCCAACCCTGGACAGGAGGATCAAAATGATCCACCCCTGAACAACTCAGATGCCCAGGAGGAAGAGGAAGAAGAGGGTCAAGAGGACCATCACTTTAGTCCTCCAGGGAGAGTGCAGAGTTTACCAAGGAGATCTAGGTCTCCCTCTGCTGAGTCAGATCATTCTAGACATTCTATAGGGACCTCTGTTTCTAACAGGAGGTACAACTCTTATGACAGGGAGTGCCAATTACTAGAGCTTGAGAAAGGTAACCTTAGGCTCAGGCAACAGCAATTGGCCCTGGATAAAGAGTCCCTAGAAGTCCAGAAGACTAGAAAGAAATTGGGACTAGAGTCCCATGGTGGCAGCTATACTGTCCCTAGGGTTAGGAAACACACCTTTGATCATAGGAACCTGAGCAAGATTGTCCCTCCCTTCTATGTAGGGGATGACATCAAGAAATGGATAACTGCTTTGGAGAGGGCCTGTAAAGTACAGAGGGTCTCTCAAGAGCAGTGGGCAGCTATCTTGTGGCTCTCCTTTGCTGATAAAGGTAGAGATAAGCTCCTCACTGTAAGAGAAGAGGATGCTGAAAATTACTCAGCCCTGAAGAGTGCTCTCATTGAAGGGTTTGGCTTAACCACTGAACAGTACAGGATTAAGTTCAGAGACACCCAGAAGACACAGACTCAGGACTGGGTAGACTTTGTTGATTGTGCCATTAAGGCTCTGGAAGGCTGGTTACTTGGTAGCAAGGTGAATGATTTTAAAGGATTGTACAACTTGATTATGAGGGAGCAGATCCTTAATAATTGCCAAAACCAGTTGTTGCATCAATACCTGGTTGACTCTGATCTGACTTCTCCCCAAGAATTGGGAAAGAAGGCAGATAAGTGGGTCAGAACCAGGGTGAAGCAGAAAGCTCAGACCAATGGTGGTGACCAGAAGAAACCAGACTCTAAGAACTCAGATAAGGGTGGGGACAAAAATAAAGATCAAAAGTCTTCATCAGGGCCCCAAAAACCTGCATCTGGGGGGGGAGTCACAATCCAACAAGGGAAAAGGCAAAAGGAAACCTTGGTGTCACATCTGTAAAGAGAAAACCCATTGGACAAAAGATGCCAATTGTCCAAGGGCCAAGGATTCTACTCCTACCACCACTGCCCCTAAGGCAACTGCTCCCCCTAGCACAGTTTCAAGTGGTGGTACACAGAACAAGGGAATAGTGGGGTTAACCTTGGGCTCTGAGGTGGGTTCTGGCCTAGTCAGAACTCCAGCTCAAGCTGTTCTGGTCTGTGATGGAGGCATGGATATTGCCTCCTTATTTGTTAGTGCCAGTAACCTGGGCAAATACAGACAACAGCCTTTAATAAATGGTAAGGAGGCCATGGCATACAGGGACACAGGTGCAAGTGTCACAATGGTGACAAAAGATCTTGTGGACCCTGACCAGATCATACTTGGTGAGATGTACCAAGTGACCAATGCTAGCAATGTCAGGACAGACCATTCCTAGGCAGTTGTTAATTTCACCTGGGGAGGGGTAACTGGCCCTAAGAAGGTTGTGGTAAGTTCAGACCTCCCTGTGGAATGCTTGTTGGGCAATGATTTGGAGACTTCAGCCTGGGCTGAAGTGGAACTCAGGACTCATGCAGCAATGCTGGGCATCACTGCAGATGTGTTTGCTGTGACCAGGTCATAGGCCAAACTGAAAGTCACTGAACAGGCCCTGGATCCTGAAAAGATGGACCAGGTGCCTTCCAAGAAGAGGAGCAGGAGGGGTAAGGCTGTGTCTTCCCCCCAGGCTCAGACAGAGGGTCAGTCTTTTGAGGAAGATGATCCTAGGCCTTGTGAGGGAACTGTCTCAGAGGAACTTGAACCTCATCAGGTTGAGTTCTTGGGGACAGGGGGACCTTCCAGGGCAGAACTGAGCCAGGAGCAGCAAACTGCCCCTCTCTTGAACCCCTCAGACAGCAAGCTGCTGCTGAGGCTGCAGGGAATGTCAGTGGATCTCACAAGATCTATTGGGATGAGGGACTTCTATATTCAGAGGGTAGAGACCCCAAGCCTGGTGCCACCAGGAGGTTGGTTATACCGCTGAAGTTTAGGGGCTTCCTACTCACCCTAGCACATGACATCCCCCTACCAGGACACTTAGGCCAAAGCAAGACTTGGGACAGGCTTGTCCCTCACTTTCACTGGCCTCATATGTCAGAGGACACAAAGGAGTTTTGTCGCTCCTGTATCACTTGCCAAGCCAGTGGTAAGGCAGGTGGTACTACAAAGGCCCCCCTGATACCACTACCTGTGGTGGGGGTTCCCTTTGAGAGGGTTGAAATTGACATAATTGGTCCCATGAACCCTCCAACAGCATCAGGACATTCTTACATCCTGGTGGTGGTGGACCATGCTACCAGGTATCCAGAAGCTATTCCTCTTAGGACCACCACAGCACCTGTGGTGGCAAGGGCCCTCCTGGGGATTTTCTCCAGGGTGGGTTTTCCTAAGGAGGTCTTAACAGACAGAGATACAAACTTTATGTCTAGTTACATAACTGCAATGTGGAAAGAATGTGGTGTCAAATACAAGTTCACCACACCCTATCATCCTCAATGCAATGGGTTGGTTGAAAGGTTCAACAAAACCCTAAAGGGCATGATAATGGGACTCCCAGAAAAGCTCAGGCAAAAATGAGATGTTCTGTTGCCCTGCCTTCTCTTTGCCTACAGAGAGGTGCCACAGAAGGGGGTTGGCTACAGCCCTTTTGAACTTTTGTTTGGTCACCCAGTTAGGGGTCCACTGTGTTTGGTGAAGGAGGGATGGGAGTTACCTCTCAAACCTCCTAAACAGGATATTGTGGACTATGTACTTGGTCTCCGCTCCAGGATGGCTAAGTATATGAAGAAGGCATCCAAAAACCTTGAGGCTAGTCAGGAATTGCAAAAGGCCTGGCATGACCAAAAGGCTGTCTTGACTGTTTACCAGCCAGGACAGAAGGTGTGGGTGCTGGAGCCTGTGGCCCCAGCAGCTCTCCAAGGCAGATGAAGTGGACCCCGCACCATACTTGAGCAAAAGGGAGAGGTCACTTACTTGGTGGACCTTGGAACTCCCAGGAGCCCCCACAGGGTGCTCCATGTGAACAGGCTCAAGCCTTATGTTGACAGGGCAGACATGGGCTAGACATGGGCTTGCTCATAACTACTGATGAGGGACAGGAGGAAGAGAGTGACCCACTCCCTGACCTCCTCTCACAGAACCCTGATGATGGCTCAGGAGCATTACTCTCGGCAAAAGCGAAATTGGTGTCGGTACCTCTGGTAAAGAAAGCCAACTGGGGCGGTAGAAGATTTGGGGTAGGTGCTGCCAAGGCTTGGAATGGTCTTCCGCTGCACCTTAGATGCATTACCAACCTACTCGCATTCAGGAAGGCCCTCAAAACGTGGCTTTTCACCAATTAATATATTCCTGTTTTCGTTCACCAAGTAGGGACTCAGTAGGACTTCAGTCAGCGCCAGGACACCTTCGGGTAACAGTTGCGCTTTAAAAGTAACAATAACATAACATAACATGGCGTAGCTTTGGCAAGCAGCCTCACTGAGCAGCAACAGTCTGATTGCAGGAAGGTCCTCAATCAGTTTAGGCAAAAGTTCTCACTGACTCCAAGTCAGACCACCTGGTGTACCCATGAAGTGGACACGGGTGAAAACCTACCTGTAAAGAACATAATCTACAGGCAACCTGACCATGTCAGGGACTGCATCAGGACTGAGGTCCAAAAGATGCTGGAATTGGGAGTCATTGAGCCCTCAACTAGTCCTTGGGCTAGTCCAGTGGTCTTGGTACCTAAATCTCACACCAAGGGTGGTAAGAGAGAGATGAGGTTTTGTGTTGACTACAGAGGTCTCAATGAAGTCACTAGGACTGATGCTCATCGTGTTCCAAGGGCAGATGAACTCATAGATACTTTGGCCTCAGCCAAGTTTCTGAGTACTTTTGACCTTACAGCTGGCTACTGGCAAATCAGACTAGCTGAGGATGCCAAGCCAAATACAGCATTCTCAACCCCTAGTGGGCACTACCAATTTGTGGTGATGCCTTTTGGCTTGAAGAATGCACCTGCCACATTTCAAAGGTTGGTGAACAAAGTTCTCACAGGCCTGGAAGACTATAGTGCAGCTTATCTAGATGATATTGCTGTCTTTAGTTCCACCTGGGAGGATCACCTGGTCCACCTGAGAAATGTTTTGGAGGCCTTGCAAAAGGCAGGCCTCACTATCAAGGCTACTAAGTGCCAGATAGGGCAGAGTCAGGTTGTGTACCTGGGCCACCTTGTGGGTGGAGGCCAGGTTCAACCATTGCAGAGCAAAATCCAGACCATCATGGAATGGGTTGCTCCAACTACCCAGACTCAGGTCAGAGCTTTCTTGGGCCTGACTGGGTACTACAGAAGATTTGTAAAGGATTATGGGTCCATAGTGACTCCCTTGAATGATCTTACATCAAAGAGAATGCCCAAGAAAGTTCAGTGGACAGTTAGCTGTCAAAAGGCATTTGATGACCTCAAGCAGGCCATGTGCACTGCTCCCATTCTGCAAAGTCCAGACTATTCCAAACAATTCATTGTTCAAACTGATGCATCTGAGTTGGGGGTAGGGGCTGTGTTATCACAATTGAATGCAGAGGGTCAGGATCAGCCAGTAGCTTTTATTAGCAGAAGGCTGGCCCCCAGAGAGAAACGTTGGTCAGCTATTGAGAGGGAAGCCTTTGCTGTGGTTTGGGCTCTGAAGAAGTTGAGGCCATACTTGTTTGGAACTCACTTCATTGTTCAGACTGACCACAAGCCCCTCTTGTGGCTAAAACAGATGAAGGGTGAAAACCCCAAACTTTTGAGGTGGTCCATTTCCCTACAGGGGATGGACTATACAGTGGAACATAGACCTGGGAGTAACCATGCCAATGCAGATGGACTCTCCAGATATTTCCACTTAGAACATGAAGACTCAACTGGGCAAGGTTAGTCTCATCTCCTTTCGTTTGGGGGGTTGTGTAGGAAAGTAGGATCTGCTTCTTATGGTTACCCCCACTTTTTGCTTTTTGCACCCACTGTTTTGACTAGTCTGGCTGGGATCCTGCTATTCAGGACCCCAGCCTATCTGCTTTCTCCCTTAAATTGCAAAATATGTACTTTGGTACACTCCAGATTGGATACTGGGGTACCCTTATAAGTCCCTAGTATATGGTACCCATGTACCCAGGGCATAGGTACCCCAGAGGCCTCCCATGGGCTGAAGCATGTATTATGCCACCCATGAGAGGCCATGCAAAATGGAACTCTAGGTCTGCTACAGCAGCCTGTGTAAGTTGATGATTGCACCACTTACTTTAGATATAGGTTCACTATATCTATATATATCACTACACTTAAAACTTTGTAAGTTACCCCTATAGCAGGCCTTAACAATCCTGAAGGCAGGGTGCTGGGTTTTACGTGAGAGGGTGCTCCTGCATGAGCAGGGCCCCTCTGCAGTCTTCGGAGACCAATCTCCCGGGCTGTACGTGATACTACCAGACATATAGGTAGAGGTGCATTATAACCTCGCGGTAAATGCTATCTCAAAAACGACTGCAACGAAGTATGTCGTGTTTGGTGTCAAACACCTTGGAATCATACCTCACCTCAGAACCGAGGTTCTGGGGGTACCTAAGTCTACCGGTACCCACTTTCTCGAGCCTTAGAGCACAAAATGGATGCTGCCAGCCACAGACACGAATCTGCCCTCCTGCTGCTGAGCCTAGCTTGAGCAGGGGAAGGCAGCACAATAGGCATCCTGTCACAGGGAGGTGTTACCACCTCCCAGACAGGATTTAGTGTATTGGGGCTGGGTGGGTGCACTGTCTCAGTGCCAGAAAGTCTGCACGAGGGGCACACTTGGTGTCCCTGTGCATAGTCCAGTTCAAACCAGTTCTAGGAGCCATTTGCTCCTGCTCTGGCACGAAACTGGACAAAGGACATGGGTGTAGCCACCCCCTGTCCTGTCCTTCCCCTAGGAGGGTCCCTAGAATCTGTCCAACCCTTTCCCGTGGGTATAAAATGGGTTACCTAGCTACAGGACATTAGATTTTACGTGGACAAGATTCTGCAAGAAGATACCACTACATTTTGACCGTCTGGACACGCTGGACTTCGCTGGACCTCCCTTGGGCTCGACTTCGTCTTCCCTTGCTGTCCCCAGTCTCGTCACTATCCGTGATCCATACAGGCTCCGTGCAGGACCCTGTGGACCTCCAAGACAACAGAAGAATCTCCCTTGGAGTGAAGGAGTCACTCCCCTTCAAACGCAGGCACCGTAACGCATCTGACGAGTTTGGTGACCCTGAGCTCCTGCAGACTCTGAAGGCTCCAGCAACACAGGAGGTGGGTTTCTGAACGTCTCCGAGGTCGAGCTGCCCTCTTACCGAGTTTGAGGCAGATATCCCTCGTGGGGACTGTATACCCGTACTCCTGTGCACTGTGTCCATTTGCAGCTGCACATGCTTGTTGTCATGCAACAATTCCATGCATTGGGCCATTTGTAGCCCTGACCCCAGTGCATCTTTTCTGAGAAGGACTCTAGCATCCTCGCACTCTGTGCCCTGCTAGCTGGTATCCTGTGAAAACCGCCTGAGGTCCCCTGGCGACTCCTGTGCCTTTGGCCTGTGGGTCCACTTGAGGGTCAATTTTGCTTTATTTGGGCTCCCCTGGTTGCTCCAGGCCTGCCCTGACTCCCCTTGCTGTGGTGAGTCTCCTGGTCCTTGCTGGGCCAGATCGACACTGAATTTGACCATCTACGTTGTTGCTGTTGCCAAGGCTTGATTGGTGCTCCCGCCGGACTCCGACCACTCAGCACTCGACAACCTTCATGGGACAGCTCGTATCTGGCTCCTGGTTGTCCAAGACATCTCCTGGTCTGCGCAGCTGAAGAGTCAAGATCACTGTCAACACACCTGAAGCACCCGACATCGGTTGGCATTCGTCTACCGAGCCCCTGGTTCCTCCAAAGTGACCAAGACTCTGTCCCCTCTGCTTTCAGGTTCTTCTCATCTAGAATCCACATTTGGATTCCACCGGACACTTTTCGTTCTTCCCGCAGCAGCATTTCTTTGTCGACATCCATAGAAAACAACGAGGGTTTCCGACGCCACTTCGCACCTATGCACCCTGCTCCTCTGGGATAGGTAACCCTGGAACAAAGGTATCCACGGGTGGGGTGGCTTTTCAAACTCTTAAGTTCCAAGGGTTGTCTACGTAATCTGCTGGGAAGGGTCCTTAATCTCTGATTTTCCAACCGCGACTTTAGCATTGAATTGTACGGAGCACGCAGTCGTGTTCCCACACTGCACCCGTCCTCCGTGGGGTCCCTACTCACTCACCTTGGGTGGTTCCTTGGGGTCCAAGCGATTCTACACCTTCTAGACTAGGTCTAGTTCAGAGTCGTAGTTCTTATACCACTTATTTAGTATATGGTTTGTTCTCCCCCGGGAGCCCACTGTGTATTGTGCTACTTACGTTTGATTCTTTGCAACTGTATTATTTGATTTGTGTTCTATCCTCAGGTAGAGGATACTAGAGAGTGTTATATATAATAAATACATATTTTTATAACTACTGTGTGGTTTCCCTTTCATTTAACCAATACTATAAGGTTGCATTCTGGTAAAACAAGGTGCTTAACATTCCTTCAATACTTAGCCTGAAGGCTGCTCTCCATAGCTACCACTAGGATAGCTTTCAATAAAGGTTATCTTTGACCTAATCACCATAAGGGTTGTTTGGACTGGTACAAGATGCCCACTTTCATTAGTGGACAGCATATACCAGGCCAACTTCTCACATATGCAAACTACTGTCAGTAGGAATCGGGGTTCTAGGGGTAGTCTTAGATCTAAGTTCAACTGAAATGGGAAATGTGGGTGTATATAATCCTGAAAGCAAAACAATTAGTCCTGTAACTATAACTATTAATACACCAGCTAATATAAGCCTAAGTCTATTAGTGTTACTAGTTTCCATGACTTCACTAAAATCAGACTGTTGAGTAGAAAATAGTAGCAAACAGATTTCTTCCGTACATTTCTACTTGTGCAAATGGTGAAACAAAGTCTGTAGATCATATGATAAAATTATTTACAAAGTCTTCATGAGTCTTCCCTAACCCTACTCTGTCTTCTAAATGACACCCTTACACCCCTTCTGCAGCCGCAGGCCTAGGGATTTTTTTAAAATTCTTCTTAGTTCACTTAATTGTCTCTAATGAAACCTCAGATCAAAGTTCAGTTTGAAGTTCATGCCTGTGACAAATCGGATAAGTCAATTCAATGACAAAGCAAATTCAAAGCGCAGTTCAACCACAAGCTTAAATTCATGGAGGTTCAATTGGAATCTCATTGGTATCCTCCGAATCCCAAGATCCCCCCTCATTGTCATTTGCCACAAAGTATGTCCATTCAGGGGATAAGTACCTCTCACAGGGTACTCTCCTGCGTGCAGGCCGTTCGTCCTCACTGTCACTCAGACCAGAATCCTCAGGATTCTCTGAGATAGTACATGGCACAAATTCTGTAGGCAGACTTAGGAACTGATTTAGATCTTAGCCGACCAGTTACTCCATGGCAACAGTGACCTATATCCCATCTGCTGAAATATAGATCCAATACAATGGGATTTATATTTCGGTTGACGGGATATCCGCCACCGTTGTGATGGAGTAACCCGTCGGCCAAGATCTAAATCAGGCCCTTAGTCTCTCTCCCTCTTGCTTTCTCGGCCAACCATCTCCAGCTTCTACTCAGTTTACCACAGCACTATGCCCTTCGTCAGGATCTGGTTCAGCCAGCACCACTGGCCAAGACTCTCCTGTCTCAGCCCCAGATGTCGACTCGTCAAGACCCCCACTTAGGCCGAGGATGTGCAGTTTCAGGTTATTTTTGATTTTCTGTAGCTCGTTCAACCTCTTCGCACTGCCTTTCAGTTGCAGTTTGCACTTCTGCGAGAGGCACTGTCACATCATCAAGGGGACACTCCACTCTGCGAGTATGTGCAGCGTGGATCCAGTTGGGGAGACCCCCACACTTAACAGCAGTGTTTGTCACAAGGATCACCTGTAACGGTCCCTTCCATCAAGGTTCCAGACACATTTTCAGAACATGCTTCTTCACTAAGACCCAGTCACCAGGACGGAGGTCATGGCACTGCTCCTGATGAGGTTGGGTGATAGCAGCTTCAACCTGGTGAGACACAGAATGCATCAGATCAGCTAATACCTTGCTGTAATCAAGAATCATGTCATCTGAAATGTTCACAAGCGCATTTGCAGGCACTACTGACTGTCATTGCTCAGCCCATGATGATTTCATGTGGGGACAGTCCTCTCCTCTGATGAGGAATGCTGCAAAGACTCATTAACACAAGGGGGAAATCATCAGGCCACTTTAGAGATGTTGATACACACACTTTGGCCAACCTGGATTTCAATGTTCTGTTCACCTGTTCCACAATGACTGAAGCCTCAGGGCGATAACTGCAATTTAGTCTTTTCTTCATTTGTAATGCTGCACACAACGGGGCAGATTTACAAGCCCCCTGCGCCACCAGTACGTCACTTTTCGTGACGTACTGGTGGCGCAGGGGGCTCCTCGATATTTACAAGGAGAGGAAAAGCCACCATGCGTGACTTTTCTTCTCCTTGTAAATACCGTCCCTTCACACGCAGCACTTTGCGGTGAAGGGGCGTTCCATGGGTGTTGCTGTGGGTGTTCCCACGCAACACCCATGGAACAAGACACATCTCCAGAATTACGAGAAATCGTAACTCTGGAGATGCGTCTGAGCTACGCCACCCTAGAGGTGGCGTAGCGAGGCGCACCGAGGAGAAATGTTTTCATTTCTCCTCGTTTTCCTCTTTCAATGCGTGCTGCATTCTGCAGCACGCATTGAAAGAGGAAAAGCCTGTACTGATTGTTTTTGTGCAGAAAGGTGCCCCTTCCTGCACAGAAACAATCTCCCCATGGCGCAGGCATCCTTGCACCATGGTGCAAGGGTGCCTGCGCCGGCGCTTGGCAGCTGTTTGTGCGCCAGCGCAGGGGAGAGCACAGGAATGCGACATATTCTTGTAAATATGTCGCATTCCTGTGCTCTGAAAGTGCCGCAGCGTGGCGCAGCCAAAGGGCTTGCAGCGCCACGCTGCGGCACCTTCTTGTAGATCTGCCCCAACCTTTTCATGACCTCATTATTGAAAGGAGTTCCTCGGTCTGACTCCAGAGAAGTCTGGAAACTAAACCTAGGGATCAGTTCCCTCAACAACCACTTAGCTACTCCAAGGTTATCATTTGTCCTGGTTAGTTATGCTTCAGCCCAACGCATACATCAGCCCTTTGCACACAGGCATCTCGATGAAGTCCAGCTTTATCCTGTTGAATGGCCCTCCTTATTTTCCTTTATGGCTTTATGTCACAGGGGTTCTTTTCGATACATTCATTTGTTGGCACACAACACATTTGTGACACAATCATTCAGCCATGAACCTGTTTTGGAGTTAAACCAGTTCTGTCAAACAAATCTGACCATGGCATCCCTTCCAACATGTATAGGACCATGAAAATGTCTAGCCATTGGGGTCATCAAGCTATCTGGCAATACAGGTCTTCATCTGCTGAAACCCAAATGTCGTCTTCTCTTTTGACACAACCTCCTCTGACCCAACCCTGCTGTTCCACCTCTGGCAATTCCTCCTGTAACCTTTTCACTTCTTCGCAAGTGTCAGCTGTCGTTCGATTCCTACTAATTCAGTAAGACTGTGAGTTTGGGCAACATAATCATCAAAACTATTGGGTACTGAGTCCACTTATACCATCAGAATATGTTGACCTAGTACCTGGCTAGTTCACAGTGCACCATCTGGTATCACCAGGTACCGGATGGTGTCTGCAAACTCAGAACATGATGACCCTGATTCCCCCAAAGAAATCATGGAAACAGATATACCCTTTCATTGTTAACTCAGGCATGCCCAAAGAGAGGCACAACAGATATACAAATTGGCTTTACAAACATTGAAGCAATTGAATTCTTCTGTAAATAATGAGTGCTGCACTTATGAGTAGAATAAAGCAGAGCATAGTAACCAGCATTACGAGGATGGTGAAAAAGATAAACAATGCAACCATTGTGCAATTACATTGATTATATGAATACGTATAATTGGACTCCTACCTAGCATTGCCTATCCTAGAGAGCATAGCGTGGATGCGGTTCTGCCAGTGGTTAAACTCCCCATTTACCTGCATGCATGTGTCATCTGATAGCCAGTCTTGGTGTGGAGCAGGCTGTTGTCCATCTCGGGATAGTAATGGAATTCAGCTGGTCTAGAATTCAGGCATGCAGCAAATGCAACAATCCCTCGAAATGCCCCTCTGTCTAAACAAAGGCTTGGTGCAGTTTATATAATAAAACTGAACCCGTTCGTACTGTGGCTAAGTTATGGTCCACATGTAATCGTTGATCCTACCCACCAAGAGCTGTTGCCGAACAGACAACAACAAACAAGGATCCAGTACACAGTGTACTGGATCCTTGAACAGAATGTTCTAAGGTATGATAATGTACCTATGAGGAAATGTAGTTGTAAGCAAACCTTTTCTGAGTACACTATCTCATGTCGGTATGCAAGCAAATTTGTGCTAAAAGTCATTGTTTAAAAAGATGTCAACTTTAAAGGTGAACATGTAAAATAGAGGTGTTTGTGTGCAGGGCCTATTAACATCACAACACCCACTCCTTGTCAGTAATGTGACTAAAAAGCTTCATATTAAACCTAAAAATATACTAAAATCAAGGTTTAAATTGCTCATGAAACTACAAAGTAGAAAGAAATTGTTACTTTAATAAAAAAGCCAAATTGCATTAAAAGCCAATTTAAAAATACATAATTAATATCTGCATAAATATTTTTAAAAAACAATTTTATATTAAAAAGTTGCCAAAGTAAAAAGGCTCTCGAAACTGCTTGAATGTTTAAATGTTCCAAGAGTCATTGAAAACAATGGTATTTCTAGCTTCTGTAGGTGATGTTTCCATTGGCACCCCAGTCACAAGTTCCAAAGAACAATCATTGTCATATCCAAGCAAATCAGCAACCGCTGAAGGTGTGACAGCCAGTAGTGCATCCGCAGAGAATGAGCCAGGATCTGAAAATCTAGGAGCCTCGGTATCCAGAGAAGGCTCATAATATGCATTTCGCAGCAATGGCATTCGCACATGACATCTTAGCAAATGGATTCTTAAGGGACCCATCAGCAGTTCTATATCCATAGATTGGACCAATTGCATTCCAAGGCATATATATATTCAAGGCACACTCGAAAGTGCACGGCAAACAGTGGAGTCTGTATGCAATGTAACCATACAGGTCGAAAGGACAAGGACCAGTTGTGATTCAGTTAATGTAGTAAAGGTGTGCCAAAATACTGCATCATGCATTCACGACACAGTAGCACATGTGGTAGTGCTATTCCCATTTAGCCCCGTAGCGTAACATTTATTGCACAGCAGCAAAAACAGAATCAGGATCCGGACAATTAGAAATAGAACAAGCAGAATGCCTCCAAAAACGCTGGAAACCAAAGAGTGTATGAAAGATGGAATCACACCGAAGACAGTCTGGAAAGTGCTAACAAACCCAGAACCAATTGCTTTGAAAAAGTGTACTACTCCTGCAGTATTAGATGCATTAAAAATGTGGTGCACAATTTCTCCGAAGTGTTGTGAGAGGTAAGTGCATAGTAACGATTGTATTTAAGAAGACCTTGCAACTTGCAGATCAAACATCTCTCTTGTAAATGTTAAAGAAACTTCCTTCTGAACAATAAGGTTTTCAGTCTGCTCAGATTATCAAACTTCACATTAAAAATAGAAATCAAAGGCAAAACCATTACTCCTCTAGCTGTACGGGCTGTTGGAAAAAGCTGTCATTTGTCTTCGTATTAGACATTCTCTAAACAAAGCCTCTTTACCTTGAACTTTTTGTTCCCCAAACAGATTTTAAATCAATATTGTCTTTCCAAAAGTCATACCCTTCTATTGACAACTGGGAAATAAAGGGGGCCTAATAAATTAATTTTGTGTCGGTCAGCATATTTTTCTTTGCCGGGGAAGGAAGAAGTTTATAATATTTAAGACTCCAGGTCTGCGGGGTTGTCGATTTAAAAATATGCAAACTTCTGTGAGTATATTTTTGAGCTACCAAAAAGGGGTGTAGGGCAATGTTTCCATTGTGTATAATTAAATACTGCACATGGAGTACTAGCTCTGTGTAAGTAATTGTGCGCATAGTGATGGTAACAAAACATTTAATCATAATTAGATGTTCCACTATACATGTCTTAACTCTCAAATACAGTATAATGTTCTAGCTCAGAGAGCATAGATCTTACAGTGTTAATATCCCAATCATCGGAGATGCTGCCAGGAGTGATAACGGCATTCAGTGATACTTTGAAAACATATGGTATTTGTAAACTTTCTGTAGGATCAAAAATATCAAATGGGACTTTATCCCAAACAATGCCATCCTGGATGGGAACTGCAGAAATGATCTCAAGGGACAAGTCTCTCCGCTCTTGTGATGTAGAATGAGGCTTCAATACCTTGGCTACCAGTTCAACTGCAGAGCAGTCTGAGAGATAATGTCCATTTAAAAGCAAAAAGAATACTGTCACAAAACCAATCCAGATTAAAAGGAAAAGCAACAAAATGGAAATCCAAATGGAAATCTAGGGTGGAACAAAATATGTCCTTTTGTGCCAAATTAATAATGCACGAGTTCTATGTGATGGTGGTTTTGACGAATCTGAGGAAAAGTAATCAATGTCTGCAAAATAGCCGGAAGCAGTCTGTGCAAAAACAGGGACCTCAAGTGGTGGTGTAGAACTGGTAGTTAACTCTAATGGTGGATCATAATAAAGAATTTTTTTGTTGGTATGTAGTGTTGACACCTGCAAATTTGCATACAGTGTTTGTATGGAGTTTGTTGATGTAACTGGAAGTAGCAAAACTTCAGTGTCTGATATCCCCTGCCATGACACAGAAACCTCTGTATTGGTTAATGCTTGTAAAGGTATCTCCTCTGTGGTAGTGGGAGGAGGCAGGTAACTACCCAGGAGCCCTCGTGGCGCACTGTGTAGGACTGGCCACATGGTGTGGTTTGATCAGGTCAATTGACCCAAATTGTTTGTTTGTACAACCAGCAAGGGGCAGTAAAAGTACAGTTCTCTTACCTTCAACTGCCAGGACCGGCGCTCTGTAAGATGATCAGAATAACTCCTTGTCCACAATCTTCTCTCAGACCAGATCTCCGATCTTTGGAATCTAGCCAGGAGTTGCTGCTTGTACCTTCACTTCTACAGTAGGGGAACGTTTCTCGAGCTTGTTGCTCTGCTCATCACGGAAGTCTTTCAGATCCTGTAAGACAGCCAAACGTTCATTGATATCGAAAGGCATCTGCAACGCCACTGTGCTAGGATTGTCGAGGTCCGGAACCCACATCTGTACTCCAAACAGGATTTCATAGGGAGTCCGACCACCCAAGGATTTTCTAGGCAGATTGTATAATGCTCTCTAGACCCCATATATGTGGTGAATCCAACTACGACCTGAACCTAATACTCTAGCTGTTAAAGAAAGCTTTAAGCTTTAAGTCACGTTTTTTCTCTCCAATATTGAGTTTCCCTCTGGATAATAGGGGGAGGAATAGTGCACAGCAACATCCAAGGTACCTATGGTATCACGGTAAGCCTTAGAGGCAAATACTGGGCCCTGGTCCAAATTGAAAGCAGCTACTGCATATGTCCTGTTGAAGACTAGCAAATCTTCTATAACAGTTCGAGCTTCAGCCGATCGCTGTGGCCATACCCATAGGAATCCAGAACATGAATCCACTGCTAAGGGAATGTATTTAAAAGAGCCATCACTGTGTAATGATCTGCAGTGGTCCAGATGCACACACGCCAGAGGCTTGTTATAAATCAATAGTGGTGTCTGCGCTGAGTGAGTTGTTGTAGAAACTTTTATTTGTTGACAAATGCCACATTTAAGGACATAGGGGCATATTTATTAACCCATTGCACCACCGGAGCATCACTTTTTGTGATGCTACGGTGGCGCAAACCTTGAAATCATATCTATGAGGCCACACAAAGCCACTTTGCGTGGCTTTGAATGGCCTCATAGATATGGAGTAAGGCAGGGGAGCGCCAATTGCTGCGTTGCCTTACTTTGCGCTCAGGAGATGTTCCATTGGCATTGCGGTGGGTGTTCCCATGCAACACCCATGGATTTTGATGCTTCCCCAGATTTACAAAACCATGTAAACCTAGGAATGCGCCGAAACCTTACACCTCCCAAGGTGACTTTATTTCTCCTCTTATTCCTCTTTCCATGTGTGCCATATTCTGCAGCACCCATGGAAAGAGGAAAAAGCCTCCCAGGATGTTTTTTGTGCAGGAAGATTCCCCTTCCTGCACAATAACAATCCTGCCAACAACACAGTCACCCTTGAACCCAGGTGCAAGGGTGCCTGCAATGGATCTAGGCTGCTGAAATGGCACCAGAACAGGGAGAAAGGACAGGAATGCACTGTATTGGATAAATACAGTGCATTCCTGCCCTTTAACTTTGACACCTGGGTCATGGTGTCCAATCCTGCTGTGGATATGGGCCGATACACCTACCCTTCTCCGCCGGTACCGGAGTCACTTTTTCAACACATCTACACCATTTAGACCCCTCACACCCACTGCACCATACGGCAAGGAACAAAAGATTTCCGCTAAAGAGCCCCTTTATGGGTGCCCGTCGGGTATTGCAGCGCCGACTCGACGAGGAGCAGGTACATATGATGAAGCATGACACCTAGCTGGCTGGGTGTGTGAGGACTCTAGTTCCGACAGGGAGTATTCCCTTCCTCCTCTCTCTCCAATCCACTTGACTCGCACACATAATCAGGGGTTCCCGTAACCCCTGTCTCATTGGTCTGAACTTTTTGAGGAACTGCATACCTCTAGGTGGTAGTACTTGGCAGGGCATGTATGCTGGACCGCTTTAAAAAGCCCTATAGTCTCTCTCCTTGTTGAGTGTCAGTATTCTTAGTGCCATAATTAGAGCTGTCAGTTTAGCCAGCTGTGCAGTGCAATCACTTAGTGACTGTGTAAATGTTTTGAGAGGTTGGAAGACTCCATATTTCATTTTACAGCTGCACAAGTGGTGGAGTATTGATGTTTTGATCCAAATGCAGGCTGGGCAGAACCATTACTGTAAACTATGAAGTCGTACTGATCTAGAGGCATTATTTCACTGGGCACAGAGTTTCTTGTTCATATTGTAGGTATGCTTGTGTTTGTAATGTAGAATCAAAGATATAGTCTACGTCTGTTGCTGTTAATGAATTGGCCCACTGTATCCATCTAGAATGTAAGGCTTTCATGTTCGGGATGCTGGCCTTTGTGACAGCCTCTAAGGGTGGAATGGGAGTCACGACAATTAAACATGTTTGCTGAGCTAATGTTCTTTCTTTCACAACAGCAGTCTGTACTGCAGTCAGCATTTTTTTCTGTTGGTGCAAAAAGCATTTCTGAATTAGAATATAAATGTGATATATATGTAATTGGTACTATGTCACCCTTGTTGAAAGTAATATATGTGTAGCCTGTGGTCCCCGCGAATACGGGGATCACCAGGTTTTTGGTGTTGATACATGTGTGTAAGTGTTTTGAAGCTATCATGTCATGTATCTGTGTATGTTCTGGTGTCCAATGTGTGCTTGAGAAGTCTGGAAGTATTAATTTAAAAACTGTTTTACCCATTGTGCATAATCTGGCATGTATGTTCTACCAAAATTTAGTAAGCCCAAAAGTCATTGTAGTTTTTTATTGTGTTGGGTGGTTGTAAGAGTGCCCATTTCTCTAGGAAATGCGGCACTAAGCTCTTGGGTTCATTAGATAGCTCTTATCCCAAGAATAGGACACAGAGAAAAGCAATTTTTGATTTCTGAAAATTAAATTTGAGTCCTATTTGAGCAAATCCCACAGCAATGTAATCTACTCTTGCCAGGTGTGTTTCTAAGTCATCATACGATATTTCATTGACATAGGACATTGCTACCTGGTTGAAATTTGTAACAGTCCTGTTACACCGGTAGAGAACAAGCATGGGCTGTTCCAATATCCATGTGAGATTCAAGAGAATTTTTTTGATGACCCCAGCGTGGTAAATGCGGTTAAATACCTGCTTTTAGGTGCTATGTTCTGTCAGAAAAAGCCATTTGAAATGTCTTATGCTGTTTTGTATTTTTTGCGCACAATGTTATTCATTAGAGCTAAACTGTGTGCATTTTGTACTGCATATGTGCAAGTGTGACTATTTAATTGTCTATAGTATGAGACAAAATGGTAGAAACTATCTGGTTTCACTACAGAAAACAAAGGATTGTTAATTGGTGAGGTAAAAGGCTCAATTATGCCTTAATATTCAAGTTGTGTTCGAATTTCTCTCACTGGATGTTTAACTTCATGTTCTATGGCGTATTGTGGTTGCACTTGCAGGCTGGACCTTATGGGTATTACATGATAAGGTGACTCTTCATCCCAGCCACATGATTGCCATATAATGCCGGGGCTTGTGCAAGGGCCCACTGTTACGAGCCACCTGAATCCCAGGCGGTTCATAGGGTGACGCTAGATCCCTGAGTTCCTCTTAGGGTCTACCCCGGTGACAGGAAATGACACTGTATCTGTGGCAGGCCCCACGGGCAAAGGGGGTTGGGATTGAGAAAGGCAAACAAGATGCTATGGTTCTCCTCCGTGGCAGCTACAGTGGGGTCTAAAAAGGCCTGCCACCCATCTTGTGTGAACACCCAGTCAGAGGAGTATCTGTGAATTACAAGAACAGTGATTTAACTCACAATGTAGTTGTCAAACAATATAATCAAAACGTACTTGCTGCTATTTGTTCATACCCCAAAAGACATCTAGTAGTGATCTGTCTTTCCGATCAGAAGGCTTGTGTCACCTTTGAGTTGGAGTATGAATCGCTCGACGGATGTTGGGACAATTATCCTGTAGTGTCCCAAATGTAGGCCTTGTGTCAAGTCAGTATCTATCCAACTTGTACTGCACTCAATCACTGCTAAAAGACTTCCAAAAAGATTTTGACAATTTTCAACAAGAGTGTGATGGTAATCAGATGTTGGGAATATTGAATAGCAAGTCCAATTCCTCTCGGATTTGACATTTGATAATATATGCTCTTGAGTCTCAATAGCAGGGTAAATGGATGCAGCTCCAAAAACACCATTGCTTCATTTGCCCTTTGAAAGGGAACTGTACGGTGACCAGCTGTATGAAATAGTTAAAAGAAGAGCAGAGGGTGGAAATCTTTCTTTCCATATCATCCAAAACAAACAAGAGGGAATTTGTTTCTGCCTTGCAGAGAACTTTTCAAGTGGCTGGGCAATCTGGATGACCATTTGGAGTCAGGGCCCATGGTCAGGGGCCTTTATCCATGAACAGGCCTGACCTTAGCAATTTTCTAGCAGCAGCCCTTCAGTTGCCCTCATCCTTAACGGGATGACTTGCCAGTCAGAGGATGCCAGAAGGGCTTTTTTTATCTTCTATGGCAAGGCACAATAGTAGATGAGTGGGTGTTACAAACAATTCAATGATTCTTTCAATTGGGATTCATATTATTTTGCAGAACGGTGTAGTGAAAAAAAGTCCCAAAAGGAGTAGAGTTCAAGGGACATTATGTATATTTATTTTTAATCCTAAAACCAACAGGGGGCCTCAGACTTGTGTTGAATCTGAAACCGTTAGGCACATGAATGGTTCAATGTCCATTGTATCTACAATCTCTGATAACTTTGATTTACACAGGGTATTGCCTCACAGCTCTGCATTTTAAAAATGCCTATACTGGCACATTCTGAACCAACAGGCTCACATAACATTTCTGAGCTTTGCAGTGAAAGAAAGACTGTACCAGTCTTCAGGGCTGCCATTTGGTCTGGTTACTTTTTACAAAGGTACACGTTTCTTTGATTGTTCATTAACACAGTTTGGCGATTGCAATGTATCCCTGCCTTTTTGCTTTCTTGATTTTTTGTTTTTTGTTTCTAAAAGAGGAAACAGACACAAACCTGGTATGTTTAACGCTAGAAGTACATGACTGAGACTGTTCTACATTCTTCTCAGGTAACAGCACGTCAGTGACTCATGCTCCAGGGTCACATGGCAGCAGCTGCAATGTTTGTTCCATGGACTCAGCTACATTTGAGATCTATATTATTGCATCTAAAGAATCAATGATCTTCATCAAGAGTCTGATTCCTGGGCTTCCAGCCATATCTCAGGATCTGGCATAGTGGCAGAAGCTTCAAAATGTGTTGAAAGTAGTGACTTAGGCTCCATCAACTCCGAATGTTTTTGACAACAGATGCCAGTCATTTGAGATGGGGGTGGTGCTGATGGATTAAGTGATTTAGGAAAAATGGACTCAGGCAGAGAACCAGAATTCTTCAAAATGGAGATAGCTAATGGCTAACTGCTATCTACAGGGCTAGTCTGCATTTTGTTTCCATGTTATAACAAACATGTTATAGTTTGAACCGTTAATCAAGTAACAAGATGCTCTGTAAACAGACAGGGGGGATCTCGGTCTATGACCAAATAGCTAGAGAGATGCATTTATGGGTAGAGACACTGCTAAAGACTCAATCGGCAGCTGATCTTTCAAGCAGAAGACTATGCTTGCTGACATCATTGTTGACATCACTGATAACATGCTGGCTGGCTGGCCGACTTGTGTCTTGTTGATTGTCCACAGGACATTGACTTTCTTCGAAAGCTTTGCTACAGGGTGAAGATTGTTCATAGAAGGTGTTACCTCTCCTAAGCGGCCTTGAGTGTCTGGAGAGAGTGATCTCTGCATGAATAGTTGTGCCTAGGAGTGAAGACTGTACTAGGTACAAGGTACTTGCCCAACCAAATGTGCTTGATTGCCCACAAGAGGTCGACTATCTGCAAAGTGTTTGATATAGTGTGAAGGTCGTACATAATAGGACCGTAACCACCTAAGGGCTTTGGGTGAATAGAGGGAGTGGGTTCTCCCTGGAGGGGTTCCGCGCAAAGCAAAAACTGTTTGCAATAGGTACTTTTCCATTCATGTGCAGTTGATTGCCCACTAGAGGTCGGCTTTCTGTGAAGGATTCAGTACAGAACAAAGGATATGTGTAGTACTGGCTTGGCCACCTACTGGGGCTTGGGTGTCTGGACAGAGTTAGTTCTCTATTTAAAGTTGTTCGCAGGGCGCTTGGTCTATGAAAAGCTCTCCCACCCTCCCTGCGTATCATTTCCAGTGAAAGCCTGTTCAAGGCACAGTTAAAAACAGTCCTGTTGGGTGAGTTGTAACCTTCCGTCCTCACCTGATTCGCGCCAGCACCAGGACGCTTCTTCTGAAGCAGCAGTTGTGCTCTATGAATATGTCTCCATTAATTCATTCACAGCGCAAGGAACGTCTATATCACAGGCTTGACCACTCATATCTGGGTGATTGCCCACATAAGTTCGGCTATACACAAAGCGTTAGAGGGCAAAGGCTGAGCATAGGAGCCACTTGTTTCTATTGCATTATCATAAATAAATCAAAATCAAATACGGCAGCAGCCCAACTTTTTCTATTTATTGACTTTTGTGGAAATGGTGGCATGTCGTGCTTTAGCTTTAAAGATCTATTTTAATTTCTCTAAATGACTGAACAGAGTTACACCAAATCATAAAAAGAATGCTTTCGTGCTAAAAATCTACGGGCCCGATTCACAAAAGTAATCTGAGACAAAATCCTAACTTTACGACTTTTGGTATTCACAAAGGGCATTTAGGAGTAGTAAAGTTAAGATTTTGTCTCAGTTAAACTTAAGTTTTGGTCTTAAGTTTAACTTGAGTAAAACTTAAGTTTAACTGAGACAAAATCCTAACTTTACTACTCCTAAATGCCCTTTGTGAATACCGAAAGTCGTAAAGTTAGGATTTTGTCTCAGTTAAACTTAAATTTTGGTCTTAAGTTAAACTTAAGACCAAAACTTAAGTTTACTGAGACAAAATCCTAACTTTACTACTCCTAAATGCTCTTTGTGAATACCAAAAGTCATAAAGTTAGGATTTTGTCTCAGATTACTTTTGTGAATCAGGCCCTACATTTCTGTCAAACTTTATGTAATTCTGATTGGCCGTTTTGGCTGTAGTAATGTTTAAAAATTCCAATGGACATTGCATGAGGAAAAAGCGTTCTGGGACCCCCACCTTTTTCTCAGCCCCCGCTTGACAGATCACCCTGAAACTTTCCAGGAAGGAGCTGAGGTGGATGGCCTCTGTCACACCCCCTTCCAGAGGGCCATGGGGCAAGCAGGTTTTACTGAGCCCAGTCACGGGGGATTGAGACCTTTCACTCCTGACATCCCAGGGCCCGGCCTACGATGGCCTCTGAACAACTGTGTCAAGTACTCCTTCTGCACCTGCCTCTCAGTTTTAGCACAGGTTGAGCAGTCCATGGCTTCATGGAGAGGAGGTAGGTACAGGGAGAACACAGTCTCACAACTCAAAATGCATCCAGCAACCCCAATAAATGGTTGTCTAGTCCAATATATGAATTTACAAAAATAAAATATTTATCTACTGATACAAAGTACAATACAACACAGCAAAAACAATATACACAGTGTTCTTAAGTCTGCTTAAGTCAGGCATGCCAGCGTTACCTGGGTCAGCGCTCAAGCTCCACTTCCCCTTCTAAGGATCGTGGTTATTACTTATTCACGTATGGCGATATCTAAGCTAGGCCCTCTAGTGAGTTCAAGTTTTAGAAGTTCAATGATGGTTTTGCAAAAGTCGCTGTGTCCCTGTGCTTTGGCCAGAACAGGTAACACCAGGGCCTGACAGCCCGGTAATCAATCTTACCTGCTGGTAGTTCGGAGTCTCTGGAAGTAGCCCTGTGGCCCAGCGGTGAAGAGAAGTCGTGAAGCCACTGTTGAGACAGCAGATGTCCACAGCACTCCTACAGTTGTGCGGTTAGCCTCTCTCAGGGTCCGGTGGCAGGTCTTGGGTGCTCCCAGACTCAGTGAGCTAACTTGTTGCTCTTTTCTTCCTAGGTCACGACCTGTCCCTTCTTTACAGTTGAATGCTGGTATGGGGGATGACCCTGCCACTTCATTACAGCTATTTTCTGGCACACGGGGCGTGTATCAGCGTACCCAGGACAATAGCCACTTCCATGCTACAGCACTGCCTCAGGCAACAGACCTCTCCTCAATATAGCACCGCACCAGAGCAATGGCCCTTGTTCTTCACTGTGGCAAGAGGGAGTGCTTTCCACACATTGGCAGCCAGCCTGATCAGTGCACTGGTCTTAACAGACAGGAATCTCGCACTTTGCTCCTAGGATCAACTCAGCAGGATCCCCACTGGACTTCGCTTCCTCCAGGCGGTCTACTTCTCCTCAAAGGGTCCACTGGTCTTAGGCCAGGCAAAAGCTGGGGCTCCAGGCTTCAATCGAGTGTTCTTGATTCTTCTGGGTGGTGTGCCCTCACCCAATGTGGGAGTCTGGCAGACCCTCAATCACAGTCCTGGTCACAGCAGGCAGAACACCTGAGGTTCTCTATGCTGATGTACAGCTTCAGTTTGCCATTTATGATTTTCAAGATCTCTTTTCCATAATCCTTTTCCAGACACAAATGTAATTTAGTGGCTCTGTCTTTGAAGTTTTCTGAGGTTGCCTACTTTGAAGTGCCCATTCACTTTGAGTGACCATTCCTCTTTCTTCCTCTTCCTCCAGATAGCAGCTATGATAACTGCGGGGGTGTCTCATAATCTGATTTCCCCAAACACAGGCCATAGGAGTGAGTATAGATTCACACCTGGATGTCAGCCTCCGTGATATGTGTATCAAAGGGTTACAAATGGCCCCTGGCCCTGCTCTTTATAATCCCCTTATCAGCCCCATCTCCTTCCTGGGGTGTCCTCAGACCCCTTTGACCAGTGACCTTTGTTTAGAATCAAAACGTCCCTTTTGAAGTGAACTGAGCCTGGCTCTTCCTTCCTTCAGTATGTGTCCCACCCAGCTCTCAGGAATGCAGCAATTCAAAAATGTGTATGGGGGACTCCTCCACCTCCACATGTCCCTCCAGGAAGCCTGGGGGTTGCCAATATGGTTCCCACAGGCCCTCATGCAGTGTACCCATCACAGACACTCATGCCTCCTTAGTGCTGCACGCACACATGCATGTCCCCCTTCATGTATTGCACCTCTCCAGGGCACACATACATACCTGCACAGTGTGCTCTACCAGGCATGTGCTATCCCCATTTACTGTTGCACACTCTAGTTCACGTACATAGACACGCTGACTTCCTATTTAGTAGCACACTCTGGCTCACGTACATGCTGGCTTGGTGCTCTCAAAAAGGCACACACTGTCTGCATGTACTGAAGCACACTCTGGTTTATGTTTATGCTCTTGCGGTGCACTCAAACAGGCACACGCTGTCCCCACATCTATCCTGCTGTAAGCCAAGGTTGAGTTGAGCACACACCTGCAGAACTTCCTATGAAGGGCTCAATAAGCTCCAGTCCCAAGGCACAGGTCCGTAGGCCTGGCCATATAACTTGATCTCTCCCTTATAAAAATGGTAACGCTGCCACCCTCGTGCTCATGCTACTTGGCTTCCGGTGAGAGCGGTAGCACTTCACCATTATGAGGATAGCGTTGGGTGTTCTCCTCCCGGTCTAACCAGGCAGCAATTCGTGAGACAGGCCTAGGTCATGCGCACATGCATGTTCCAAGTTCGTCCATGACCGGAAACTCGATACTAAGGATCCAGATATCACCTCAGCTGGGGCACTCAGGGCTGGGTTTCACATCCGTCACCATGCTAGCGACAATTCTATCCCAACAAACTAGCAAGCTTTTTTGGGAAAGTTTTGTGAAGGT